>VYZX01028955.1:17291-47771 GCA_013401335.1 Brachypteracias leptosomus | reverse complement strand
TCCCAGTTCCCTCAGGCACTCCAATAAAACTCAAGGAATTGCATCTTTATGCTGCAGGAAACTTTGCCCAGACAAGCTGGATGCCATTTAAGAGCAACCATCACAACACAAGCAACTTGGCCAACATCAAGGCGAATGCTTTCATAGTCAGCAGAGAGAGAACATAGAAACATTGGTCACAAAATGACCGAAATTTAGGCATGTGTTACACACCCAGCTAACAGCCTTATTTTAACTACTGTAAACAGCACTTTTTTTTTTTTTTTTTTTTTGACATGAGCAGCAGAACATGATTTACTTANGTCAAATCTAAGCCTTAGACAATGGGATTTGTCAAATGATTTAAGACCTGGATATTTAAAAACAGAATAAAAACAGGACTTGTTCAGAATGCACACTGAGAGGCCACATTTCATGTATCTTAAAACTTTTAAAAATGCTAAAAGACATTCTTTTAAGAGGCTTCTCTTTATTTTCATGTTCGAAGTAGAAAAGCAATGAACATCCTAGGAAAACAACACTATCATCTTCATGAATAAGCCGCTTGTTTTACTGAAGGTGAAATTCATATGGAACCATCCTAAAGCACTTTAAAATAAGATACAAGAAATTTTTTAAAGACAGTTTAGCCAGTTGGGGTATTACAATTCCTCATCTGTTCTTCCCGCTTAGAAACAATTCTCCCCTAATTATAAGCAACTAAAAGGCTTTGCCTATTGGAAATCCAGTGGACACAAAGTTTGCCCAAAGACGACAGCATGCAAGTTCTAGTCTATGCATTTTCATCGTATGCGAGAAAAAATCTCAAACCAGAAAATGTGTAGAAATATAAATGAAAGAAAGGAATTGAAGCTCGTGAGGTGGAAGATGTTAGAAAACAGGATTATGGCAAGCAAGATTAGCTACAAGTAATCTCTCCTGGTCTTGAAATACTTCTCTACTCCATCATTTTTACCCAGTAAGAATACTGATGTAAGCCACATCAACTGAGACAATTTCACAGGAGTCAAAAGCTTATGAGGCGAAGGGAGGGAGGAACAAAAAAGCAAGATAATTACGGAGCAGCCAACAAAATTACAGACTGATCATTAGACAATTACTCAGATAGACGAAGTTATACAAGATGCTATCACAATTATGACAAAGTTATCATAGTTACAGTTTTTTACTCTAATCCTAAACATAGGTCTATTAGATGTTGCGAATTAAATTACTCCTGAAGCCTGTTTATTTCAGTTATCTTAGTAGAAGGACATGAACATATGGTAGAAATTTGTCCTTGCCTAAAATTACTCTGCTTGTACTACATACATTATAAACATGCAGACAGAGAATGGCACCGCCAGATGTACTGAAGGGAATAAGAACGGGGTGAAGGAGGGAAAGGCTTCCTACCATCCCTTTCACACATGCTAACAAAATACTATTCTCTGGAACAGAAAAAATTCATAGCACTTCAAGGTCCAGAAGGACTAGCCACAGCTGTGGTGCATGTACCAACATTAGGAATACATGGAAAAAAAACAGGAACAGGCACCGAGAAGTGAGAAGTCTGACTCAGACAGATAACCTGATACTGTAAAGCAGATGTGAAGTGAGAAAGAAATGCAGATCCACCAGCACGGAGAGGTATAAAATATAGTCATCACCAAACTGCATTGATGGAGCAATGTAACGTCACTGAAGGAAGAAACATTTGTCTAGTGAAAGAAAATAAATGTCATGTCACTGGTAAATAAACAAGCAAGCTCCGCAGGGACTCAAGAGATGCCTCCCCTCACCCCAAGCTCCCCAAAAACCAAAAGAAACACAACTCAAAACAAAGGAAACGAGAAGCATGAGAGATCTCTGATCTAGAGGTGCTGCTTGCAGGTGAGAATGGAAGACCTTCCACTAAGAAATGAAACAAAGCCAGAACAACCAAACGTGGAAGACACTGATTACAGGGAGACAGTTTCGACCAGGCCGGTGCATTTCATTTCTTAACTCATTTGCATCCTTCCCCTTCAAAGATCAAGAATACAAGGGAGACTTTGTTCTACCTGGAGTCCTATTTTTGCATCTACTTCGCCTGTCAGTCCAGAAAGGACTACAAGCTTTCAAAGACTGGAAATTCCTCTGGTTCTAGTCCTCAGAATAAAAATATCATGGCAGTAGAAACCCTGGAGGCCACCTCTTCATCCAACTCAAAGAGAATGGCAAATTCAACAGAAAACATTCAAGTCTCTAGAGCATTTTGGTGGCCAACATAAGAGTATCTGTAATTCAACCACTGCAAAACAACGAGCCATATGGGAATTATTTTCTAAACTAATAAAAACCTCCTCATTTGTATAATATGTAAGGACAGAAACAACAAATACAAATTAATTCCCCAACACTGGAAACCAGAATTCTGAATTGCAACTGAAAGGATAAGATCAGACATTTCCAGATTATAGAATGAGTACAGAGAATCTAGTGGTGTTTCCCATTTCTGAGAAGCAGAACAAATAAAATCCTTATTAATTTATTAAAGCCAATAATTTGACTCTTGTACACTCAGGGAAGTGAGTACCTCATTGAAGCGTTTCCAGCTACACAAAAACAGATCGATGTCCTTAAACTAAAAAATACAGCAGAAAGCCAAGGACTGTACAGAAACAGAGACCATTTATTCACGCAACATCGCTTTCAGCACATGCAGAAATTCCCAATGGAACAAACACTTCCAGTGCTCTCTTCTCCAGAAAACAACTGGAATAGTATTGGGAAACTCCACATTGATGACACCTGTTTTCACGGTCTGCATTTTCCCTCAGTTTGTAAACAAAAGACTTGCTTCCTTTGCTCTTCCCACCTGTAACCTGTTAGAAGTTAACCTGGGCACTGACAGTCAGGATTATTTCTCTCGTATCACCATCATAAAATTTTAACCATCACTCTTGAAGCTCCACTAACCCCTCATTTCAACTTCTGTGCTTCCAGCCTTCAGTTTGTAATAAGCATTTATCCCTGTGGCTATAAGGGTAATCTGATTCACTCAGAAGACTGACAAGGAGGTGCAAGACTTACCTCATTCAAGAGTCTGCTGATGCAGACCAGTGCCCCATGCTCACATGCTGAGGTTCTGTGGGAATGGAGAAGGAAGGAAATTTGGGTAAATGGTGCTGACAGAAGCGACAGTTACAAGCAGCCACAGGAAGAAATATTCTCCTTCCTATTGCTTTTGTTCTTTCTGTTGTTGGGGCCCTCTGAGATGGGAGGCACAGGAGGAATTACATCTCCTTTGTTCTCTCTTTTTCCTTGATGCTGTGCTTCATTTCCTTTTCTCATGCTAAAGGTTAGAGGAAGGAGAAAATACTGTTACAGGGAATAAGAAACCACAGGTCTAAGGCAGCTGTGGATCCATTCATAACAGGCAGGAGACGAAGAATTATGAAGAAATGAATCATCTGGGACTTATCCTTTCCAGGTACTTTTCTTCCAGTTATGAACAATGATTGTAACTGCAGAGGAAACGGCTGCTACTAGGACAGACAGAAAAATCAATTTCTTTTTCATTTGGGGCTTTTTATTTGAAACTAATTGAAAGACCAGAACAAGAGCATTTATAAAAGGTACCCAGAATAACAAAGAATCTTCTGTTGATTTCAAGTCACATGTTACTTACATACAGAAACTATTTCATTTCAGTAGCTTATAGTCATAATGATATTGACCAAAGGCACCTGCAACTGCCTTGGTTGCACATGCACTGTAGTAACCATGCATGGAAATGAGGAAATGAGACACTGCTGTGGTTGATCACCAGTATAATTACTCTAACCGAATATATGATCATGGTAACTGTACACACAAATTACACATGCATGCAGTTTTAAAAACCAAGCGTTGCATTCATTGTCTCTATTTTGATAACGTCCTATGGAAACACTCCTCCACTGGAAACAATAGAAAGTATTAACTTTTAAAAAGATGTACACTTATTCAACTGTCTACTGAACATTAAAAAAATATAACAATCCAGTAATTTTGTTTTCCAAGCTGATACATCAGCAAAATCTCACCACTGTCGGAAGATTTACTAACTTCAATAAGACAACTAAACATAGCCTCTTACTCCTCCTCTTTATATGTATTTATTAACCTTAACTTCAGTAAGGTATTAAGGAATAGGTGATTATTTGAAAAAATAACGCATGGGATCAAAAATTTTAAGAAGAGCTAAATTTTCATTAGCTCATCACAACTCTAATAGAGATAAGTGGAAATATTTTTAAAGTCTGAATTTTTATCAGCCTAAACACTTAAATATACAGGATTTGATTACACTTCAGACCAGGAGAGTTGGTGCATTCAAACCCATAGAAAGGCGTTTTTCCGAGGTATATAAACAACACGGAATATATGCTCTCATCTCTCTAGCCCAGATTTTGATCCATCCATATTAACATAAGGAACAATTTTGCTAGGGTAAAAGCATTTATCATTAAGTATTTCAAAGAATATGACAGAAGTAATAAAATATTTAGATATTGCTGTATTCTGGCAGATCACGGCGTAGTCGTATTGCCTTCAGCTTCTCTACCTTGATTTTTGTTCTCAACAGTTCTTCTTCCAGCTGCTGCTTTCTTTTCAAACCATCCCTTTTTTCTTGGACATAAAGACCAATTTTTCTTTGATTTTCTAATATTATTTGATGCTCCTCTTTCAGCATTTGTAACATCTGTGGGTCATAACCACACATTGGTCTAAAGCGTTCTCCAACCTCGAGCCTAAAAAACTCATCTCTTCTTGGTACAGGAGAGGGAGACATCATCACTCTCATATCAACTGAAGATACTGATGTTGAAGGAGACCTTTCCATAATATGCACCAGCTGATGTTCTTCCTCTTGTTCTAAGTTCTCATTTTGCTGTGAGTCTATAATCAAAGAAGGAGGAGGTTTGACATCCTCTTCTGATTGCAACTCCATCATGACTGTCGCAGGATGGTGATCCAACATTGCCTGTGGTGAGCTGGTACCAGCAATTGTTTCTTTATCGATACTAGCACTAGAACACACAAAATCATATTTAAATAATCCATTAAAAACTATTTTTAAAAGGCGCAGCTGTAAGTAACCAAAGCTTCATTTGAAATACTACTCTGCTATCTATGCCTAGGACTCTACTTCACTATATGGACACCACCTGTATCCCTCCTTCTTTCCACCACATGTACATAGCCCTGCCTTACTCAGATTCTATCACCACAAAGGCAGCATAGCCAACAGAGAACTATCCTGGTAAGCCTTTCTTCTGACACTGGAGAAGTAAGAAGGGCTACTAGTGACAAATGAGAATAAAAACAAAGCAGCAGCAAGTCGTGCAAGTGTCAGAGGAAAGAATTTATAGAATATATAATGCAATTTTAAAAGGGCATTAATTTAGATTGAATGGGCTGTGGCAGAAACATTTCCGTCTCCCAGACTTACTCATCTCCTCTTGTTCTAATGTGTTCCCCGTTTCTGATTCATGCACCCAAGTGTTTGGGGTTTTTTCTATGTAAAACCATCGCTGAATAAAATGACAGAAAGAGCTTTGGGAGAAGACACCAGAGCCATGTTGACCCTGCCATTTTTTCTGCTTCTCTTTGAATCGGTGATCTCAGTATTTTTCTGAAGCCTCAAGAGAAGACGCAGAAATCTTTCCATTAAGAACAGCCTATATTTCTGTGCAATTCTTTTTGAAAGTGCAACACCCACCTGATTCATCCGTCTTTGTGCAAACCCCTGAGTCAGCAGCACCTCAAACCATGATTTGACATTACATTGCCTTTAATGATAATAATGGCTCAAGCTGTTCCTGACACTTCTCTACCATCACTTCTGTTTGAAACCCTACACATCTGCATATCACTCCTTTATTTAGAGAATGCTTTTTCAAGCCAAATCAGCTTCTAGACCTATTTTACAGCAGCAGATCTACAAAAAATACTTTCAGCATGACTAGGATGGCAGTATAGTGTAACATGGGGACAGGACTGTATTAACCTGGTACTGATAGCAGAGTGTATCATCATGGCCATGACTGTCTAAAACAAAGCCAATACTGGTGGTTGCAGATTTGAGACATTCCACAACCCTTGGGAGAACTGAGCTGCTGCTAGCTCCTAAAGGCAGAGCACAGATCCACATTTAATGTAACATTTGTGGATGCTCCCCAACCCTGGAGGACCTCAGCTGCCATCTATTCAACTCAGAGGTGGGAGGTACTTTACACTTTTTAAGCTCCTTGTGAGCACCACAATCGACAATTTGAGAAACACTATCTGATTATTAAAACACTGTCCTGGTTAGCTATAGTTGTGGGTTCAAATTCCCAGAAACAAAGGAGGAATTTAATTTATATATCCTACTTCTCATGCAAATGCACTAACTCCTTAATCAAAAGGTGGCATGATCATCTCTTCTGCATCTCCCATGGTCTTCAAAATTCTTGGTTTAAAAAAAAGATGCAGCCATGGCTGCAATTTTCAAAGGACCCTGATTCAGCCTGACATCCATTAACATGAAAGTGCATTTTCTAGAATAAAAGCATGAAAGCTTTCCAGTACTCAATTGTAAATATATTCAACAGGGCCAGAGCAGTATATTTTCCAAAAATTAATCCTGCCAACCATCCAAACTATTTTATCTGAATATTAAAAAAAAAGTCTATCTGAAGCAGGTATTTAAAATAGACCTTTTATTTATTCCCTGAAGAAAATGCCAGGATAATCTTAATTCTATTGACTGTTACCTGAGCTGCCTTTCAATTATCTCACCTTACTCCTCATGCCACAAAGCTTCACCTTTTCCTATATACCTCTTTCTCAGATTCCCTCTACTCCTCTCACTGAGCATCGGAAGTATTATCCTGCGCACAAATTTTCTTTTTTTTTTCCCCAGTGCTGACTATAATTCTGGGTTTCCCCCTCTTCACAACCACAGCTTCTAATACAGCTTCCCTCCTTCTTTATTTGCTGGCTCCTGGCCAGCTTCTAGCCTGAGAAAAGTGGAAACAACCAGCAGGAGAAGCAGGTCACTCTGACAAAAGGAAACAGAGAGCAGAAAAAGAGAGGGAGGTTAAAAAGAAGGAAAATAGGTAAGATTTAGTATAACATAGACTACAGCCTCCAAACAGTGAAAAATCCATCTCTTAAAGCATAATCCACACAGAACTAGGAAATTACCGAATCTTCAGGTAGCTCTGCTGAGGCTTTTTTTTTTTTTCTTAGAGTCAGTCTCTTAAGAGGAAAACAATTAGACAGCAAAGAGAGAAAGAAGGACTTGAGAAACAAAAGAGCCGCCTCTATGGTGGTTACTAATGTTGTTTCTGACAACTTGACCGAAAGAAAGACAAACAACAGTTACCACAATTGGGGGATGGTGTTTATAACCCTGCAGGCACCCATGATTCACCAGGTTTTGTTTAATCACAGCAAGCTAGAAATTGCTTAAAGGTGTGATTAAGAATTTGGATTCATTGTAAGTTTTATTTCCCTCCTACAAAACCTAAGCCATATCCTGGTGAGTTAAAAACCAATACAGGGTTTTGAAAATTAGGGTAAAATTCAACTCAGAGTTAAAATTAGAATTATCAAATTATGATGTATTTGGGCAGGGAAAAAAAAAAAATCCTTCAAATTATATTCTTTTCCTTCAGTGCACAGTATATTGGCTGTTCCTAGGAACAACCATTTTGGGTAAGCAATAATCAAGTCAATGTTCCCAGACTCTTAAGAGACTGCAAAAAAATGTTTAAATTATAGGAGACAAACTGTGGACATCATTAGCTCTTAATCATTCACAAAAAGCATCAGTGCTTTTTATAAGCTGATCTACAAACCAAAGTTCTCACACCATTTTTTTTTCCTCCTTACAAAAGTTGGTAGCCAAGACACTGCAACCTTTATTAGTGCAATTAAAAGCCTTGTTTTGTTCCAGAGAATTCTTTGGAACGGTTCCTCCAGGGGCATTCACCAGGAGCAGCAGCACAGCCCAGTTGCTTCAGACTCCTTTACGCAAAAGACCCACAACAGCATATTTTTAGAGCATCTGGCATGTTGGGATTTAGACAATTGTTACCATTCAGTTCAACCAGTGGCACCATGAATCCAATTCAGCGTGTGTGCGCATGGCAGCTTTTCTTACAGTGTTACGCTGCTGCACCAACTATCAGCATATCTTATTAAAATACAGAAAGTTCACTTCTCATTAATCTGCTTGGGAAAATAAGAAAAATCAGAGCTTTCTCAAGGTTGCTGGGGAGTTATCTGACTTTTCTTTCCCCTCCTCCCTAGCTTAGTTTGTGTATGTGGAGGAACCAAAACCTGACCCAGGCATTTTCTGATCCCTCAAGGACCAATACAGAACCAGCAGAGTATTGCAAGTCAGATATGAGGGGCATTAGCCAGCTGTGGGAGAAAGCCTGCATGCTGCCTGCCTGTATTATGTCTGGCTCAAATCTAGACAGCGTGTCTCACTTTACTGAGAGGTATAAAAAAAAGAACCTACAAAAAAAGAAAACTTCTAGTGCTGTACCTCTCAGTTTCTCTCTATATTTAAACTACCTATCATACAAACCATAACTACTTGGAGTTTAGACTACAATTAGCTTTGCTCCAGTTTCAGGGAACCACTGTCAATGCAAGGAAAGTATAATTTTAAAAAAATTAAAAAAAAAAAAAAAAAAAAAAAAAAAAAAAAAACCAAAGGCACGGTGATGTGGGGAGTCAGTTGGTTTGGTTTTTTTAAAGGATTTGGATCAGTTAAAACATGACGTGCAAACATTAGAGTAAATGAGAGAAAAAAGGTGTATGAGTAAGGTTCCTTAGCTCTATGAACTAACTTTATTAAAAATCCTATGCAAACTGCTAATAGTTCCATATGTTGCAAAATGACTGCAGTATTACCTTAAATGGAGGAGAATAGCCATCACTTTGCCAGTGTTTGAGTAATCTGCCTATTAAAAGGTAGGGGAGGGGTAGAGGTTGGAGCTACTATTTCTCCCTGATTCTCTCTTAACCCTCACTTTCCAGAGTATGACAAAGACTCTGAAACAGGCTTTGAAAGAGAGCTGCAGAAATGAACGCAGTGCTAAGTCACCACAGAGCTTCCCCTAAAACAAAAGCAGTATTATTTTGTCATTGCTCCCCACTTGGGGATATTCCCTGGCACACATTTGCTGCAGGAGCCTCAGGACAAGCAAAGCGTTACGGGAAGGTAGGAGGCGCCACCATTTCATTCAGTAACAAAATAAAAAGAATTGTCTCACCTTTGAACACCGCTCCTGTCCCTTAAACACACATTGGAAATCTGTGGAATCATCTCCACAACTTTCTTGGTTGGCTCGGAAATGCTGCTTTTACAATCTGAGTGAGTCTCCTTTTGCTGCAATAGCTCCTGTTTGGCATATTCTTTGAGCCTCTTGTAGAGCGTGCGCAGGCCCTGGGCAGTGCGAGGAGGGCGATCTACTCCGATGGCATTGTAGTTATCAGCTATGATATCCCAGCATTTGTTTTTTTCCACTATTACAGAATGCTTATTGGTATGTTCCTCAAGAATTTTAACGTACGGCTTCACGAGTTTTAGCAAATCGAGCTTTTCAGATAAGGTAAAATTAGAAGATCTGGCTTTCCCAACCATTGTTATCTTTGAATTAAGGAAGCCGTTTCTGAAGCCACCATGCAGTCCCCAGCTCTGCTCAGCTCTTTTTCACAAACAGAAAAAGATCAGGCTTAACTAGGCTAGTCTCATTTAGGCCCACGCCTACAAGGGAGGGTTTATTAAAATTCCTTCAGCTTAAGCTGACGCAGGTTCAGGAAATCTGCTTAAGCCAAGCCTGACCTACATAAGGCTTCAGACTGAAGAAGACGAGAAGAAACAAGCAAAATACACTTTTGTATGAAGAGACCAGACACACGCAGGATTTAAAAACATAAAGGTTTAAAGATTAGCACGTTACCCAGCTAAAAATTACCTAATTTAGCCTGAGTAACAAGCTCTGACACATCTCCCCTCGCTCTCTCACGCGTATCTCAAACTGAAACCGCGCTCGAGATGATTTTACACGTAACGGCGTCCCCAAAGCAGCAGCAACCGCCGTGCGGGGCGCGGCAGGGCGGGCGCGGCCGGCTCCCCGAGAGAGCCCCCGGCCCCCGCCGCCGCCATTTGCATCGCGCCGGGCCCGCTGTCAATCAGCGCGGCGGAGCCTCCAGCCGGTTAGGTTACACTCAGGCGCGGGCTTCGCAGCAAAGCTGAGCTTCTCCGGCACTCGGCCGCCCGCTCGGGCTGCCTGCCGGGGGCTTCTTAAAGAGGCCGTCTCTCCCTCTGAGACGGCAGCGGCAGCCGCCGCGCCAGCCCCCAGCCGGCGTTTCGCGTCCCCGTGCCCGGCGGAAACGCGGCGGCCCCGCGGCGCCCTCCCCTGCCCTCGGCCCGCCGCGACACGGGCCGGGCTGCGGGCAGTCGCGACAGAGCGCCTGGATGCGGGGTTTTCCCAACGCCCACCAGGGAACAACCTGCTTTTAGAATAACACTTCCAGGTGTTCCTTCGGGATGAAAATGTGGTATTTGTTAACGACGTGTGCGTGAAAACACAGCACCTTAAGCCAGGTCTTGACACAAAGACACGTGCAAGGCTTTGAACGTCTCTGGTCTAAACCAAGTCCACAGCTCGGAGAAAGAGAGAACCCCGCAGCCGTAGGGAGAGGTGCTCCCGAACACAAAAACCAAAAACTAAGTTTGAAAAGCGATGTATGGGACCGAAAGAGTGCGGAGGGTGGAAGCAAACACCAGTGGAGATGGTGGCAACAGCTCCTCAAGCTTAACATGTTCAGCCTTGAAAAGAAGGGAGCCTAGCAGGGGGGTGAAGGGAAGAGAAATCTAATTATAGTTTGAAGTATCTTAAGGCTATAAAGGTCTAGGTATAAACTTGTTTTGCTCTAAGGGGAAAAAACCCGAAGCAGACACAAGCCACATTCAAAACAAGAATTCAAACTAAACAAAGGGAGACTTTTAAACGCTAAAAATCAATTAGCGTTTTAGACTAACAAGCACGTTTGGAACCATTTCTGACACTTGGCTTGTCCGTACCACCTAACAAAATTGCAAGCTGTCCGCTTTGCTGGAATTGCTTTCAAGCCATGATTAAATAAAGCGTTTGATAGTCCAAAACCCATCACACTAGAATTTGAGAAACAAAAGGCTCATGTGGTTAGAAGCACTGTATGAAAACCATCACTTTTAAACACCTAATCCGTATTTCCCCACACTTTGCATTTACTAATATTAAGAGTAGAAAATTGGTGGTTATCTTTTTTTTTCCCTCTCAATTTATGCACTGGATTGTTCTTTGGTAACTGAAAAAAAAAAAATTGTGCCTCAGTTTCAGCTCAGACAGTACCAGAGCTGAGCCACAGGTGAGCATGCACTGTACCCACTGCCGCCAGAGCAGTTCCACAGTGCCCAAGCTCTTGACATCTGTGATTAAAGGCTCCCCCCCCTACAGACACACAGAGCACTGATGAACAGTGTCAGGCAAAGGAACCCCAATAACCCAAATGAAGGAAACCTGGCCCTCAGTCCGGCTGCTCCCGGGGATGTCAGAGACACGATCAGCCCAGCAGGCTGGGGTGAGACCCAGCCATATGAGCCCACAGGAGAAGCTTTCTCTAGATCTCCTGCAGACTGAAGGAGGGGGCTACTGCCCACTGCATATGGGACTTATTTTGAGATGCCAAGAAGAGTATTTGAGGATTGCAGAATGCATAGTACAAGATACTTAGAGGAAGAACTGAAGGCAAGAAAAGGGAGGGATGAAAGTGGTTCAGGACAGAACAAGCACAGGAGTCATAGAATCATTTTGGTTGGAAGAGACCTTTAAGATCATCAAGTCTAACTGTTAATCCAGTATAGGAAAATACCAGGGGAAAAAAGGGATAAAAGGAGCTAGATGCATGTATGTAGTTGGCTGGGCTGCTCAGTACGGTTGTCCAGCCATGCCCTGCACCTGATCACTGCAGTTTGTCTTATCTTCTTGTTAAACTACATTTGTAACTGTTCTCTTGGGTGTGGGGAATCTCTGCTCTGTGTGCATGACTGTGCATGGAAGTGTATGTGTCAGCAGCTGGGGTTGTACCACAGGTCACAGGGGCCTGGGTGCTTGGGGCACCTGCAGTCTGAGGCTGGAGCCCAAGCGCACTGCCTGGGTGTCTATGTCAGTGTGTGATCCCTGGCAAACACCAAACCAGACCAGCCAGCGAGTAGAAGCTCCCAACTGGGAGCCAAGAACTGCAGCAACCATGAGCCTGGCTCAGATACTGGAGAAATCAGAAGGTCTGAGATTTGGCTACTGGTGGGACCAGGACACCTGGAGGACCAGCCACTGGTAAGGTCATAAATCCAGACCAGATGCCAGAAAGACTCAGTTCAGGTTTGTGAGACAGCTGGGAGACCAGGGGATCCAGGGACCAGCTACTGAGCAGAGTAAGAGTCTAAGGCCAAATGCTGGAAGGATCCATATTATATATGTATTTTCTACAAACAGGCTTTCATCCCAGTCAGACAGTGAAAGGATGAGGCCACTGCTTGTGTCTGCATGAGTGCTGCATTTTCTGTATAGCTGGCTGTATATATATGTATAGTGTGTACCTATGTGAGTGTGCCTCCTGGGCACAAGGAGCTGCACCAGTCTCCTCTATACTGGGCTATCAGGTGCAGAAGCTCCTAATACAGACCTATCTAAACTTGTGTTACTCTACCACCTTACTGCTTAATGTTGCTAGAGAGACCAGGTTTCCACACTAATATAATTATAGCAAAATACCACTGCAAAGATTTCTTTTGAGCAAGTGCATGAAGGAATCAGTCTGAATTACATATTGTTCTGCAGGAGTGTAAAATAACCCTTATAAAAATGGCTGCCAAGTCCACCCTTCATCCTACACCTTTCACCAACACTAGCACTTATGCAACAGTGCACAGCCAGCTCAGGGAGATGATCCAGCTACAAACTAATTTTTTTTTTTCCCTTCAAGCATAGAGTATAATAACTGGTTTAAGTAAACATAAATGAGGGACATTAGCAAACCAGGAATTTCTGCCTCCCCCCAGCCCTCTAATTCCTGCCCCTTCACCGTGCTGATACAAACACTCAAATCATCTGAGCAAGTCAGATCAGCGAACTGATTTGTGTGCAAATTAACCTTTTTTTTTTTTTTTTTCCTCAGCTATGTTCGTTTTAACCGCCAGAGTTCCCTGATCCAGAATGCCATAGGACAAATAACTCACACAACAGAAATACGTACATTGAAAAAGCTCCTTTGAACTCTATCTGGATTGTTTTAGGAATATGGTTTGCAATGCACCCTACAAAACATTTTATTAACATAACTGAGGGCACAGCAAACCACAGGTAGCAGGGAGGAAATTCTGGTCACTGCTGAAGAAAATAGCCATACATGCACCCTTACATCACTGCCTTCTACACCACCTGTTTTAATCCTATGTGCAAGGGACACCATTTTTTCTTCATGTTTTCGAGGTGGAATTCACTAACCAGAATTCTGAAGAGTCTTGGATTCAGCCTCTTTTTTTAAGATTTGCTTGATTCTTTCCTTTTAAAAAAAAAAACAAAAAACCAGATGCTTCCCAATTTAAAAGTTAATATTTATAAACCCCAGTTTTTGAGTGGATGAAATCTTCGTATTCGTGATGTTCATGAAAAATGGGAGCTGTGAGAGCAGACCAGAGTCGTCTTCTACAAAAAGGAAAATCAGCATGATTATTAAAAAAACAAGCAACAGCCCTTTGCTAAGGTTGCAGAACTTCAGTATTTGGGAAGTCAGATGGAAAACTACAGGTAACAAGTTCAGATTTTTGCTGTGGAAGAGTCTAGAAATGCATTTACTCATAAAAATGATGCCAGTAGTGCATCCTGGAGAGCTATGAAGAGATGAATGAATCACAGCTATAATATTGTCAGGGATTAAAGTAGCCAAATTACTCTGAACTGCTGGAGAAGCTCAATGGGCCCAAATTGAGAAGCCCACGCAGCCCATGTACATTTAGGCATGAAACAGAACACCCTGTAAAGGAGAATGTCTTAAGTCAGAGCAGCATCTTGGATGGAAGGAGAGGAAGGATCCTTTGTCACACAGATCTGAGGAAGAGTCTCCATGACAGACTTAATCACTATAAGGCACATAATACAAAGACAAAAAAAATCTGAGAGAATCAAGGATACCCTACAAAAGAATGCATCTTGAAAGATGTAGTTTGGGTCAGACAGCAATGTTGAAGGGAATTACACCAGCTTAAATGATTCAGACTGGGACCTTCTAGTGCAAAAAATACCAATTCAATAGATGAAGGACTGCTAAACTCTGTGAAGGTGCTCTGCCCACAAAGTGGTAGCCCCAGAATAAGACTGAAGGAAATATTTTCTTATTTAATAATGTGCAAACAAATTAGTTCTGCAGAGACCTGGGTTTAGCATTTGCAATCATCTAGGAGCCTGAAAATCCTTAAGAACAAGAGGACGATTGCAAGATTTGAATCAAAGCTGAAGTGAAACCCTGATACTTCTGTGCTTACGAGAAACTGTAAGAACATTCAGCAGCTTGGTTGGGGTACATTACACATCGCTGAATATACTGGGGTATACTGGCAGTGGAAACATTTGGCAAGTATTGAGGCAGTTGCTCTCTCTTGCAAATGAATTCAGCAGCTGCATGAGATGACTTGAGAGTGTCTATAGGTAGTGAGGGCTGCAAAAGTTCCATTAGGTCATCATATAGTCCTCTTTACTGACAAGACAGCAAGGCAGTGCCAAGTCATTTGATCTGCCTGTCTTAAGAGCCCACTACAGCAAAGGGTGGGTGAGAAAGTTTTCAACTCCAAAGATTTATCATAGGGACAATATCCATGGGTAATCTGGGTTGTCTTTGTCAACACTTTCACCATCAATTTTGCACTTTCTTTTTCTTATCCTTGCTATACCTGAATCTCTCAGACCATTTCCTTTCCTTTCTCCTGCACAGTTATTTCTAAATGCTTCTAAACCTCTGTCCTGCATTGGGGACAGGGAGAACATGGGGAAGCTCTACCTCTTTTTTTTCTGCATCTGTTTCTGTGATCTAGGACATATTAACTTCTAACAGTTCTTGCAACTGCTGCAAGAACAAGGGTGTATGTATCTCATGACAAGTACAGAAAACACAGACGTTAACACTGGAATTATTAACTTTACACAACTCTCTTGAAACTAGCCTGAATCACACATGGCCTGCTCTAGAGCTCGTCAGCTAAAATTCCAAGCATAAAAAACAATTACACTTCCATCCCTTCTGCTGATGGAAGGCTTTCTCTCATCATTTTGCCCACCGAAATGGGAAATATTCATATTAAAGAATTAAAATGCCCCCCATGTCAAGTTATAAAGACTTTATCTTCATCTCAGTCTGACATTTCAGGGCCCACACATTCAGATCAGTAACCATCCTTCAAACTAAGTTGGGTTTAAAGCTATAGCACTCTGAATTACAATACTAGTAACTGAACAGCACCATGAATTAGCTCGTCAACTTTCTAATTCACATCCTTAAAAAAAGAAAAGCTAAGAGCACCATTCTTCAGAAATTCAGAAGTGTGTCCAGATCCTAATAAATGCTTGTATTTTCTCTGATCCTCTCTGTCAACAAGCTTTTTGATGACTGATCAGAAGCAGACAAAAAATACAGAAGGATTTGAAAGTATGATTTTTCTCAGGATGTTTTACTTAAATTCTTAAATCCCCATTAATAAGATTGCCTCTAGAAAAAGAAACGGTGCAAGAGAAGCCAAGTTTCTCCAATTCTCACATCTTTTCAGAGAGATTAAAATTTTGGAGATTATGCTTTTAAATACTAACTCAAAATACTTCCCCATACACTATTCCCTGCATTTGACATAAGAGCAGCTTTCTCCATTCTTCTCATTTTGCTCAGCGGATATTTTGAGGACAGCGAGATAACCATCTTATCACTATCTTGTTGATTTTAGGAAAGTCATACTGTGACAAAGCTTCTGTTCCGGGGAAAACTTAAGGCCCAAAGCCGAACGCTGGGACTGAACTCTAGTTATGCTGGCATGGCAACAATGAGCAGAGCCACAGAAAGATCTGGCGACTATTTCTGAAGGGATCCAGTCCAAGTCTGTAATAATATTCATGACAGCTCAAAAAAACCTTCCAGTTCCCTTCAATAAGGCATTTCTTGTCCCTCCACCTGACAGCTGCATTGTCTCCATCTTCCCTTAAATCCACCTTTCTATCTATTGGATACAGTTGAGCTGGAGGAAAGAGGAAAAAAAAAACTGAAACCAAACACAGACACCCCCTCCCAAACTAGGACTTTCCAAAGGCTGGGAGAGTGAAAAACATCTGAGAAATTCAGACTAGCCATGTGTTTCTCTTTTGATCATCTTCACCCCTTACACACATATATCCTGATAATAAATGTTGATAATCAAGAATAAGAAGAAATTATGTATACAAATTCCCTCAGAATGAACAAGGATACTAAAAGAATTAATACTGCTAAACCCAAATCCTTGAAAATAGTGTCTACACAGAGTATTTACTAAGTTCCTCATTTTTAAAGTTACACTATTAGATTTTCAAAATCAATACAGTTAAAGTATTAGATTAGATATAGAATTTCATTTTCTGTATATTGCAGACTATATGCTATGTGTTTGCATGCAACTCTCAGGAGTTAAGTTCATATCCCAACACATTGCCCAGCGCCGCTTGTAAATGAAAATTTACTTCATATCTGCAGTTTCAAAATTAGGTCTCTGGCTCTGCACAAGAAAGAGTATTTAAGTCTTTATTTTCTTATTTAGAAATTGTAATTTTCAGTAATTTCAGTTAAAGAAAAATGCATAAACTATTTTTACTTTTACATGCAGCACAGCTCTCTTCAATAGCAGATATATCACTACTCAAAAGTAAAGAACCTAGCAATTTATTTTTTTTCCATTTAAAGAAGTAACAACAGTTCCATTCAATAGGCAAGTTACTACTGCCAAACTTTCACTTTCTTCCCTTTAAATTTTTGGAAAATGTTAATACCTTACGTCTAATATAACTCTGTTTTTCTTTATTTTCTGACCATGTAATACCCTTTGGATTTCTGGTTTCCTTCGCCTCCCCTTCATTACCTCCATTAGTTCAGATACACATATCAGAACACGCTTAAGCAGGACAAATGCAAAGTCTACTTCACTGTCAATTCACTGCTCTTTTCACAAATGTGTGAATACCCTGGTTATATCATCTACCGTTACATAAAGCCTAGTTATTCACATGACAGCAAGATATGATCATATCAAATTATAAATTATCTTGTACTAACTGTGGAAATATCACACTAGAATTATGCAAGCCTGGATTTGTTTTACAGCAGCCTCTTACCCCATGTTGTGGATGGCTGCCCTGTCCCGGGGAGCAGCTTTGTGGTCGCTGAACGTTATGTGGCCTTTGGTGATGAGGCTGGTGTGAGTTGCTTCTTCCCATCTCACTCTTGGTTGCTAATTCTACCTCCACAGCATATCTTACCACTCAGCTGGTGCACAGCCCAAATTCAAGATCTGGTGAAGGTCATGAACTTCTTCAACAGGCTGGTGTATCAGGTAAGCACACCATACTCTTTTGCTTGCCTTCAGTCTATGGCAACTGAGTCCACGTTATCTGACTATCGCTACAGTTCAACAATGGTTTCTCCACTGATCGACTTTAAAACTAAAGAGGTAGGGAATTCATGGCTGCTGCATCTAGTGCTTTTGAGCACAGAAACAGAAGCCATTGCGGACAGTGTTCTGCTCGATACATAGTTCTGCTCACTACCACACAGAAGGTGATGAATCTATAGGAAGGGGAAGGCAAGAAAAAAACACCCTCAAAAAACCCTGAAGAGTAATGAGAATAAGCAGTGTTAGACTAAAGAACCTCTCTTTTTCTTTTTTTTTTTTTTTTTTTTTAGGCCCTAAGGGCTTTGAACATTTTAAGATTACAGTAGTAAAGTTACTTTGCTAAAATGCTGTTCCCTGCTTTGCTGTCATACTGTCTCCATACGTAACTGTAAATAATGCCTGACTACAGTCAAGGGAAACTGCTGAGTGTGTATAATTGGCAGGGGAGATGCTGGGGAAGGGTCTTATGCCAGCAGCAGAGTAGAAGACATCATCTCAAATCTCAAGCAAGAGCACCAAGCAAAAGGTGTTGTCCTCTGGAGATGTCAGTGAGTCCCAAAGCTGCAGGCCAGAAAACACAAGCCATCTAGGACTAAATAATCACAGAAGTCTCAGTGAGAAGTCTACCTGCAACACGCTGACTGCTGGGCAATGAGGTACTGGGCCAACAGGTGACAATTTGCATGTCTACCCCCTTCAACAGGAATAAACACTTCTGGAACAGGTGTCAGATCAGAGATAGGGATAATTTCTCTTCTGATACATTTAGATCAATCTAATTTTCTTAACCAATCCCCATCTCCTGAGGTGGGTTGATCAAACAGGTACAGACGACATCAAAACAGAAAAATGATCCTGAATTAAGAAACAGCTTGTCTAAAAATTTGTCTATTCACTACTATAAATTATTTTGTCTGTAACACTGGAGGGAGAAAGAGGTCATTCTAGAGTCATAAAGAGCTAGCAAAGTAATTTGATGCTACCTCAAATAAGAAATTATAACACAGTTTACAAACTTGTAAAATCTAACTTGCAAGCAACACAGTAATGAATTGTTTTCACTGGGAGCCAGTACCACCTCAGTTGTACTGAAGTGTACATGGTAATTATTAAGAGCTACAGATGTATCTTTTACCCAAAAAGACTGCACTGCTTTACCAACTGTTTACAAAAACATTTGAAGGGCCCTCTGAATTGCAGCTACACGTGCAGCTCCACCACTAAAAAGGACAGATGGTAGAAATACTTCTGACTGGAATTTCTTTTCCAGTTCAATCTGCAAAGTGCAATAGTAGAAATAAATGCAGTAACAGAAATTGCAATTAATACTTCTACCTTTGCAGATATCCAAGTAATTCTGGCAATAATACGCTTCACTATGAGATGTCAGGCTTGAATGTTTTTAGTTGTGTTGTCTAGAAACTAGAAGTAGGCAGTTAGACTGAATTTGGACAATAAGAGAAATCCTGAAAATAACATCTTTTAATCCTCTGATTAAAAGTGATAAGCAATTGATTGCTACTGTCCTAACTGAATGAAAAATGGATTTTCCTCTTATACTATTCAAATTAATTGGTTAAAAGGGGGTTTATTCATATCAAGTGACAGAAGTTAACAGACTAACCTCTAACAATGTTTTAGAAAACTGAAGGAGCCAACAGATATTCCCGTTGTGAAAATAAACTGACTTAAATGAGTCTAAACCTTATAGACTAATGTACTCAGGAAACGTTAACATTCCAGAAAAGATGGAGAAAGTCTATTCAAAACTATATGCATAGGCGTAAAACATTCAAAAACATCTGTTGAGAGACAGAGGGTGAACACATTAACCCTGTTCTGAAATACACTACAATCTATCTTCCTTATTAGCTCAAAGATTGCATTTGACTCCTGACAAGGTTCCTCTTGGAAGACACATTAATAGATGTTAGTGATGGATGAAAGGCAAACTACTCCTGAACCAAAACCAAATAGGAGGTGAGCTGTAACAGAGTAAAACTCTATATCCAGCTTTTCTGTTCATCTACATCAGCTTCAAACAATGAAATCTCAGTCCAATAGGAATGTTGTGCCTCGGTATGCAGGTGAAAGAGATATTCATTTCCACACACAATACAACAAGAACCAAGGAAAAAAATAGAGCAGCATTCTCCTAGATTAAAAATATCATCAGAAAGTAAGCTATAAATTCAGAAAATAAACATAAATTATGTATGTTTTATATAAATAAAAAGATTAAAAATGCTAAGTTGAAGGCGACAAGGTAGGTAAAAACCTCAGTTCTGGCCAATCCCACTTAGTAGCAACCTTAAGGAGATACTAAGAATGGTTCAGAGATCTGCCTGTCCACTGTTTCTTCAAATTCAAATTATTTGGATTATTTTTTTGTTACTGCATTCTGAAGACCTATAAGCAATGAGGACAAGTAGAAACCAAGCATTTTTAAAAGCTGCAATATGCTTCCAAACACAATGATGATTTTGTTTTCCATTACTGTTAAATAGTTCAGGAATGTTAAAGTGCAGACTTATCTGACAGAATTTTCTGGAAACACATGAGGAAAAGCACTAATGACAATGTCAAATAAATTACCTCCCTTCCACATCCATTGTCACCGTCAACAAGTACTATATTCTGAATACAAAACAAAGGTAACAAAGAGATTGCAGTGCTCTTTGCCTCATAAAACCAAGCAAACACTGATTCATAAAGCAGTAGTAAAGTTCGTTTTCCTACAAAGATATGTATTTATGGAAAAAACATTGTTTCCCAGTATTCACAATCACAATTAGTAAACTGCCTGTTGAACAGCATATTCAGTATCCTACAATTCAAATAGTCTTAAAATTACAACACATAGGTAGGTTTCACTCAACAACAATTGCTACAATCTTATTAAAATGTCATTAGAAATATCTCATCTCATAGAATTTCAGAATCACATTTTATTTTTATGAGTGAAATTTTAGGAAAAAGTTTATTTTGAAAAGAAGCCTAGAAAAGCAAGGGGGTTTTTTTAAGGCAAATATGCTAGAATTTTTAGATTGATGTTACCTAATCAAATCCTTACTTGTCTACTCCAGGAAATGGACACCATATGTCAGATAAGTTTTTCTTGAAAGAATGCGCAGCATTTTCAGGGCTGGGTTTCAGAAAGATTAGCTCTATGAACTGTGCAGTTGTCCAGTGGTCCACAGGTGTTCTGTAAGAATTTTAGTGGAAACTGGGGTATTTATTTACACGTTCCACTGCTGCACTGGAAACCCAAACATAGAAGCTTTGAGCATGATACAAAGCTAACAACAGTTATAATCTGCATTAAACAACATGGAGACAATAAACCAAAATAATGCATATACATGGACTTTTTCAATTTTAAAATTATTTTAATGCCCATTTAACAGGGAAGTCGTCTTTGGCTGCAGAGACTGGCAGTCAGATATAATTTCATTACAACATTAATCATAATAAAAAACCCAAGTGGACTCTAGCTTTCACAACTGTTTTCCATTACTTCTGAATTTCATACCAAAACCAGCTTTGACAAAACAATTTCATTTCACACTACAAAGGAGTTTATGGTTTACATAATCTACGTAATTGCTACACGAGCTGTAATGAATAGCAGACAAAAGTGACGTAATGGGCAGAAGCTATCTTGGAAAATCTAGGTTATTAAGAAATTACTTAAGATTTAATGGAGCCTCGATGCAGGATTGTTTTCACAGTACAGTTGGTTGCATCACCAGTGAACCTGATGACCATACTAACATTGACATTAGATACCCTTATTTATACTACATTTCATTATAGCTTTACAAAGACTTGCAGAGTTATCCCCCCATTCTACAGACACGAAAGGCTTTGGCACAAAATGGCTTGTTCAGTCACTCAGAAAGGTAGAAGTGCAACATCAACAGGAACAGCTCACCCAGTCCCACTCCACAACTTCTTGGTTATTTTTCTGAAGCCATCACAGAGAACCCCTACCAGCTGCACCTGGAATTCATGATACTGAAAAAGCATTTATTATCTTCTCCATTTCACAGCATTTTTTTTGTTGAGAAGACTGCTTATTTCCCAGATTATTTTGGAAATAAGTCCACTAGTTCCCTTTCAAGTGTACTGCTAGACAGAACCAGCAGACTAATATTTGCAGATGTACCTACAGGGAATCAGGACCACACAAACAGTTTGTCCCATGCACACTGAACATTTTCTCCAAGTATGAGTTTCATGGAAGGTACAGCAAGCAGCAGATAAACACCAAAGCCATAAGACCAGAAGGACTTAAGACATATAAGGAGGCTGATATTTCCCACATTAGTTCTGCTAAAGAGTGCATATACTCTGAGTCACATAATGTGATAATGGCGGCATCCTCTCATGGATGTGGTCTCAGGGCTATCGCAGGGGATCAGTCAACTCCCAATTTCTGGGAGTGAAACCCAAAAAGAAGAGTCAATGGGAAGGGCTCTCCAAGAATACCTTACAGAATGGAGAGGGTTGCTGCCTACCGGGGCCTGGAACTTGTAAGATGCTTGAAATGACATCTGGAGATTTACAAGATTTATAATGAAATTTTTGAAGGGAAAAAAACCCAAAGACAAGCAAAAAGGTACAGATGAAGGTGGTTCATGGAGGAACAAGCACAGGAAAATAAAAGAAAAAAAAGCATCCACCTTGAAACAGTTGAGTGGTCAGTATGCTTGACCAGCAATGCACTGCACGCTATTGCCCATCTGTCCCATCTTCTTATTAAGCTACATTTCTACAATGTTCCTGGGTGAAGGGACTCTATTCTGTACGCATGTGTATGGAAGTGTATGTGCCAGTAGCTGGAGCTGAACCACACACAAGTCATAGAGTCCAGGTACTTGATGTGCCAGCAAGCAGAGAGGTCGGAGCCCGTGCATACTGCCTGGGTACATGTGTCAGTGTGTGACTGTCAGCAAACACCAAGCTAGACTAGCTGGCAAGTAGGGTAAGAGGCGTGGGAGCAAAGTACTGGAGCAGCCATGAATCTAGGCCAGATATTTGAGTGACCAGAGTGTCTGAGAGTTGGCTACTGGAGGGACCAGGAAGCCCAAGAAAATTACTGGAGAGAACAGGACATCTGGGGGTTGGCTACTGGTAAGTCTAGCTACCAGAGAGACATGTTTGTATGGATACATCTGATGTGCAAGGCAACTAGGAGACCAGTGGATCCAAGAGCCCTCCACTAAGTAGACCAAGTGTCTAAGACCAATTACTGGAGGGACCTAACGTGTTTTTACCCATGCGAGTGCTGGTCTGAGTACCAGCAACTGGGCTTAGAGCTGTGGGCCTTTGTGATTCATATGCTCGTGTGCCCACAGCTGAAGTGTCCAACAAATAAAGGGGCCAGCTACTGAATAGACTGAGTGTGTAAGGTCAGTTACTGGAAGAGTCTATATTCGCTCTGTGTGTATATTGCTATATAGCTATATGAATATTAATTTATTTTCCACAAACAGGCTTTCATTCTGATCAGCCAGAAAGGGGAACAGGATGTGTCCACGTGCACTGCTTGGGTTTGCCCAAGTGCCACGTTCTCTGTCTGTGCTGGCCTGTGTTACCAGCCATGTGTATACATATATATATATACATATATATATGTATATATATAGTGCACATGCATGCCCATTGGGAATATGTGCTTAGCCTATTGGCTGGACCCTGGGATACAGAGCTACAGCAGCTTTGCTTCTATCAGGCTTCCAGATTTAGCAGCTCTTATCACAAACAAAATTAAATATAACTTTGTTAAAGCCTTCTGAATTATAATTCCAACCATTATGGAATCAAGGTGATAAAGTCATTAAATGCTCTTTTAAAACTCCACTCATTATACAAAGTATTATCAGTTAAATAAATCCTAAACAAAAGAGAAAGATCATTATCAACGTAATTAATTATGAGAAAACCACAGTGAATTAACCGTAAAACAAATGTTGAAATGCCTGAGCTGGCTCCAGGAGGAGTGATTTCCATCCAGCAATGTCAGTAACCCAGTTCAAGTGCAACGCTTTCAAGATGCATTTGGCTCCTGAGGTTGTGCACCTGCACTCACACAACACAGAACAAACCCGTGCTGTTTGTGATTGGGGCACACCAAGAGTGGGAAATGAAGACACTCAACCCCCACAGAGTTGTTCAGGTCCTTCAAAGTGCATTTGCTACAATTCCAATGCTTCAGTATCTTTGCAGTGCTTACTACCAAGGTTGCTGGAGTAATATTAGCAGGCCTAACAAATGAGTAAGTGCACACAAATGAACAAACAGAGACAGTTCTGCTCCCATGCTACACTAGAGTTCACAGCCCATGCTTGAACCTTGAGTGCCCACTGAAGAAAACAGCTCAGATGTTGCATTGAAGAAAAGAAACTCTCATGAATTCTGAAAAATATGAATCCACTCTGAACAGTTAGCATTCTCTGCACAAGGCCAACAAGGTTTCCAAATTACAACACTTTTCCACTATTTAGGGTATACCAACTCTCATCTTGATATTACTCTGGATTAGAGCAAGTTGACTTTTAAGTACTCTTCTGGAAGACACACACCTGAACAGCAGCAAAACCAACTGGCTTCTAAAACATCAACATTTTTTCCTTTTCTATTTATACCTATATACTTTCATACCTATATTAAAAAAACCCAAACATTTAATGTTTGTTTCTTTCACTCTTTACCCAGTAGAACACCAAATAATGCCACCATGCATTTCATTAAAGTTTAGTACGTAGCATGTCACTCTTAAGCTTTAAAATTCTCTTACGATATATGGCAGTAAATAAGGAAGAGCATCTTACCAGTTTTGGGTGTGTTTAGTGTTTTCATTTCCTCCCTGCTACTGCCAGAACAGGCTTTTGTAGTCTTTACTTTTTCAGTTGACTCCACAGACTGTATAGAATTTGCGTTTTCATTCTGGTCATACATTTCAGAAAGCAACGAAGCACTTCCCTCTTTCTCATCTATCTGCAAAAGAGAAGCAAGTTCACAACAGCATTTCCTTCATGCAGTTGAAGAGAAGTGGAGAAAAGAGCAATGAGAAGGGATCTTAATAGATACTAATCCTCATTATCAAACTATCTACATAAATATATACATCCCTACACAACTGTATGCATCCCAGTATTCACAAAAAAAAGTGCATGCACACAATACCAAACACCATTTGTGCAAGTAGTTTATTAATTTAATTTACTGTAGATTAAAAAAAAAAAATCAATAAATTATGATGCTCTTTTTGGTTGATATTAAAGGTTTCAGAGAAAATTCCTTGGTTTTTTAACCACTTTTGCCAAAACATTTCAAACATTTGAATCCAATGAAGTCCACACCAAGATACAACCCATACCTCAGCTACACTGAATATTATAGTTGGGCTCAATACTGATTACTTCTATTCATTTGAAAAACATTTTTCTGCATCCAGTTCAGTGAGAAAAACCTATCTGAGAAGCAAGATCAAATGCAGTAAGTGCAAAAGTATCAAAATCTCAATAGTCTGATTATTTAAGCAGAGATTGTTTGTGGTGAGCTTGGATGCTATCTTTTAGTAACAATACTGTACAAACAAATATACTTTTTAGTGCAATGTTCAGTTTACCTCCTTTAATTTAACTTCTTGGTCAATCTCCTTAGATTCATTCTTGAGACAAACTGTGATACTTTTTCCTGGTGGCATAAATTTTGGCCTTTTGGCTACATTTCCGAGCACTTGACTTGGAGCTGCTGATCGCCTCATATTTAGATGTACTGCTTTGGAGGGTGGAGAGGAAGGAAGAAGATAAAGACACCTGTAGTCAGAATAGGCTTTAAATATAAAAGTATATCCATAGATAACAATATAAGCTCTATTTTAAAACAAAAGATAGCCTGAAAGATTTTCAACTAACAGTCTGAACTGACAAGCATAATACATCTTAAGAAAAAGTATTGTTGCAGTACAGTTTCAGTACTATGAAAGATCAACTACAGCAAACTCCGCAGTTGAACACTTCCTTTTTCTTTTGAAAAGCCAGTAATGCAGTTCTCAATAGCAAGAAATGCCCTGGAGATGCACAATGTAGGACTGCCTTACGAATTTACACCAGTTTATAAAAAGAAAGACAATTTGAAAGAGAACCAACTCTTCTAAACACTTAAAACATAATTTTGAAAAGTCCGTTATTAGCACACGGTGAACAACGAACATTGAGGGTATGTTTCACATCTGGCAGCAGTTATTTTGTATTAAACATTCTATTATATTGGTAATTCAGATTCACTATAATAAGATTAGAATTTAGTAGAAAATTATCTCAAAATTAGAGTGGAGATTATCACTCCATGTCATGTCCACTTGAACAGTGGAAGGAATCTGTTATAGGTTTTCCTTCAAAATACAAGACCATTACTCCCCTAAACAACCTGAGGATGAAACCAAACATATGGCAATGTTAATATGACAAAGCACACTTGCAACCACTAGAGTAACAAATTATAATCTTAATACTTCAAAGCAATAGAAACAAAACAAGAAAAGAAAATTCCAACAGAATAACCCAGCAGCTGGAATGATGAAGACATGCAGGGTACAGCAATTTATGAGACATACTTTGGTTTAATTCTCCATTTGTACATGGACTGTTTATTTTAATTGATCCCCCCAACTACTCGGTAGAAATAAACCTTAATACAGACGCAAACACAAATTTATCTACCTTCTCTTCCATCTTGAGTGTGTGTTTGCACCCTGTTGCAACAGCTACTGCATTTATGCACTTTTTTGACACTACTCTGCACTCCAGTGGCTTATGAGGGCACAACAACCTTTCTTCCCAAGATTTGCACAGAAGTAGTAACAGAGCACTGTCAAAATACTTTGCAAACATGCAGACACTAACGTGAGTACTGACATCTCCTTCACTGCTGAACAGTTAGCATATATATGAAGCTGTTACTAGACATAAACATTAATGGCAAAATGGCCTAAGCTGTTGTTAATTCCTCTGTAGCTGTTACTAAAAATAAAAGGAAAGAAATCTCTGGCTGTGTCAACAGCAGTTCACCCAAATTAGGTCTGCTTGACAACAATGTTAGCACATGAGCTTTAGTTAACCCTAGGCAATAAGGGAATAGCTTGGCTAGAGTAACATCTGTATTACAGACAGCTGGTAGCCACTGTGGAAGCTGCAAAGGTGTCAAAAACGTTGCAGAGGAGCAGTCTGGAAGTGCCAGCACTGCCCACAGCCAGCGTCAGGGGCCACGTGAATTTGAACAAGTCCTCTACCCAGTCCTATAGCACACAGTGACACTTGGAGAGACAACCCAGGACATCCCACGACTCTACATGAGGGCTACACACAGCATGGCTGAACTGCTACACTAACTCTGCCCACGTACCCCATGGAACAGGGGAGTTATGCAATTCATAACTTGCATCTATCTGTGATTGAAGTGTTTTGCTTTCCAAATCCATTTCGTCTGTCATTTGGTCATGAACCACAAGAACAGACTCATTAAGATATTCGCATATTAGTACGAAATTTAAAAATATGACCCTTGATAACTCAGTAACTTCACTCCCCTTAAATTTAACGTAATAATATTACCAGTATTATCTTCTTGCAACTACAAAAAACATTAGGTGTTTGTGGTTTTTAAAATATAATGTTGCTTCCAGTAATACATCTTTCTCCATCTTCAAAATACACGCTTTTGTAAAGTATAATAAAATCAGAAAATACAAAATATAACAAACATGTTTACATTTTGTATATTTACAGATATACATGCTCCCGCCCTTCCTCTGCAAGCTTCCCTCCCCCGGATTAACCGCACCATGAAACCACGGCCCAAAATGCCTCGTGGATGCACCTGCTTTTGCAGCCCTTGAATCTGGCAATATTTTTCTCATTAAAAGCATCTTAACAGCTGCATTAAAATGCAACACGCGTACAAAGGATATTTTAAAATTTTACACATTCAAGTCAACGCTACATGCACGGGGCCCTGTTAGAGGCAGCTCTGTTACTCAACTTGACACAAACTTCACGGACGGCTCTCCCGAGCACCTGTAGAGGTGTTCCCGGCGCAGATGACGAGCCCAAATAGTTTTGGTTGGCAACGACAACGACGCGGCACAAAATTAATCAACTTTTCCTCCGTTAAGCTGCAGGCAGCGCGTGCACCGCCCTGAGGCTCGATGACAAATCACCCCCAACGCGCAGTGACCGCAAGACCCGGAGCGGGCTCAACCAGCGGGGCTACTCAAACTNGTGGGGGGGGGGGGGGAGAGTGGGCTGTCTCCCCGCGGACAGGGGTACCGGGCAGGGGCACCGCCCCCGCGAGGAGAAACTCAGCAGCCCNCGGAAGCGAGGGGGCGCGCGTGCGCAGCGCCGGCCGTCGGGGAGGCCCTCGGCGCGAGCGCGGCCGGGGGAGGCCACACAGAGCATGGCCCCGCCGCGCCGCCGTCAAGCGAGAGTGGCCGCAAAAGTAACCTCGATTTCGCGACAGGGAGCGGCGGCGGCGGGCGGGGTGAGTGGGTGGACGCGGCCGCCGCGAGGGCTGCCCGCGGCCGAGGGCTGGGTCCGGGCTCGCCGTGGGCGCCGTGTTGCGGGAGGCAGCGGGGCCGAAGCGGGTGTGTTTGCGCAGCTGGGCTGCAGGGCGGAAGCGTTGCGCGGGGCCCGGAGCTTCTGTTAGGGGCCGTTCGGCGGCGGCAGGCCTGGAGCCTGCGCCTTCAGCGCAGCAGCGCCGAGCTGGGGGAGGCCCTGCCCTCCCGCTGGGAAGTTCGCGGTAAGCCTGGGGAAGTTGTCTGAGGCTCTTTCCTGGCGTGACATTGCTGCTGAGTGTTTCCAGGCCAGTTTTGTTCTCTGCGCCCAGGATCGTTAGCCGTTCCTGAAGAGCCTGCCAGAGGCCTTCCTCCCACCTGTGCGAAATGCCCCCTCCCCACCAGAGCCTCTGAGGAGAGCTCTTCTATCCTTGGTCTTCTGTCCTCTGTGCAGCAGAGTCCAGCCCTTTAAGGCCTGAAAGTTGGTCTGTGAAACGCGTATCTTGTGTCACTGTTTTGAATAGGTGTAAGCAGGTGCAGCAGGACAGCAAGTGGAAGCATTATGTAAAAATGTTCTTTGTGAAAGTAGTTTAGTTTTTTAGGCAATTCCTGGTAGAAGCATAGGTCATAAATTACTCGTTTCTCCTACTAGAAGCTTTTGATTGTCACTTTTATATATCAGTGTAAGGTAGTGTTGCTATCTCTATCCATTCATTCCAGTCCTCTTCTGTTCCCTTCCTCACACACAAATGTTCATGAGACTCCACAGTGCACTGTTCTGGGGAGCTGAGCTGAGGGAGTAGCTCTGTAGCAGTCTTGACTACAGACACAGCTGCTGCCCTTTCCTCTCCGCCCTGGCTGCAATTTCTCATCCCTGGTCTTGCCCCACTTCCACAGTCACTGGAGATTTTACTGGAAAGAAAACGAAAATATCTTTTCTACGAGAAAATCTGGACTAGCAAATCAGTGAGTCGATGTGGTTAGTTGTCTGAGCCACTTCAGGAAAGGGACAAATTAAATGTTCTAACTGATTCAAGGGAGGAAGTAGAGAGAAGGTGAGAGGACATTAATTAGTGGATAAGTTGGCTTGGGCTACTGTAGGACAACTGTCAAAGTTAAAACATTTTTTTCCCCTTCCAGTTAAGTCTTAAAACAGGTCAGCTACTCAATATGATACCACAAGTGGCTGCAGAAAGAGCTTGTACTGTCATGGTTGAAGGGGTGAGTCTGCTTCTTTGGACATTAATGCTGGCTTGAAGTGGCTTACAGTGACTGTGGCAGAGTGGCGCAGGACACCCTAAAATGTTGCTTCTGTATAGCAGGGTTTAAAACACAGTGTTGTGTTTTGGTTGGGTTGTTTTTTAAATAGAAGCTGTACCCTGCATAGGTTGTTCTTACAGCTACACAGCACTTCTGAAAATGCTGTCTTAGTGATGCACGCCTGTAGTTCTGTCATGATTCACTCCAGCCCTTCAAACAGTTGTGCTTTGTTTTGTCACAGGGAAAAGAAGCAGTTTTTAAAAATCAGAAACTACTGTAGACAAAAAAATGCAAGAAACTAATCTGATTTCAGTGGCCTGATTTTTACAGTGGAGTAGCTTTGATTAGTGCCAGACATTTAGTAAGCTATATGATTATGCTGTTGGGGACTACATCTCATCTGTACTCCTCCTGCTATTATATCCACACAAATCTCTGTTTGACAACAGTGCAGTATGTAGCTCAAGGCTGGTTTTTAGCTCTGCATCTGCCTGGCAAACAACATGGGATCACGGCTACTAAAAAATGACTTAACATCTGTGAAGTCTGGAGGAGAATTTTGCTTTTCAAAAATTGTGGAGAAAAATAAAATCTATGTGGAACAATGGAAAACAAATAGCACGTAATAGTTTGTGTTTTNGGGGGGGAGAGTGGGCTGTCGCCCCGCGGACAGGGGTACCGGGCAGGGGCACCGCCCCCGCGAGGAGAAACTCAGCAGCCCTCCCGCCTGGTGACCCGCAGCCGGCGCCGCCCGCTCCCGGCCGTATCCCGGCGCCGGCCCCGTCGCCCGAGCACTCAATTGTCCCGCCGCCGGCTCCCGTCAGCCTGCTGGCCGCGCGCGCATGCGCCTCTCGCGAGCGCCGCGCTTCCGCCGGGTGCGCGTGCGCCAGGGCGCGCGCGGAGGTCACCTTCCGCCCGGAAG
>VYZX01028955.1:230-17278 GCA_013401335.1 Brachypteracias leptosomus | reverse complement strand
AGGCCTGGAGCCTGCGCCTTCAGCGCAGCAGCGCCGAGCTGGGGGAGGCCCTGCCCTCCCGCTGGGAAGTTCGCGGTAAGCCTGGGGAAGTTGTCTGAGGCTCTTTCCTGGCGTGACATTGCTGCTGAGTGTTTCCAGGCCAGTTTTGTTCTCTGCGCCCAGGATCGTTAGCCGTTCCTGAAGAGCCTGCCAGAGGCCTTCCTCCCACCTGTGCGAAATGCCCCCTCCCCACCAGAGCCTCTGAGGAGAGCTCTTCTATCCTTGGTCTTCTGTCCTCTGTGCAGCAGAGTCCAGCCCTTTAAGGCCTGAAAGTTGGTCTGTGAAACGCGTATCTTGTGTCACTGTTTTGAATAGGTGTAAGCAGGTGCAGCAGGACAGCAAGTGGAAGCATTATGTAAAAATGTTCTTTGTGAAAGTAGTTTAGTTTTTTAGGCAATTCCTGGTAGAAGCATAGGTCATAAATTACTCGTTTCTCCTACTAGAAGCTTTTGATTGTCACTTTTATATATCAGTGTAAGGTAGTGTTGCTATCTCTATCCATTCATTCCAGTCCTCTTCTGTTCCCTTCCTCACACACAAATGTTCATGAGACTCCACAGTGCACTGTTCTGGGGAGCTGAGCTGAGGGAGTAGCTCTGTAGCAGTCTTGACTACAGACACAGCTGCTGCCCTTTCCTCTCCGCCCTGGCTGCAATTTCTCATCCCTGGTCTTGCCCCACTTCCACAGTCACTGGAGATTTTACTGGAAAGAAAACGAAAATATCTTTTCTACGAGAAAATCTGGACTAGCAAATCAGTGAGTCGATGTGGTTAGTTGTCTGAGCCACTTCAGGAAAGGGACAAATTAAATGTTCTAACTGATTCAAGGGAGGAAGTAGAGAGAAGGTGAGAGGACATTAATTAGTGGATAAGTTGGCTTGGGCTACTGTAGGACAACTGTCAAAGTTAAAACATTTTTTTCCCCTTCCAGTTAAGTCTTAAAACAGGTCAGCTACTCAATATGATACCACAAGTGGCTGCAGAAAGAGCTTGTACTGTCATGGTTGAAGGGGTGAGTCTGCTTCTTTGGACATTAATGCTGGCTTGAAGTGGCTTACAGTGACTGTGGCAGAGTGGCGCAGGACACCCTAAAATGTTGCTTCTGTATAGCAGGGTTTAAAACACAGTGTTGTGTTTTGGTTGGGTTGTTTTTTAAATAGAAGCTGTACCCTGCATAGGTTGTTCTTACAGCTACACAGCACTTCTGAAAATGCTGTCTTAGTGATGCACGCCTGTAGTTCTGTCATGATTCACTCCAGCCCTTCAAACAGTTGTGCTTTGTTTTGTCACAGGGAAAAGAAGCAGTTTTTAAAAATCAGAAACTACTGTAGACAAAAAAATGCAAGAAACTAATCTGATTTCAGTGGCCTGATTTTTACAGTGGAGTAGCTTTGATTAGTGCCAGACATTTAGTAAGCTATATGATTATGCTGTTGGGGACTACATCTCATCTGTACTCCTCCTGCTATTATATCCACACAAATCTCTGTTTGACAACAGTGCAGTATGTAGCTCAAGGCTGGTTTTTAGCTCTGCATCTGCCTGGCAAACAACATGGGATCACGGCTACTAAAAAATGACTTAACATCTGTGAAGTCTGGAGGAGAATTTTGCTTTTCAAAAATTGTGGAGAAAAATAAAATCTATGTGGAACAATGGAAAACAAATAGCACGTAATAGTTTGTGTTTTCTCTGCCTCCCAGATTTGGCACCCACAAATTCCAGATATCCTCATGGATGGTGTTGCTGGTAATGGCCAGGTGATGGGCAAAATTTTGGACCAGAGAAGCCAAAGACAAGGCAAGATTTGGAAATGTTAGTGGAGCATGGGAAGGCAGTGATAAATAACGTAGTTTCTAGGTGCAAACATAAAAGAAGTGTGACAATCAGTGAATTGTAATAGAAATAGAAGAATAGGTTTTGAGGCCAAGTCAAGAAGAGAGGAATTTCTGGGGAAGAGCAGAAGTTGAAAATTATGTCATGTTACGGGGGAAGTACTGAGTAGTGCTCTGTACTGCCAGAGTGCCTGCCATTCAGCTGATGCTCTCCCTTTGCTTATCTGTTGACTGAAGTGCATCTCTTGAAGTTGGCAGAAGATAAAACATTCAGGTCAGGAAATTTCTGTTGGAAGAGGTCTGGGGCTTCAGTGACAGCTGTTGTCAAAGGTCTCATACTGAAAACCAGAAGGATTCTGGCATTTTGTGGGATGGTCCTGTTCCAACATCAGTCTTGAAAACCCAGTCAGCAATGTGTGTGCAAAATGTAGTTTACAGGGTCCGCAGTTCCAGGGGAGCAGAAACCCAAGGACAGCAAAAACACTCACAGTTCTGTTTTTGTATCTTAAATCTCTGTAAAACTTTTCTAAAAGCTGAATCCTCTGGGATCCACCAAGCCAAATCAGAATTTTAGGCTCAGAATTCAAATTATAGACTATATATGCTGTTCAACAGTTCTTCAGCATGAACATGCTGTATCTTCAATACTTTCAGCAGTACTGGGGACTAGTACTTGACTTCACGTTCTACTACTGCTAATTAGCATTGATCTCCAATTTTTAAGCTTTCCACTGTGGTCCTTGCTGTCCTTACAGTCCTGGCAGTCACAGCTTTGTACAAATGGTGCTCATCTTGTTCACTCTGCTGATCTAGCAAAGTCCTGCATTTCCTGTCTTTTCAGGAGACATGGAAAAACATACAAGGAAACATCAGCCTGAAAAGAATTATTATCTTCACTATATGGTAATTTCTTGAGCAGACTCTTTTAAGATCTAGAATGTCCATGTTGTGGCCAAAGGAACGGCATATCCCAGACACCTGTGGGTTTGGTGTCCTTGTGCTGTTGATGGCAGTGCAGCCACAGAAACACAGAGCTAAGTGCAGGCTGCGAAAGCTGCCTGGGCCCTTCTCAGGAGTCTCCGTGGACTGCGGTCCCTGCCGCTGTGGCAGCGCTGGCACTGGGACACCCGGCGAGTAGGGTCCCAGCGACTATAAAGCTAGCTCGAGCATCTCTGCAAGCCCTGGTGTTGGCTGTGTCATAAACATGCCAGTAGAAACAATACAATATGGGAACTGTAGCAAATGATGCTTTAGGTATGATTCAGGTAATATGCGTGCATGCTTGTGTTATGTTTGCATTCATTACAGTTTTTATTAGCTTGATTCTTAGCAATACCCTTTCAGCACAAAGCACCTCTCATAATCGGTGAAGATATGCTTTGGTCCTCATATATATAAGATCTACTAAATTCCATGCTTATATTGTATTCATGAAGAGGAATTGCAAAGTTCTTTTTTTCCCTTTAGAGCAAGATTTGACATTAGTCCTCAGAGATCCTTATTGTTCTTACACAGTTCTAATTCAGATTGTCATTCTTTCTGAATGTCATATTGCAATTGGTGGATATCAACTTAAGGGATTTAAGTGATGGCATCCTTTTTAATTGTTTTAAGTGAGCAACCTTAGTTATGCTACACATTGGAGCAATGTTATTTTTCAGTACAATAACTGTGATAATTTTGTTTTTAAAATGGATTGTATATCAAGCCTAGATAAAACCAGGTTCGATAAGAAACTTCCATTGTTTTAAGGAATATAATTTTACCAGATTTCCATTGCTACTTTTCAATAATACTGAATTCTGTTGTCTTCAATTCTACAAACAAAACTGAAAGGCTTCAAAATTAAATGGCAGCAGAGTGTTCAGTTTTGTGGTAAGTCAGTAATAATTGAAAGAGAGAGTGAAGATTTTTGCCTCCCCACCCCATAATCTAGCCAGATCTCATGTTGAATTATAGGGTTTAGAGCAGCTTGCTTTAAAAAGCATTGTTTTAATGGGCTGTTAGGACAGCACCTATCCAGTAGCTGGCTGGTTAGATACAGGACTCAGTAACACTGCTGAGCTTTTTTCTTACTAATTTTTCTCATAGGTATAATAAAGCAGTGAAGAGAAACTGAAGAAAGGAAGCATTACATGTCTTACTGATCAGAAATCTATGTACATATGTAGTAAAACCTAAAAAGGTAAGATATCTTCCCCTTCTGTTTTATTTAGAAAACCTCATAACTAATGAAAATGTCTTTCATGAACCTCAGTGGAGTTACAAAAGTGATTTTGTGTGTTAAGGAAGAAGGCAAAGCCTAAATCATATTCTAAGTGAGTTCTGTGAAGTGTTACCAAGTTTGACTAGGTTTTTCATGACAGGCTTTTTTCTGATGAAGGCACATTGCCTGTTGGTTCTTCACAAAGCTTTCAAATCCATTTAAAGGTGCCTCAGTTTTATAAAACAGACAATGTAGGACAACACAGCAGCTCCTCATGATTTCAGGATTCGCTGTGGTTTTGGTTTCTTTTCCTTCGCAAATATTAAGCATTTTTCTAGGCATGTGGAGATTTCATGCCTCTGGAATGCAAGTCTACAGTGAGCAGACAATCTTAGCCTTTTTTTTTTTTTTCAGTATGAAAGCAACATCTTAAGTGATGTGCAGTTCATAAATACAGAGTCTTCCCACTGAAAGTGCCACAGCTATTTCTGTAAGGACATTGTTTTGTAAGTTTGTTAGGTGTTATATGAACAGCATTAGAATGGAAAGCAAACATTTGTATTTGAACTTCTATGATGTTCCTGCTTCAGGTAGAATTCAAATAAATAGAAACTATATGTTTCAAGGTGGCTGCTAGAACTATGTTCAATAACAGAGTTCAGAGCAAGCATGACTCAGCTGTCTGCTGAAGTCTTAGCTTTCAGAATTCAGAGAATCTTGACATCCAGCAGTACAGTCCTTAAAGTCTCCAAAGTATGTAAGTGTTTGTATTCTCACCTGTGAAGTTCTTCATTCATGTTAAGTTCTCCATATTTCTAGGATTGCTTCCAGGCCTTTTTGTGGGTCTAGCTGTACAGATTCAGGACAAAGACCACTTCATTTCTCTGTGTTGTTTTAATAGGTTGGAAGCGTGTGGAGAGCATGGGTTATGATATTGACCGTTTCGTTGGCTACGTTAATGAAGGGCTGTTGTGCTCCATCTGCCGAGATGTGTTGGAAGACCCATTACAGGCTCCTTGTGAACACGCTTTCTGTACTGCCTGTATACATGGATGGCTTGTTCATCACAGTAACTGCCCTGAGGACAGACAAATAATTGATGTATCCTTGCTACGACCTCTCTACAGGTATACAATAAGCTTACTGTGTGTTGAAATTACATGAATTTAGGATTTCTCAGCTTTGCTTTCACAGCTTCATTTCTTGTCATTTATTGTTACTCAGATTGTCTTTATCCAATGTGTCTATGTCAGAAACTGATCACTTGGATGAAAGCATTAGCATTTTCTAATTATTATAATCAGCTTTCGGTGTATTAAGATGTCAAAATGGAAAGAACACTGAACTTGTTCTCCACCTTTTTATATCTTCAATGCTGATTCTGGATGTCTGGATATTATTCTGAATGTCTTCTACAGTACAAAAACTTTGTCATACTTTTTTAGAGAAAACGGGTGAAGCAACTCTTGACAGCAGACACTAAACACTGTATGTCTCTTGGGGTTTTTTTCAGTCTTACCTAGATGCTGTAATGGCATTGTAGATAAGATCCAAACTTCTTGCCTTCAAATCCTTTTTATAAAAGGTCTTTAGCCATAAGAATGGCTAAATATCATGAGCAGCCTTGTCATGCAAAGCAGGCTATGTTCATAAGTGTCTTCCATAACTGGTCAGGTGATTGAACTAGGTGATCCATGTAGGTCCTTTCCAACTGAACTATTCTATTTTTATTGCTATTGCTATTCTATTCTATTTCTATTCTATTTCTAATTCTGTTTTAGTTCTATTCTATTTCTAGTTCTGTTCTATTCTATTCTTTCCTGCTATTGCCAGAACATACACAGATTCATCAGTAGACACTGCTTGCTGTTTAACCCGTTGTCTGATCTTGCTCAGATTAACAGTTATGTTTAAAACCTTCAGCTGCAGATGTTAACTACATTAGTACTCAGTGTTATTGTCACTAATGAGATTTTACTGTCTGAAAAGTTGTAGTGTAGACAGAACCCTAGATTTTCACTTATAGATTGTTTTATCTGTTCTCAACTGTAGTCAGTTCGTTTTGACATATTTAGAAACACAGAACTTAAATGATGAATGAGTAGCCCAAGTGTTTGTTACTGGTAATATCTGCTGAACTAGTAAAAGGCCATGGTTAAAAGTTTATTAAAACACAGAGATTTCATTTGCACATTTAATTTTGGAGACTGAATTTTCCATTAATGTTGTTTCTTTTAAACTTGTTCTTTTCCAATATGGTCACTTGAATTCTAAAAAAAAACAGTTAAAACTGATTATTCACAATTTTTCCTAGTGGAGATTAGAATCTTAACTTTCTTCTCCCAAAAGGTGAAAATAAAAATTTCTCAATAATGTTCCCAGAGTTAGGAATAATTTATTTTTTTTTTGCACATAGATATATGAAAAATGATTTAAACCGCCTTCAGCTACATTGCAAAAACAGGGAGTATGGCTGTGAAATGGTTTGTTCTCTGGAGTCTATAGACAGGCATGAAAGGGAGTGTGAATACAGTCAGATACCTTGCTCTAATGCTGGTGAGTAACATTCAAAGAAGTTGAATCCTTTATGTTCAGAAAACATGTCATCTTCCTGTCAACAGAATGGCAATAATGGCTGTTAGTTCCCAATGGAAATCCAAAGCTTTGGCACAATCTGCTCTTTACAGCAGTGGTTTTGAACAAAATGTTTTAGCGATTTATGGCAAACCTGACAATTAGCAACAATTCCTTATCCAAGAACTAACCAAAATGAATATGATGGACTTTAAATGTATGAAAAGACACCAGCACATTTGTTTTCTGTCAAGTTATGAGTTTGTCTTTCAATTTTGACTGCTCGTTTTGGTGTTTGAATTAATGCAATAGCACCTAGAGAACACTTATGGGTTACAGTGTGTTTATAAAGCAGGCAATTGCCTGGTGCACATGCAAGGGCTCAGTCTGTCCTGTGGTTTTAACAAAAATGTATCTTGGAAGTAAGAATTGTTTTAAGCTAAATTCTATTTAGAATTGTTGTGTTCAAGTTAAGGTTTTTATTTAAAGCAAACCTACACCTCCTGTGGAAGAAACATACTGCTAAAAAGGAACATATTGTTAAAATTTCCCTGGCAATTTTATTCAAAATGTCATATGTTTCTAGGCAAAATTAATTTCTAGTTAATGATGCTAAGGCATAGTCAAGTCTGCCATTGTAATTAATTTTAAGAAGATAAAGGTGCTAGAATTGCTCTACTGAATATTATAATTCCTCTCAGCAGTGACTCCTGCAGATACTTCAGATACACCAGCTTTACTTTCTACAGAAACAGGAGCATTTATAAAGTTACCCCACTTAGCTCTGAGGTCTGGGGTTCAGAGCCTGGAGGCTCTTACATCTCTTGGACTTTTTCTCAAGAATACACTGGGGTGTATTTTGAGTACCTCAGTTACAAATCGTTATATGTATTAGTAAAGCTCTTCTAGAGGGCTGTCTTTTGTAGTTCTCTGGGATGGTTTGTTGCCAAGTTTCATTGCTCCATTGTTTCAGTTTTCTTACATTGATTTTACCTTCAGATTAAATGCAAGTATGTATTACCGCAAATAGCACCTCAAAGATTAAACGTTAAAACAGACTTCAAGTTGAGAGTGTTAAATGTAGCAATAATTTATATAGTGTTCATTTTTGGTTCTCTACAATTTACTTTTAATCACTACAGATTCATAAAGTTCGTGTCCTAGAATTTCTGTGGAAATGTTTCTATTTTCGTGTCAGTTATTAAATGTTCATAAATAAATGTTTTCTTTAGTTATGTGGTCTAGTATGTTGTACACAAGACCATCCAATTGTAAGGAAAACAAGGTTACATTCCATGGTGCCCACATCTTTCTTACTATATGCCTTTGAACCTTTTTTTTCTAAATTTGATAACCTAATATTTTTTTACACATGTGCATTCTTCTTCAGTTCCACTCACTACAGTCTATGGTGGAAGCACAGGCAAGCTGCTAGTCGTAGCTTGCCATCAGCATTGTTACGGCTCAAGTCGCTTTAATGCCAGACCAGCAGTAGAAAACTTTATGGAAAATACCTACTTTCAGTTTTTCAGTATTTTCAGTTAATGGATAAATATCATAATTAGACTTTTTAAGAGCATTTTATTAGTAGCTATGTGTGTTATAAGTATCATATTGCATGTTTTAAAGAAATCACTTTTTTCCATTGCTTTAAGAGATTGACAGTTGCTTAGCTCAAGATATTGCAGCTTGCTTGCTTGCTTGTTTTTGTTTGGAATCGGTTAAAATGCTTTTGTTACTTACAAGCATCTGGCTTGCGTCACTGTTCCCCATGCAGGGTGTACAGTTCAGGTTGAGCGACGTCACCTGGATGGTCATCTGGCTGTGTGCGAGTACCGGAGCCGGGAGTGCCCCAACGGCTGCGGGTACACCATCCTCAGCGCGGAAGACACACAGCATAATTGTGTGGCAGAGCTAAGAACTGAGCTAGAGCTACTTCGGTACAAATCTTCCCTTTCTTTAATGTTTGTCTTAGTCTGGGCCTAAAATCACTGTTTCAAATACTAGCACTGGTATGTGCTAAGTAGTCTATTTATTACTTGACACTGATGGGCCAGAGTATTGTCATGCGTCAGCGTAGACTTTAAATTCTTACTGGTTTGATTCTTTTGCTGTTCCTTTTTTTGTCCAAGTTACTACAAATCCTAAAATGCCATTGCTTGCAGTTGAACAAAACTGTGAGGTGACTATATAAAATGACAAAATACCTCAGAAAATTAAAGTTGTCAATATCATTTTTCCACTGGCTTGTTATCAAAAATCACATTATTTAAGAGTTATGTTTATTTTTTACAGATCCAGAATATAAAAATCTCTAATTATTTTGGCAGGTACAGGCTGATAGATTAAACCTCTGAGGACCTAATTTTCAATTTTTATTAAAATCCTGGCAGATTAATAATGGTGAATATGACTCTTCTTACAGACATCCTGGTTTTCCCCTTATATGTTTCTGTAGCTTTCCCTTTCCATGATATTCCAGTTGGACTCTCTTTCTCATGTTCCTCCCCATTTCTGTCTTTCAACTCAGTGTCTTAAGTCTTGTGCTCCTGAACATTGCTGTGAAGTCAGGCTCAAATCTGGTGTAAATGCATTGAGACACAAGAGATTCTGCTACCTAGTTTCTGAACTCAAAAGGGTCTTGTAGTAACAGTTAGATTTTGGCTGTGAAGCCCAGAAAAAGGCATGAATGATGAGGTTATACTAGTTTACTGCATACTGTCGTTTAGTGTCCACCGTAAAAGTGACAAGAGCACATGTTTAGCAATACTATTGTAGACACGCTTTTCGTCTTGATGACATATCTTTAGTAATACTAAGCAAGCATATACTATAAGGCAGTAAATCGTTTATAGTCAGAAATACATGTTCTTGAGCTCGTAGAATTACTTCAGGAATATGATACTGTTGTCCCCTATACAGGCTGTGCGTGATCACTTCAGTGACCCCTGAGCACAATGCACTTTTTAGTGCTAGTTTTACTTAAATTAATAAATAGTGCCCGTCATGCCTCTAGAGGGGTGTCTTGTAGAGTATGATGGGAATCAGATCGGGCTGTTTGGCTGCAAGGAGGCTTTCTGGAATTTGAAAATAATTTTTCTTTCCATGCTTACAAGACTTAACAAGGAGAAATAAACTTTCTAGGTCAGAAATGATCTGCAGAGTGGAGGAGGCAAAACATGAGATGGAGTCAAGGTTAGATTCACAGAGAAGGCATATGGTCCAAAAAGAGAGTATTTTGCAAAATGAAATTGAAGAACTAAAGGTAAATATGATCATTTTATTTGGTTTTTTCCTCTCTCCTAACAGTCTATCTTTTTGCTTTTCCCAGGACTAGTCTCTTATTTTGTAAATGCAGTGTCATACAGATGAGGATTACATTAAGTATGGGAAGTAAAACGGGTGTTAGCACAAGGTTTTGCCAGGCTGGTCAGCTCTGTTGAGAAGCAGCCCGAGCACTGCATTCGTGTGGTTTATCTACTTCAAATTTGTTAGGAGCTGACCTGGATACCCCTGTACAAGGACTGCATTGTTCTGTGCATACATAACATGTTGGCAAATCAGTCTGAAACTCTTTTTCGGTGTCTAAACATAGGGCATGCAATCACAAATCGGATGTAATCAAATATCCAGCTCTTTTTTTAGTGCTCTCCAAAGTGGCTTAATCCAGTGCTGATACAGAGCCCTGCTGAGCACGGTTGTGTTTGCACCGGAGTTCAGCTGTGCTCAAAAGCTTGGGAAGTTGCACTGTAAACTTCAAGTCACAAGCAAGGCTCTCTTAACTTTTCATGCATCCATTCATTCTTATTATACCACAGAAGAATGATTTTTAACGTCCAAAGCAGTGGATCTGCTTTATCAGTTTTATTTTTACTGGATTTGATGTTAAGTCCTTGAAGACTGTAACTGAATGTAACCAAAATGTTATTTTAGTTGGGGTCTTGAAATAGAAAATGTAAGCAGCAACCAGGTACATCCACTGTTTCTTATTATATTTTATAAGAAACCTTTTGCACTTTTAGGAAAACTGTATTGGAACCTGTGAAACGAGACCATCTCAGGAGATGAATGCTGGATTGTGTCTCAAATTGTCTACATTTTGTTCTGCTATCAAAAAAAATTCTGTCAGTGTTGCTTATTCTTTATAACCCATCACCCTACATGCATGGCCCATTCAACTTCACACCACCATCATTAGGAAACAGTTTGTTCCTTGCAGTAAAATTGTCTTTGCATTTCAGAGTCAGCTGTCACGAATGATGTCAGATGTGCGCTCTCTGCTGGCTGCAGAGAGACAGCACCGCCAGGAGCTGGAGCAGGCCGAGCTGGAGAAACGGGAACTGATGGAGCTGCTGAGGGGGCTGCAGAGGGACTGTCGATTAACTACTACAGAAGGAAGCAGGAAGTCAACAAATTTCCGCCCTCTGACACGACTAGAGAGTGTAAAACGAAAGCCTAGGGAAGTTACAGTTATCTAAACAGAAATAAGCTCAAAAAGCATTTTCTTCTGACTTCTGTGACCATCTGGCAAACTTTTCTACTTTCTATGAATGATTGGTAAACTTTATAACATTTCTGATTTACTTGTGGTGTTTTTTTAAATCTGGATCACTACTTTATTTCCTTTGGGACATAGGAACAAGCAGGAGAATTTTCTCTTAGGGAACACTGGGCATTAAAACCAGTAATTGGCAAATACATTTTTAGCTAATGTTTTTATAAAAAGAAGGAAGAAGGCTTCGTTTGTTATCTCCACAGTGCATCATTTACAGGAGTCTTTCAAGCCTGAAAGATATGAAGCCTTTTAAAGTCAAAGATATTTAAAGGTTGTTTCTTTCTGGTCCATTACAGTCTGTTTAAGACTAGTTTATGCTTATACTTGAAACAGAAAGAAAATGTGATCATCGATAATGACATTTGGGATGTAATTACATTTGGAAAAAGTCTGTAATAGGATTAGTGAGTCAGTAATAGAAATTGATAGATTTTGCTTGTTTAGTCTGTAGAAGGTCCATTTCAAAGGTGGAAAGAAATAACTTTAAATTGTAATTCTACTGCTGTGTAACAGCTTCAGGTGAGATTGACTTTTACTCTAGAGCTTTTCAGATTTCCAGGCTGACACACACTTTAGAGACTAATACTAAAGCCCAAGGTAATAGTCATCTAAAACTTCTTAAATAAATGTGTTATTGAGTTGGAGTTTATTGGAGGGGATCTGCATTTTGTTTAAAAACATGAAGCTTTTAAATGTGAAAGCATCAACTATTTCTTCAGAGTTCTTCAAGCTTAAGACCAGCCCATTTGGTGCTCAGTATCTTTAAAGCATATATAAATACCTAGAGTATCCTTCATTTTCTTTGGGCAGATCTAAGACTAATTGAACATTAATATCTACAACAGATGGGTATTTGCACAGCCACTTAGACTTAGGATGTCTTTATTAGTGCTCAAGTTTGCAATTGTGTAAGAGCTAGAATATTTTAACAGACCACAAATCCTGAATCAAGGCAGCATTTGTCTGCAAGGACTGCATGAGAAACCAGTACAGTTCAAAGACTTCTCTCAATTTGTCACACAGCCCGTTTGTGGTGTAACTAAGCCATATGCTGTCTGCTGCAGCTCTTCAGTGGAGTAACTAGGGAAGAACCTGGCCTCCTGTTCACTGAATGTGCTAAATCAGTTCTGAACTTTCCGGAACAATATGCAACAATATGAATAAGCTGATTTTAGAGTTTAGAAAGCAGATACATAACTGTGCATGCCTTGCTGTCGCTCAGAGCAACACTTTTATGGCTAACAGCATAACCAAAGAGAGAGGCAGCGACCTTCTTGTTAGCACATCCACTACATTGTGAAGAGCAGCAGTCAGAGCTCTCTTCATTTCAGGCATTAATACATCCTTCTAACTTGCTGTTTCTATAGGAGCACTGGAGCAGATGTGCACATGTTCAGGTCTTGTGCATTTAAAACCTGACAGAACTAACTCTTCTGTAAGAGGTTGATTTTTCTGAAAGAAAACATTCATAGGAACAGTTATGTCCAAATGCTTGTTTTCAGTCCTTATATTCTAAACTAAATGACAGTCATTGACAGTATTTGGGTCCCTATAGCAGTCTTACCAGCTCGTGACATAGCGCAGCTCTTAAGCAACTGCAACAATCTGAAACTGCAAGAGTAGCTATGATTTGGGAAGACCTTCCTTCACACTAATCTTGAAGCTTCTTGGCAACACCAGATTTCATGTTATTAGAATCAGTGCTTTTCTGTGTACTGTAACTGTGTGGTTCTGTGATGTGACTTTATCTACTTTGCTTAATGTGAAAGAAGAAAATTACTTCAAAATCATATAGAACTCAGTGGGCTGGATCATCTTTCCCAAGGTGGAGGACAGTAATGATCACACAATCTTTTCTGTTCTGGCCACAGAAAAAAAGTGAGTTATTAGCTCTGTGCTTTCTCCATGATGGGATCTCTGCATTTGCTTGTTTTAGGAATTTCACCCACTTATTTATCACTAAATTCCTTCTAGTAGAGGAAATAGGGCTTATTTAATATTTACTTAGCATTTGGTCTGCTCTCTGTCCCCTAAGTGACATTCATGAAACTGCATGAGAAAATGAGTCCTAGGTGGTAAAAAAGGACTTTCTACTGCACAATCCATGTAGCTTCTAGTCACCAGCTCTGGAGAGTCTGAGCTTCCAGTGTTGAAACGTGGCAACACTTTGGGTCCCCTGCTGCTGGGATGACCTGTCAGAGTGGGTTTCCTTTAGCAGCAGAGAAGCCCTTGCAGAGGTGCTTTAAGCAGGCACATAGTAGCCAAGAGCATCAAGTCCCATCAGTTACTTTGAGCTTAAGCCTGTTCTTCTGTGTTGATAACTGCTCTTCACTTAAGATTTTCCTCTGCTAATGAACCACTCATAGGGTGGCATATACTAAAATACAGTCATCATTTACTTGTCTGGGCTGAAACTAAATAGCCCATTATGTTAATATTTTACCTACTTTTAGCTTTTCCAGTCTCATGTATTACACAGCTCTTGGTAGCAGCTGGCAGAAGCAAGGGATTTTTTCCTTCTCTCAAATAGTCTGCTAATCCTCTTTCTAAAAACTAAGGATCCAAGTATTGTAGTAGACTTGGTGTAAGTGAAGACATTCACTGGAAAATGCTGCTTCCCTAGTCATGATCATATCTTAGGAGTATGCGAGAGACGCTGCTAGAAGTGTGTTATGGGAGGGCTCCAGCACTGAGTTATTGGTATTCTCATACTAAATCATGCTTTAATCAGTTCCATTTCCTCACAAGTGGGGCAGTTACTCAAGCAGACCAGTAACCGTGCAAACAGTTTTAGTTGCTTCTGATTGCACTTTGCAGCTAGAAGAGGGAGAGCAAAGACTGTGGAGCTGGGAGAGCAGAGAGGATGAGTAGTAAGCACAGGCCAACTGCCCTCCCTCAGACCAAGAGCAGCAAGGCCGCTGCACCAGCCTGTACAACCAGTGAGCTTACCAGTGTAAATTGCTAGCTGGTGGTGTTGCAACTAACACAGCATTAGAATTAAAAGGAGATTAAATCTTTATCCACAACTAAGTGGGTACAAAGTATGATAGTACCAAACCTGGGAGATTCACAAACAAAACTCAGAGAGAGCAAGCTGTTAAGTATGTGAAACTAAAGGGTATTACACACAGTTGAGCAAATCCTTATCCTACACTAAGAATAATACTGAGAATGTATTTGAAGAAGTTAATATTTTAAAGCAAGTGGTGAATTTGTCTTTGAAAGGAAATCAACATTTACATATTTATTCTGAAGACCTGAGAGGCCAGTTACAAGTACTTGTAAGCTGGTTCCCTTAAACTGGACTTCTCCACTTGAGAGGTCAAGTTCAAGATAAAATACTGTTTCCTCCATTTCCTTCAGCGTTAAAGCTGTATTCCCTGTTCTCCTGCAAACCCCTGTTGCTCCCAAAGCAAAGAACTGTCAGTAGTCTTGGCCAGTGCAGGCCACTGCTGCTGGGATGGCTTCGTTTGGAGTGGGAGCAGTAATTCTGGGGGGAGCTTCCAGTAGGTTTCGATGAGTTCCAACAAAAAGCATGGAACTGAGAACCATGCATCTGAGTCAGGTGTAGGAGGAGCAAGGAAGAATTTTACTGGACTTCCTAATTAAGGTGATGGACTTTAATGTGATTTTAGTACTAGATTAACAGTCAAGAGATAAATTAATTTAGTAATGCACATATACAGGAGCTACTTGTCAGTGCAGAAGGGAATGGAATTAAAGTCAAGCAAAAGACCTAATATAGGGAAGTACTTTGGCCAAAAGTGGTTTTATCTCAACTGTTCTTAGGTGTTTTTAAGAATTTTAATGTGTTAATAGATCCCAGGTGGAAAGAGTCCCTAAGATTTCTGTAAATGGGTAGCCTTGCAAATTAAGTTTTCTGTGTGCTGTCCTCTCGGATGTTTTTGGCATGGTGCTTTTCTACAGCTGTTTTACTTAGAAGTGCTGGATAGCGTGTAAAAGGAGCAGTACCAGCCTTGCCTTTCTCTGTACTGCTTGTTGGATGAGGTATGGTAGGTCAGGGAGATTTTACCACATAGATAGATGCCTTTATCAAGACCTACAATTCTATGCAACTTTCTATTAACAAATAAACACTGAACTGTCTTCCAGCATTATGGTTCACTGCCAATTTACATTTTCTACCTTTATACTAGGAGGATAAAACAATGCTTAACAGATCTTAATCTCTAGTGTATAAAAGAAATAGTAACACTATTTGTGTCACTTTGAAGTACACTTTGTATAACGTTCAACTAATAAAGGGTCTCTACCATAATTAATGCAGTTTGGTTCACTTCTTTCTATTACAGAAGTCTGAGTACCCTCTTTATCAAATGAAATAGCAAAATTTAGGTGTGCTGGCTTCACGGGGCAAGAAGTCACGACTAAGCTACAACATAGGGTGAGTGCACAGGAGTAGCTAAGGCAGTATTTTGCCAAATAGAGGCAGTATATAGCAATAAACGCAGGCATTCAATCAAGCAGTGTCCTTTCTCTAGGGTTTTTCTCCTTGCCTCACAGATGGGGGTGTCTGAATGGGATGGGCAGCTGTTTTGCAGGCAAAGACCTAGCAAGTTGAAAACTCCCGGACTACAAGAGTGTGACTCTCCAGGCCTGCACAGACAGCAGGATAATAAACTGAGAAGGGAAAAATGAATTTACTGTCCTTCAACTGAAGGGATCTCATCACTAATGTAGGTTTTCCATAGCCACTAAAAGAGAGAACATGTGGGACTCAGAAGTTGTAAGCTAGAGCTGTGTTTGCTTAAACATAGGCTGTGGGGCCCCAGGCACTTTGGAGCATGACTTTGCTGCAGCTCTGCGTTCACTGCCTCAAGTGTATTCTCCTGCCTCATGGGAGGAGCTCCTCAGCAGGGAAAATGGCTGAAAGCTTGTGTGTCACAACTCTAGCAAGCAGCAGGATGACTTGCAGATAACCTGTTTATCTGCTTACACCCATCCATCTGCATCTGACCTTCTGCCAGCATAGAATTACAAAGACTGCAGAGCTGATGAAGATTTTGGAAGACAAAAAAACACTGTCCTGCTTTGAATCAGAAGAGAACTAATTCCTTTCAGTGATTTTTCAGCTCAGGCTCTTCTAACTAACTGCATGTTCTGAGATAAAAAGCATGGTTTTGCAGACAGTCTCTACTTCTAGCAGTGATAATGCTCAATGTTTACAGTTACTATCAAGCACTGGTGTGCAGACCAAGGTCACTGCTAAACCTTATGTACCACATCGGGGAGTGCAAAAAGTATGAGGCTGCACCTGCGGGGGGGAGTGGCCAGGACAGATGACCCTAAACTGACCAACAAGGGATTCATAGAATCACAGAATGTTAGGGTTTGGAAGGGACCTCTGGAGATCATCAAGTCCAACCCCCCTGCCAGAACAGGACCATAGAATCTAGGGCAAGGTCACACAGGAATGCATCCAGATGGGACTTGAAAGTCTCCAGAGAAGGAGACTCCACAACCTCTCTGGGGAGCCTGTTCCAGTGCTCTGTAACCCTTACAGTAAAGAGTTCTTCCTCATGTTGAGGTGGAACTTCCTCTGCTCTAGCTTTCATCCATTGTCTCTTGTCCTATCACAGGGCACAAGTGAAAAGAGGTTGTCCCTTTCTTCTTGACACCCAGCGCTCATACACATTAATTAGATTTCCCCCTCAGTCTTCTCCTCTCCAGACTAAAAAGCCCCAGGTCTCTCAGCCTTTCCTCATAAGGCAGGTGCTCCAGTCCTTTAATCATCCTTTTAGCCCTCCGTTGCACTCTCTCAAGTAGATCTCTGTTCCTCTTGAACTGGGGAGCCCAGAACTGGATGCAATACTCCAGG
>VYZX01028954.1:0-17354 GCA_013401335.1 Brachypteracias leptosomus | reverse complement strand
CCTAAACAATTCTATGATTCACCCCTGTGAGGCCAGGAGGGTTCTGGACACTGGGGTCTTGGCTGTGTGGCCAAGGGGGACACTCACCCACGCAACCTTGTCGGTCCAGGGTGGCCTGGAAGCCCGAGTCACAGGAGCACTGGTAGGTGCCGATGACGTTGACGCAGCGCCCGTTGCGACACAGGTTGTCACTGAGGGAGCACTCATTGATATCTGTGGTGGGAAGGAGAGTTTGAGCAGCCTGTCCTGCTGGTGCCACCTTGAGCATCAGTTGGTCCCACCAACACATGGTGTGAGGGAGTTCCTCTACAGCCAACTTTTTGGTATCACCCACCCACAAACTGAACTTGTCATTGTCCCACTGGTCAGTCTCCAGTGAACAGCAGGTAGAAGATAATAACATAACATAAATGCAACAAAACCCTGGGGGCAACCTCAGTCCCTCCTCAATGAGTGTGTTCTACCCACTTGGGAGGTTTGGCTTGGTCAGGCTTGCTGGGGCTCTGAGCAGCCTGCCCTAGGTAGAGATGTCCCTGCTGGTGTAGAGAGGTTGGACATGATGACCTCTAGAGGTCCCTTCCAGCCTCAAACATTCTATGATTCCACATGGCATTGGAAGGAGAGGTTCGTGTGCCCAGCGTGAGATCCAAGCCTGCCTTGAGCAGGCTCTGGTCCCACCACAGCTCTCCAGCAGCTCACCTATGCAGGTGTTCCCTTCAGAGGTCAGCTCATGTCCTGGTGGGCAGATGCACTCAAAGCTGCCATCTGTGTTCATGCAGATCCCCCCCCGGCACAGCAGCGGGTCCCGCTCGCACTCGTTGATATCTGCAGAGAACGACACAGGCTGGTCATCATGATCTTAAAGGTCTCTGCCAACCAACCAGTTCCCTGACTCTAGAAAAAAGGATGAGGTGGAATTTTGCAGATGATAAAACCAGAACAAGGAAACACAACACCCTCCTATCAAGCTCTGGGAAATCTCAGCGCTGAAAGAAGCCATCAGTGGGGACTGTGACATCCTCAGCACCTCAGAAATGGAGGAGGATGAAGAGGAGGAGGAAGGGGAGCAGTGGGAGCTGTGGTAAGCCACGCTACAAATTGCATGGAAAAAACACACCCAAGCCAGTGGCAGGGAGGGGAGAGACTTTAAAGAGCCCAGAGAACCAAATAATAATAATAAATAAATGATCCTGAACCATGCCAGGGATTGATGTGGTTTGAAAGCCAAAGCAGAAGGAGAGTAGGTCAGTCAGACAAGCTTGTCTGGCTAGACAGACAGAGGAGGGACCAGGAATGCCAGGAATGAAGAAGACAGCAACAGTCTGGCTGATTTCTTGGAGACACACTGAGGTACTGAGGTCACTGAGGGGAGTTTTGTTTTCAAGCTACAAACAAGAACGATTCAATTGAAAACAGATGAGAAGCTGAGAGAGTGAAAAGGAGCCGGGAGGGAGGAGCTGGGAAGAATTAGCTGAGGATAAAGGGGGATTAAATGGGCAGGTGAAAGGGAATTAGGGTAGAGATGTCCCTGCTGGTGTAGGGAGGTTGGACCAGATGAGCTCTAGAGGTCCCTTCCAGCTTAAATCATTCTCTGATTCTATGAATTCTAACTGGAAATAGAGTGGGGGAGAAGGATGCAGAGGGTCTAGCAGGACTTCTCATGAAGGACCTGATCTGTGCAACTGTTTGGGGCCTGATTAATGGTTGGGGCTGGTACAAAACTGCTGCAGGTCCCAAGGAGAAGGCACAAGAGGAGACACAAGCCCTCAAGTGGTGAAGCTGTTGCTGAACAAGGTGCATCTCCACGTTCTCCTGCCAGTGGAGGCTCTTGATTTATGGCATGTGGTTGTAATGCCAGCAGGAGGCCAAGCAGGGCTAGAAAGACCAGAGCTTAACATGTCTCCTAATACAGGAGTGGAAATAAGAGGTCTACTCATCTGGTCTAATGATGATCTAAGTGACAGCTACTTGCAAGGGACATTTATTATCCAGAAAAGGGACCAAGCTACATGTAACTGGCTTCAAATGATGGATGTGAACCAAGTGAAGAAGGTAACAGTGGTGGCACCACCAAGGTGCCACCCAAAAAGGTCCACAAGCTGAGGAACACCCTGCAGTGAAAATCCAGGGGTTCATACAAGGGTTGTTTGGAATGTGGGTGTGTAAATAACCAGTGGCAGGATAAATAATAGATGGGTAATGCAAGGCTGGGGAGAAGTAGAAGGAGATGAGATGTTCTCATGCACACTTGGCTGTTTCCTTTGTGTGACAGGAGCTCACAGCCATGGGGTTGGAGCTGCTGGCCTGGCAGAGGTCCTCTGGGCACTGGCCAAGCCCCAGTTAAGAGTTGCCATCTCCCTGCATAGCAGGAGTGAAAATACCAGGCATGGACCCTGTCCCAGCTCAGGGGCAGTGCCAGGCCCAAGCTCCAGCTGCTGGTGGCTGCAACAAGAGGAAAAGGACAAAAAGCTTGCAGGGAAACGTCTCTGGGATGGGAAGGGGCTGGAGAAAAGCTGCTGGTGGCCCCATGGGCTCCCCCAGCTGAGGCAATGGTGGCCAGGAGGTGGCAGGGCAGGACCAACTGTGTCCCATGAGTGTCCCATGAGGTGCTGGGCACAGGCTCTGGACTCTGGCCTGGGAGGTTCCCAGTTTCAGCCCCAAGTCAGGCAACCTTTCCCCAGCCTGTCCTTGCTCCACGTGGTGCAGAGACAGCCCAAGACCCTTCACTGATGGACTGTGGCCCACATAGGGCCCAGCATCCACAGAGGAGCACAGGGGCTCCCACAGCTCCAGGACCACCTTGGCATGAAGTCCTTCATCAGATCTGCTGAAGACAGGCTGAGAGAGTTGGGCTTGTTCAGCCTGGAGAAGAGAAGGCTCCAGGGAGACCTTCTTGTGGCCTTTCAGTATCTGAAGAGGGCCTACAGAAAAGCTGAGGATGGACTTTTTAGTGGTAGGACAAGGTAGGACAAGGGGTGATGGCTTCAAACTGGAAGAGGAGAGGTTTAGCTTAGAGATTAGAAGGAAATTCTTCACTCTGAGGGTGGCCACACTGGCACAGCTGCCAGGGGAAGCTGTGGATGCTCCATCCCTGGAGGTGTTCAAGATCAGGTTCGATGGGGCTTGGAGCAACCTGGTCTAGTGGGAGGGGTGGAAGATCTTTGAGGTCTCTTCCCAACCNAGATCTTTGAGGTCTCTTCCAACCCAACCCAGCCCAACCCAGCCCAACCCAACCCAACCCATTCTGTGATTCTATGATCTGGCACCAGCCACTTCCCTCCCTGTTGCCAAACCCCAGGGGTGCTGCCCAGCCCCAGGGCCAGCTCCTCACCCATGCAGTTCTTCATCATCATGAAGCCACTCTCGTAGCCCTCGAAGCACTCGCACTCGAAGCTGCCCGGGGTGTTGACACAGGTGCCATGGCCACACAGGTCCGGGGAGATGCGACACTCGTCGATGTCTGGGGGAGGAACACCAGTTAGTGGAGGCAGGACAGTGACAAGCTTCACTAACTGGCACTGGGCTGCTGGTACCACACATGAAAGGTCTTATCCTTCCAATACCTGAAAGGGTAGAAGGCAGGGGAGGGTCTGCTCTCAAGGGTTTGTAGGGACAGGGTGAGGGGTGATGGTTTTAAGCTAGAAAAGGGGAGATTTAGGTTGGACTTGAGGAAAAAGTTCTTTAATATGAGGGTGGTGGATCATTGGAAGAGGTTGGCTAGGAAGGTGGTGGAGGCCCCATCCCTGGAGTCATTCAAGGTCAGGCTTGTGGGGCTCTGAGTAACATGACCTAGGTAGAGATGTCCCTGTTTATTGTAGGGGGGTTGGACCAGATGACTTTTGGAGGTGCCTTCCAACCCAAGACATTCTATGATCTCTGAAAATAAGGGAACAAGGACCAGCAGGTCTGACTCAGCAGACCAAGGACCTCTCTGTGAAGTTTAGCTTCTCCAGTTTAGCCTTCTCTCCAGTGCAGGACTGATCCTTCACCCCACAAGCAGGAGGAACCTTCTGCTCATGGTCCTGCCCTTGGCTTCTCTAAGATAACAGCCATGACTCCTCTGGGTACCACCATCACACTAAGCATCCCCCAAGGCAGCAAGATGGGCAAGAGTGGTCCAGAGGGGTCCTACCCTCCCCTTACCTGTGCAGTTCCTTTCCTCAGCATCCAAAGCAAAGCCATTGCCACAGATACACCTGAAGCTGCCAATGGTGTTTCGGCAGGTCCCGTGAGTGCAGAGGCCAGAGAAGACCTTACACTCATTCACATCTAGGGGGGAAGGCAGAAGAACAGCATTTCAGGGAGGGGAACATCTGCCATGAACCTGGAGCCCCAGGGCAGGATGGAGCTGAGATGGGCTGAGCAAAGCCCAAGGAGCAGCAGCTCCCTCTGTTCTCCTCACCCTTGTAGAAGGGCCTTCCAGAAAGCACATCTCCTCTGTTGGCAAAGCCAGGTCCCCTGGGGCAGATGGTCTTGTACTCACTGGAGCCAACCTTGGGACACTCCTCGCAGTCGATGCCCCAGGCAGAGCCCACGGAGCAGCAGCACATGTCCAGCCGGTACTTGCCCGGCAGGGGCTCCGTGCACTCATCTTCATCCCACTTCATGTAGCACTGCTCCACACGGACATCTGGGGAGAGAGCAGAGCTCAGCCCCTGCCTGCAGCACCCAACCTCTGCGAGAACCAGAGACCCCCTTCCTGGGACACAGTCAACGAGGAACCCCATGCAGCTCAACTGGGAGGAGAGGCTGACACACCAGAAGGTCCTGCTGCCATCCAGAGGGACCTGGGCAGGCTGGAGAAATGGGCTGCCAGGAACCTCATGAAGCTCAACAAGGAGAGGAGCAAAGTCCTGCACCTGGTGGGGGGGATCAACCCCATGCTGGGGGACACCCAGCTGGAAAGCAGCTTGGCAGAAAGGGACCTGAGGGTCCTGGTGGGCACCAAGATGAAGATGAGGCAGCAACGTGCCCCTGCTGCAAAGATCCATGGTGTCCTGGGCTGCATTAGGAGGAGTTTTGCCAGCAGGTCAAGGTTCCTGGAAGAGCTCTGGCTGGGGCATCCTCCAAACAATGTCCAGGTATAAATTTCACAGGGAAATGGGTCACTGGGGTGAGGCCACCTTGTTGGAGATGCTGTGAGAGATGTATGGACATTGGCCAGGTTGTGATTGTTGGCAACAGGCCCAGAGAATGGACCCTCCATGGTGTAGTTAGTAGAGCTGTTGGCCCCTACGAAGGGCAGAGGTTCTTTAGGGCCAGGAGGTGCTTTAGGGCTGCTGGGCTGTGTCATTAACCAGTTAGGTTACCTATTGGCCACCCTTGAGTCCACCCAAGAAGAATGATGGCAACAGGGCCAGAGAATGGACCTTCCATGGTGTAGTTAGTAGAGCAGGTCACCCCAATGAAGGGCAGAGGTTGGTCACTACATGTCCAGAAGGCAGCCAGGAGGAGCTTTAGGGCTGCTGGACCATGTCATTAACCAGTTAGGTTACCTATCTGGCCACCCCTGAAGTCCACCCCAGGAGAACGATGGCATTATTGGGTGGACCTGAGGACATGAAGCTTGGTGAGGCTGCTGGGCTTGGCAGCCCCCACCAGCTAGGACGTGCCACCACTCAGTTCCCATCACTGCACGTGATGGGTAGGGGTGGCTGGATGTCTGTAGAGGGTCTGGGGGAGGTCTCCTTACCCACACAGGTCCTGGCAGTGCCATCCAGGGTCAGTCCTTCTGGGCACTCGCAGCGGAAGGATCCGGCCGTGTTGACGCAGCGCCCGTTGGGGCAGACCCCGGGGAACACCTCACACTCGTTCACATCTGCTGGCACAAGGGACAGGCATGAGAGTGGCACCAGCGTGGCCTTGAGGGGCTCCTGGAGGAGATGGGGGGAGCCCAGAGCTGCCCACCAGACCCAAACTGGTCACAATGGAAACCCAGAGACTTTGGCAAGGGGGCTGCATTGCAAAGCCTGGCCACAGACAGACAGGTCCTGGGGCACATGTCCATGGCTGGCACAGCACTGGTTGAGTGGCACCAGAACTCACAAACCTGCTGATGGAGCAGCTAAACCTAGAAACCCATTCCAGGCACAGGAACGAGAAGAAAACCATCAGTATGGGTTGACCATGGGGAAGTCAAGTGTTCAAGGCCAGGTTGGGTGGGGCTTTGAGCAGCCTCCTCTAGTGGGAGGTGTCCCTGCCCATGGCAAGGAGGTTGGAACTAGGTGACCTTTAAGGTCCCTTCCAACCCAAACCATTCTATGGCTGATGAGTTTAATTCTATGATGAAATGACTGGTAGGTGAGGGAATAGTGGTGGGGATGTTCTACCCAGGCTTCAGGAAGGTCTTTGACACTGTCTCCCATGAGATCCTCCTAGACAAGCTGTTGATGTATGGGCTGGTTGAGCAGACAATGAGGTGGACAGAAAACTGGCTGAATGGCCAGGCCCAAAGAGTGGGGTTCAGAGGCACAAAGTCTGGTTGGGTTGGAGACCAGCAACTAGCAGAGCACCCCCCAGGGGTCAATGCTGGGTCTGATCCTGCTTAACATCCTCATTAGTTATCTGGATGATGGGGTAAAGTGTGTCCTCAGCAAATCCACCATCAGACAAAACTGGGAGGAGAGGCTGACACACCAGAAGGTCCTGCTGCCATCCAGAGGGACCTGGGCAGGCTGGAGAAATGGGCTGCCAGGAACCTCATGCAGCTCAACAAGGAGAGATTCAAAGTCCTGCCCCTGGTGGGGGGATCAACCCCATGCTGGGGGCACTCAACTGGAAAGCAGCTTGGCAGAAAGGGACCTGGGGGTCCTGGTGGGCACCAAGATGAAGATGAGGCAGCAACGTGCCCTTGCTGCAAAGAAGGTCGATGGAATATTAGGACAAGTGCTGCCAGCAGGTCAAGGGAGGTTCTTCTACATCTCTGCTCTGTGGTGAGGCCACAACTGGGGTGCTGTGTCCAGTGCAGGAGAGAGATGGACATACTGGAGAGAGACCAGCAAAGGGCCAGAAGGTCCAGATCCTCACCAGACACCAAGATGCAGGTAGCAACAAATAAACAATAACCACATTCCCACTAAAAAAAGTCTTCTGCACTTTACCTTCACACGTCACCCCCTTCATCCTGGCGTATCCCCGGGGACAGGCAGTGTCTGCAAGGAAACAGAGGGACACCAGTGAAGACATGGGTTATCTCCTGCCTTGTTGAGGTCCATGCTGGGCAGACCCTCACCGATCTCGCAGCGCTCGCAGGGGCTGCCCCAGGCTGCCCCCAGGGTGGCACAGCACTCCGACTTCAGCGTGGCCCCGTTGATGTTCACCTCACAGCGACCATCCTGGATGTTCAGCCAGCACGTGCCCTTCATGCTGTCTGTAGGAGCAAAGGCAAGGTGGGAGTCAAGAGATGCTCCTCCATGGAGGTTCTCAGCTTGTCATGGAATCATAGAGTTGTCAGGGTTGGAAGGGATCTTAAAGATCATCCAGTTCCAACCCCCCTGCCATGGCAGGGACACCTCCCACTCCATCAGTTGCTCACAGCCCCAGCCAGCCTGGCCTTCCAAATGTCCAGGGATGGGGCTTCCAGCACCTCTCTGGCCAACCTGGGCCAGTGTCTCCCCACCCTCCTGGCCAACAACTTCTTCCTAACGTCTCATCTCCATCTCCCCACCTCTACTTTTGACCCATTCCCCCCACTCCTACCACTACCCAACAGCCTCAAAAGTCCCTCCCCAGCTTCCTTGTAGCCCCTTCAGATCCTGGAAGGGCACCAGAAGGTCCCCTGGGAGCCTTCTCTTCTCCAGCCTGAACAACCCCAACTCTCTGTGTCCTCGTAGCAGAGGTGCTCCAGCCTCTGATCATCCTTCATGGCATCCTTCTGATCAGCTGAGCAACCTGCCCTAGGTAGAGATGCTCCTACTTGTGTAGGGAGGCTGGACGAGATGACCTCTAGAGGTCCCTTCCAGCCTCAAACATTCTATGATTCTATGTTCCAGTATTTAAAGGTTGGCTACAAAGAAGGTGAAAACTCCCTTTCTATGAGGAGCCACTTGGAGAAGATGAGGGGTAATGGGTACAAGTTACTCCTGGGGAGATTCTGATTAGACACAAGAGGAACATTTTCCACTACAAGGACAATCAGTCACTGCAATAACCTCCCCAGGGAAGTGGTGGAGTCCCCAACATTGGACACTTTTGGACAGGCTGCTGGGACATCTTGTCTAGATCATGCTTCTCCCAAGAAAGGTTGGATCAGATGATCCTTGAGGCCTCTTCCAACCTGGTATTCTAGGATTCTATGACATGCCTTAACATCAGCACACTACAAACCCATGTGGTGAGTGAGAACCCACCATCCCAAAGCCCTGTGGGGTTCCCCTGCCACTCCATGTCTTGCTGCAGCACAGTTGGGGACCCTGCATCTGCCACACCCTGCTCAGGGCACTACCTGAGGCTGCAGCTTCTCAGGCTCCCTGGGTGCTTAAGAAAGACATTAATTGTTAACCAACAACCACAGAAGAGAGAAGGGCCTCAAAAAACCCCCATCCCTGAGCCAGGAGCACGGATTTGACTCAGATGAAGAGCAAGGGATGATGATGATGGGCACTGCTGACCAGAGCCACCTGGAGAAGGTCCATCTTACCCACACAGATGGTGCCACTGGGGTCCAGCTTGCTGCCTGGGGAGCACTCGCAGGCAAAGGAGCCAGCATTGTTCCTGCAGACCCCATTCACACAGGGGTTAGAGGTGCACTCGTTGATATCTGTGAGGAGAAAGGAACTGTCACCACAGGGAGTGTCATGGACCCTGTTTTCTGGACCAGAAACTGAGGTGAGATGTAAAGAACATCAAAAAAAGGGAGTTTTTCAGCTGTTCAGAGGAGCACGAGTCCAAGGTGTAGAGTCCTACGTGTACAACTCAAGCATGGGTCATCTCAAGGGAGGTGGGACATCAGGGGACACCATGAAACTGGTGAGAGGGGATGGATGGGTTGAGGGTGGTTGGTGCAGCTACTGGGGAATGATGAAGATGGGAGCAGCCCCAGTGCTGAACAGGACCTGTGAGGCTATTTTGAACCAGCTGTGAGGCTATTTTGCCATTTTTCACCTTTCTCACAGAAAATCTGTGTGGTTTTTTTTCTCCTCTAAACAGACACTGATGTGCAAAGTGCCAGTGCTCAAACGTTTGAGGACTTTGTGGTCAGGAAATAATTTCTAAGCTTTCAATCCAACCCTCCAAACTGGCAATTTCGGGTCAGGTTTTTGCTTGAATTCTGAGGGGTAGAGGAAATGGTTCTGGTTTTGAGTCCCTGCAAAGCCCAGATGTTCTGGGTTTGGATGTCCACTCTCCTGAACCAAGTGTGAAATTTCCCCCTAGGAATCAAAAAGCCACAAACCCCAAAGGCTGGATCTGCTCCAGTCCAAACCACCGCGGTCAAAAGGGAGCGCGTCAGACCTCGAGCTCCCTTTTCAGGCAGGAGCTCAGGCCACAGCTCCCTCTTTACACCTTCTGGAGATGTTCCAGGGCCACGTTACCTTCACAGGTGTCTGTCTCTGTCCTGAAGACGAAGCCCTTGGGGCAGGTGCAGGTGTAGCTGCCGGGGGTGTTGCGGCAGAGGCCGTTGTCACACAGCAGCCGGTTCACGGTGCACTCGTCGACGTCTGTGGGCAGAGAGATGGAGCTTCTGAGCTACAGGTAGACCCCAACCACTTCTGTTCAGGGATTTAACTCCTCAGCTGTCTCTGCTCACCCCCCGCACTGGCTGAAGCTCACTGTGTGTTTTCACAGCATCACAGAACGTCAGGGGTTGGAAGGGACCTCCAAAGATCATCCAGTCCAACCCCCCTGCCAGAGCAGGGTCACCTAGAGCAGGTCACACAGGAACACGTCCAGGGGGGCTTTAAACATCTCCAGAGAAGGAGACTCCACAACCTCTCTGGGCAGCCTGGGCCAGGCTCTGTCACCCTCACCAGGGAGAACTTTCTTCTCCTATTGATGTGGAACCTCCTCTGTTCCAGCTCACACCCGTTGCCCCTTGTCCTATCCCTGGATGTCCCTGAGCAGAGCCTGGCTCCATCCTCCTGACACTCTCCCTTGACATATTTATCAACATTCCTGAGGTCCCCCCTCAGTCTCCTCTTCTCCAAGCTAAAGAGCCCCAGCTCCCTCAGCCTTTCCTCAGCAGGGAGATGTTCCACTCCCTCCATCACCTTTGTGGCTCTGCTCTGGACTCTCTCCAGCAGTTCCCTTTCACAGTGTCTGCTCCTGGCAATGGTAACACTTGATGTTCAGAGTTACTCCCAAGGATTGGGGGGTGCACCAAGGTCACTGGTAAATCTTGTGCACCACAAAGTGAAAGGACAGGACAGGTGACCCTAAACTGACCAACAAAGGTCTCAAATACATCATATTCAGTATAAACCTGAGGGTCTCAAGCCTTTCCTTCAGTCTCCCTCCTGCCCTCTGGGGACCTTCTGGACCCTTCCCTTCCCCGTGCCCTTCTTTCTTCTCAGCCCTGCCTTTGATCCTGATCTGTGTGCTCCTGAACCCAGTTCCCACCAGCTGCTGAGCCCAGTCTGGGACTCCCCCAGTGCCTGCTCCAGCCTCAGTGGTGATGGTGATGTAGTTGCCATCAGGGGGAGGGTGGGTTCAAAATAGGTTTTGTACCTATTTGTATATATCCCATTTTATTATTATTATTATTATTATCTTTATTATTATTATCTTCATTAAAGCTGCTTTAGTTTTCTAAGCCAGAAGCTTCTCTCTCACTCCCTTGCTCTCCCATTTGGAAGGGGAGGAGGCCAAAAGTGTCTCTCCCTTATCTTCTTTCTCTTCCTCTATTTGGGGTGGGGAAGAGGGGTTAACAGAGAGCATCTCTTGCAGGTCTGGTGGACTGACCCTAAACCACCACAACCCCCAGCATCCAAGCCCCACAGAGCTCTGAGAGGCCCAGAGATGTGCTACCTACCTGAGGCTGCAGCTTTTCAGGCTCCTTGGATGCTTAAGAGAGATATTAATTGTTACCAACAACCACAGAGGAGAGAAGGGCCTCAAAGAACCCCCATCCCTGAGCCAAGAGTGTTGATTTGCTTCAGATGAGGTCCCTCCCAACCTCATGATTCTATGATGTGCCTTAATGTCAACATGACACAAACCCATGTGGGGAGTGAGAACCCACCTGGGGAGTGAGAACCCACCTGGGGAGTGAGAACCCACCTGGGGAGTCCTCTCCCCACCAGTGCCCAGCTCCTGGTTCCCCCTGGACTCACCCACACAGTTCTTGCCCGTGGGGTCTGACTCGTAGCCCAGGTTGCAGATGCAGCGGTAGCTCCCGCGCAGGTTCTCGCACATCCCGTTGGGGCAGATGTCTGGGTTGAGGGCACACTCGTTGATGTCTGCACAGAGGAAGATGGCATTAAATGGAGCACAGCACATGCAAGCACAGAGAATTTCCACCCCCTGATTCTTCATCGTTCCTTGGTGTCGTTTCTGCAGCAACCATTGAATAGTTTTGGCTGGAAGAGACCTTCAAGATCAAGTCCAACCTTAGTCCCAGCCCTACCAACACCACTAAACCATGTCCCTAAGCCTTCCTGTCCTACCTACCCTCCTGGCTTGACTCAGCAGGTCCTGGGGAGCCTTGTTTCTCTCCTTCTGGTGCTGTGGAGCTGGGCTCCTTTGTCCTGGGCTCTGAGCTCAGGAGGAGAGAACTGGATAAGGGGTTGAGGTAAGCCCAGACTCAGTTCCATATTGAAGCCTCTCAGGTCCTTCTGTTACATTCCTGAGTCTCCTCATGGTTTCTATCTCAGGTACTTAGGTCAGACCAGTTAACTCTCCTTCCTTCTGGAGAAGGTGGGAGGAAGAAGCTGTTTGTAAGGTGCAGTGAGCAGGACACTGGGGCCAACTGGGGTAAAAGTAGAACCACTGCTGGGGGCAGAAGAGGGCAAGGAGCACCCAGACATACTGGAGAGCACAGTGGACACCTGGGCTGGCAGAGGGTGATGTCCATGGTTGGATGGTCACAGCAAAGCCCTTCCAAAGGCAAAGTCCCTGTATCTCCCAGCCCAGCCACAATCTCCAGGCTGAGAGCTTGCACAGGCTCCCTGCCCATGCTGCTGCCAGGCTGGAAGAGGATCTGATCAGGCCAAAGTAGATTTGCTGACATAAAGAACTGTCTGAAAACAGCTTGGGCAGCCTAGAAAGAGGAAAGTGAGGATCTATAGCCCCTGCCTTGTTCCTGGCCCTGGAGAACACGTGGTGGTGGGGGGACAGGGCCAGAGGGGAGTGTCATGTTTGGGTGAGGGTCTGGGCCAGGGGCCAAGTCCTGCACGATGTCAAAACCTCCAGCTTCAAAGACTTGCAAAGTGCCTTGGACAAATGTGCCTCAAAACAAGAGAGTTTGGGACGTTCTGCAGCGATGTGAAGAAGGTTCCACAGTGCCCATGAGGATGGTGGTTGGGCACAGGTCTGCAGGACATCCCTGCCATCACCCACCTCCTGCTTGTCCCCACACCACCAGCTCAGAAGGGCAGCAGCCAGGTGGGCAGCATCTCTTCCTCTGCAGCAGCATCATCATCTCCCTGCCTTCCTGGAGCAAAGCTCTGGGGCCCAGGCAGAGAGTTTTACCCTGGTGAGAAGCAGCCTCCCCACAGAACAGGGCAGGTTCGTGTCTGCACAGCAACATCCTCACAGTGCCAAGGTGCCAGATGGCAACCAGCCCAGGCCAGGGCTTCCCAGACACTGCTGGTCTTTGTCTCCAAGCAGTTGGAGCTCATTACACCCCCAGGGAATGCAGCCCTGAGTCCATATCACCCTGGCCGTGGGCAGTGATGGGCTGACCAGAGCATGTCTGGCGTCCACTTCTTGCTAGAAAGCATCTTATCATCAGCCTGAGCTGCCTTTGGCCACCACACGGTGCCCTGGAAGGCAGCCCAAGGAGCCACCAGGGCTTTGCCTCTGGCTCCTTCCCATTTGGAAAGTTTCAGAAGGCTGCAGCTTCTGGCTCTCTGTGCTCCTCCTGCTGATCCAAGCTCTGCCCGGGGCTGGCAGTGCAGCCACCCGACCTCTCCCCGCTGCCTAATCCAGACCAGCCCCCTGGCAACACAGCCCAGCATGGGCTGGTCACCTCCTGCTCCCTGGGAGACCACAGCCCTCTTCTCCTGCAGCTGAGGGAGCTGGAGGGCAGAGGAGGGATTGCAGCAAGAGGATGTAACTGGTCACACTCTCCATTCCCATCAGAGCAGGGAGCAAAGCCAAGCTCCGTGGGGGCATCCCCAGAAGCTGCAGTGCTGGGAATCAACCCCTACATGGTCCCCAGGGATGCTCAGCATTAACTTGTGGTGCTCCAGGGAGGAGAAAGGCCACAGGGCCCCTCTCTCCTGCCGTGCCCAAGCTCACATCCCACCCACAGACACTCACTGACACACAGACAGGTTCTTACACCCACCCAGGTCGTGCCAACTGGCTCACAAACAGCTCACACATACACAGGGAGGAGGTGCCAACCCCTCAGCACACCCTCCACTGTGCCAAGCCTCTCCTGGCACACTCCCCAGTCAAAAGAGCTGAGATCCTTAGATGTGCTTGCCTAGAAGGTGGTCCCTGGGATATACATACCTCTGCCATCAGCTGTTATCCCAATGCCACTGCTGCAGAGAGCCTGGAATTCCGCTGTGGAGGAAGCACAAAGGAGCCATGAGCCCTTCCAGACCCTTCACACACTGTGACATTAATCCTGGGTCATGCTGGGGTTATTGTTTGGTTTCTGGGCTCCCAAGCAGTGTCTATACCTGTGCAAGGTGTATTTTAGAGCTGATACTCTGAGTGGTCCAACACAGAATCCCTGCAGTAAGATCATGGAGTTGCTATGGTTGGAAAACACCTTTAAGGTCATCAAGTCCAACCTTTATCTATCTCTACCAGGTCATTTCTACACCATATCCTTGAGCACCATGTCTGGACAGCTCTTAAATACATCCAGGGATGGCAATTCAACCACTTTCCTGGGCAGATATTTCCAGTCTCTGACAACCCTGCCCATGTAGAAGTTTCTCCTAATGTCCAACCTGATGTAACTTGAGGCCATTTCCTCTTGTGCTATCAATTGTGACCTGTGAGATCAACACCCACCTCCCTGCAACCTCCTTTCAGGTAGTTGTAGAGATCAATAAGGTCTCCCCTCAGCCTCCTTTTCTTCAGATTATAAGATCAGCATCATGTTTGTGGATCCAACCTTGCTGACGGTTGGATGACCTTTCATAGAATGTTTGAGGCTGGAAGGGACCTCTAGAGCTCATCTGGTCCAACCTCCCTACACCAGCAGGGACATCTCTACCTAGGGCAGGCTGCTCACAGCCCCAGCAAGCCTCACCTTGAAGGACTCCAGGGATGGGGCCTCCACCCCCTCTCTGGGCAGCCCATTCCGCTCATCTCTCACCCTCATGCTAAAGAACTTTTTGCTACTCTCCAGCCTAAATCTCTCCTTTCCCAGCTTCAAACCATCACTCCTGGTCCTGTCATCACAAACCCTTTTGAACAGACCTTCCCCTGCCTTCCTGCAGCCCCTTCAGGTCCTGCAAGGTCACTCTAAGGTCCCCCTGGAGCCTTCTCAACTTTAACACCTCATCCCTCTCCCTATTCCTTTCCCATGGCCCTGCCAAACTTCTTCGGCCAACCCAAGGACTTGTCAAGGACCCAAAACATCTCTGAGCACCTTGCTGGCTTTTTCTCAGACGAAGATGAAGAGGAGCTCACCAGAGTTCTTGGCCGGGCAGGGCTGGCAGGGCTCCCCGAAGCCGTGGTCTGGGTTGGCACAGCAGCACTCGGACTTGGTGACGGCTCCGGGGAAGGGTCGGGCACAGGTGCCCTTCTTGATGCCCCCGTAGCAGGTGCTGCGCATGTGGGTGTCCACACAGACCCTCCCATCCACCCCGATGGCCAAGCCCCCCAGGCACTCGCAGCGGAAGGAGCCCTCGGTGTTGATGCACCAGCCGTTCATGCAGATCCCCGGAGTCTCACACTCGTCAATGTCTGCAGGGGGAAGCACAGAGTGGTTGTCACCCACCCACGGGCTGCAGGACACACAGACGGGGCCCTGGGACTATTTGGCAGAGAGATGTGGTGACCAAGAGGGAGAGCATCACCTCCTCTGTGTGATCTGCTGGCTGTCCCCGATGGTTCAAGGGAAGGAACAGGGATCTGGGCTCCTCCAGCCTCTTGAGAAGCTCAGAGGAGAATCATAGAATCATAGAATTGTCAGGGTTGGAAGGGACCTTAAAGATCATCCAGTTCCAACCCCCCTGCCATGGGCAGGGACCCCTCCCACTACATCAGTTGCTCCCAGCCCCAGCCAGCCTGGCCTTCCAAATGTCCAGGGATGGGGCTTCCAGCACCTCTCTGGCCAACCTGGGCCAGTGTCTCCTCCCCCTCCTGGGCAACAACTTCTTCCTAACATCTCATCTCAATCTCCTCACCTCTACTTTTGACCCATTCCCCCCAGTCCTACCACTCCCCGACAGCCTCAAAAGTCCCTCCCCAGCTTTCTTGTAGCCCCCTTCAGATCCTGGACGGCCACCAGAAGGTCCCCTGGGAGCCTTCTCCAAGTAGCAGGGTCTGGTCTCTGCTCTGCTAACAAGGCAGTGACCCAGAGAATTCACAGCAGCACATCAAAGAAATGCTTTGTTCTCCTCCTCCTCCTTTCTCCACTCTGCCTCCACGTTCTAACCTTCCTGGCTGTGGAAACCTGGCTTTGGAAGCCACACAAACCGCAGTGGAACGTGCTGCAGAGGCTGGGGAAGCTGTGGAGGTGGCTGCTGCCAGCTCACATTGGCCATAGAGAACTTCACAGCCCTGCTTGACCTCCTTCAGCAGAGGATTTAAGCTCCAATTTGTGCTGAAGTAGTGGAGGAGGTGCAGGAATATTTTCCTTTATGCTCATCCTCCTGCAAGGGGCCAATTTCTGGTAGTGGAGCAAGAGGTGCTTGGCAACAGATTAGGTTCTTCTCAGCTCCCCTTGGCCTCAGACACATCACATGGGCTGGGAAGAGGGTAGAGACCAAGGCTGGGACCTACTCACCGACACAGTAGCGCCCGTTGGGAGCCAGCACAAAGCCAGGCTTGCAGATGCACTTGAAGCTGCCATCCTCATTGATGCACATCCCGTTGAGGCACATGTTGGTCGTGGCACACTCATCATGATCTGAGGAGGACACAGAGAAAACGTGAGTGGAGCCAGAGAGCTGCAGCAAGACCATCCTGTGCTCAAAAAATCCTCATACCCCATCTCATGGTCAGAAAACTCCCCATCCCCATCTCATGGCCAAAAAACTCCCTGACCTCATCTCGTGGTTGAATTGCCTCTTATGGCAGTGGGTGCTAGTCCTCAAGGAAGAGGTCCTGCTGGACCTGAGCTGATGGAGCAGCTCACAGCAGGACCCAGGCACTGGTTGCTGGAGAATGTTCTGCCTCCAGACCCAGCCCTGCTCATGCTCCTGGACCCCAGGAGCACTCCAGGAGAACCAGCACCCTTATAAAAACAACTTCTTAGTTCAGACTTCTCACGAGCCAGTGTGTGCCCAGGTGGCCATGAAGCCCAACAACATCCTGGCTTGTATCAGCACTAGTGTGGCCAGCAGGACAGGTTTAGGTTGGATATGGTGGAGGCAGGATCTTCTCCCAAGGAACAAGGGACAGGACAAGAGGAAAGGGCCTCAAGTTGGCCCAGGGGAGGTTGAGGTTGGAGCTGAGGAACAATTTGTTGCTGTTTGGGGTTGTTTGGGGCTGTGGCAGGCTGGGCAGGGCAGTGGTGGAGTCCCCATCCCTGGAGGGGTTTCCAAGGCGTGGAGATGTGGTGCTGAGGGGTTAGTGGTGCCCTGGCAGGGATGGGGGATGGTTGGACTTGATCTTAACGATCTCTTCCAACCAAAACAATTCTGTGATTTCAAGACGGACTCTGCCCTAGAGATGAAGGGAGCACAGCAGAGGTGCAAATAACCACCAACCCCCTTTGAGGACATGGTTCCAGCTCAGTCCCCAGCTCCCCAGTGCTCCCCAGGGGGCTCAGCTCTTACCAACACAGTTCTTGCCATCGGGGGTGATCTCAAAGCCAGCGTTGCAGATGCACTGGAAGCTGCCGTCGGTGTTGACGCAGCGCCCGTTCCTGCACATCACCCCGTTCATGATGCACTCGTCAATGTCTGCAGGGAAAGAAGCACAAGGACGTAGCAGCAGGTAGAGGGAGATGCAGTCCCAGCTTAATATGGGCCATGAGAAGACCAGGCAAGTGCCAGGATCTCACTCCTCCCCCTCTGTGTGAAGTACAGGGGGTGGAAATGATGGACAGCAGGGTGAGCATGAGC
>VYZX01028946.1:1394-43704 GCA_013401335.1 Brachypteracias leptosomus | reverse complement strand
CTTTTGTCTCTATCTTCTCAAATATCAGTTGCTTTTTCAGCCTATGCTCTTTACCTTCACAACAGAAAACAAATTTCAATGCTTGCCCACCAGATCCTAGCGCACTGCAGGCTCACTACTCGGTGAACATTCAATCTAGATCAGACAGGAACATATAATCACATTTTCTTTTCACATTAGAGTACACATGCAGTTACACCACCTCAGTGTAATGGTAACTCCAGGAAAACAGATACTACCTGATCTGTATGACTCTATTACAGCATAGATAGGCAAATCTAGTGTAGCTCAAAGTCTAGCAAAGCATTCTGTCTATGAGATATTTTAAGTCAAATTGATTTGGCCAAGTATTTGTTCCTCACTTTGTAACGTGGAGCTGCAACATATTAGATCAATGATGATTACTTTGCAGCTGTGTTTGTCATCTTGTGGAACCACAACATAGTGCCTTGCTACCTCAGGACTGGTTCTCTGTAAAGGCTNTATTTATGTTCTTAGTGATGTTTATCACTCTATCTCCAAAGTAGACCTTTCTAGTGGGGATAATAACAAAACTATATTTGTTTTTGTAAATGCTACTGAAATACAACAGGAGCTTTGCAGAAAACATGCTGTTCTCAATTTACAGAGAATGATNAAAACAAAACAAAAAAAGAAGAAAGTAAACTTTATCATTCCCATTTCCTTTGGAAAGCACATCTGAATTACCTGTAGGATTATCTGTATGCTGTTTACATCTGCTATCAAGACAAACTAGTGACCCACAAATTATTTGAATGTTGCCAAAGGAAATAACTAGTGGAATTTTAAAATAATTTCATAAATTTACTGTGAATNTAATCATATTGGAGATGGTGCTTTGCCACGAAGTGATTCCAATCTTCCTGGCCCTGACAAAGGTGAGTGGAAATCCTGCACCATACCAATCTTGGAAGCAATGAAAATATAATTAATCTGTTGTATTCCTGTGGAACAATAATTCTTTTGTGCACATACTGTCATCTCCAGCTTTCTAAACGTTCTAACTAAACTACATTAACAGCCTAAGTTTCGAAACACTTTGCCAAAAACGGTGTTTCTTTGAACTAAGTGTTACACTCAGAAGAGCCCACAAGTTTGCAGATGGGGTGATGGAGCAGCAGGTTGCAACAGGCTGCCTGTGGGGCAAAGAGAAGCTAAAAAGATGGATTAGAGTCCTGAAATTTGGTACCTGCAAGTCCTCTTTACCAAATACAAGTCACTGTGCATTTGGTTACACTTTGATGGAAGAGAAAAGATCAATTTGTGTTTTTTGGGGGGTTTGGTTGGTCTTTTTGTTTTGTTTTCAATTAGAGTAAATGAGAAACCTATGAATTTCTGTAGACAAAATATTGCCTTTTTAATTTTGTGCATGGGGAAATTCAATATTGTTAGCAGAGTTATTGTGCCATGATTTCATTATGTGCTCCACATTCATAATATGCTCCATTATTTCATTATGCCCTGCCCTTTGTGGTACCCTGAGTCAAGGATACAATAAAACAGGTGCATTGAAAATAAGCATTTTAAGAATATATTGTCACAAAAACTGACCAGGAATCAGATTTTTATCAATAACAGCTGATTTTTTAAAGTATTTTTGTGTCCAAGTTTTTAAGAAAGCTTAAGTGTGGANCAATGCTATTCTTAGATAACAGCCATAAAGTGAATATTGTCAAATATTATACTGTTCAGATTCTGATACTGCAATGAAATAGTTGCAAATCTATCCCTACAGTTGTTTAGTAATCTATCAAGATATCACTTGATGAGTGACCCTTAGTTTGTTTTTTAGGGAGCNCTTTGAACTAAGTGTTACACTCAGAAGAGCCCACAAGTTTGCAGATGGGGTGATGGAGCAGCAGGTTGCAACAGGCTGCCTGTGGGGCAAAGAGAAGCTAAAAAGATGGATTAGAGTCCTGAAATTTGGTACCTGCAAGTCCTCTTTACCAAATACAAGTCACTGTGCATTTGGTTACACTTTGATGGAAGAGAAAAGATCAATTTGTGTTTTTTGGGGGGTTTGGTTGGTCTTTTTGTTTTGTTTTCAATTAGAGTAAATGAGAAACCTATGAATTTCTGTAGACAAAATATTGCCTTTTTAATTTTGTGCATGGGGAAATTCAATATTGTTAGCAGAGTTATTGTGCCATGATTTCATTATGTGCTCCACATTCATAATATGCTCCATTATTTCATTATGCCCTGCCCTTTGTGGTACCCTGAGTCAAGGATACAATAAAACAGGTGCATTGAAAATAAGCATTTTAAGAATATATTGTCACAAAAACTGACCAGGAATCAGATTTTTATCAATAACAGCTGATTTTTTAAAGTATTTTTGTGTCCAAGTTTTTAAGAAAGCTTAAGTGTGGAATTTTTCACGAGGCTGAAAAACACGTTAAATAATTTAACGTTGAAATGGCAAAACTTTTCCACTGGTCTGTGCAGCCAAGTATATTACATAATTGTTAAAATAAAATATTCTCTCCTAGAGACTTTAGCAGTCCAAAGAAATAACTGCATGGATGACTTAAAAGAAAAAAAATTGGCTGTCAAGAGATTCAGGCATTTGAAGTGCTTAGGTCTGGTGCCAAGTCATTTTTAGGATGAGGGCAAACCATACTGCTAGGTGACAGTCTACAATAGAAAGCAAACAATGTATTGCATATTTTGGCAATAAAAAAGCAAAATGGTCCTCTAGAAAATAGATTCTGTGAAAATTGTTCTGTGCACTGTTCTCTGGGTCAACTAATGTGCAATTTTACTGTAACAATATTGTTACAGATATGAAACAGGCATTATTTGTACTGTACTTTTTGTATTAAGTCTGGTATACCCTGCTGTAGTGGGATTGCAGTCGTTTCGAGAGCCCTTGGTGTTGGTATAATAGCAAAAGCTCATACCATCAGTTAGCAACAGTACTTTGCTTTTACTTCATCTTTGTAAATGAGCTCAGAGTCCTTGCGTGTGGTTCTCCATTCACAACTATGAAACAAGCAGACGAGAAGGAAACTCATGGCAAGGCAAGAGGTTTGAGGCTTTGAAGGTGGGAGGGTTTTGGTGGGGGTTTTTTTAGGGCAAGGGGGAGGTTTGAAATGGGTTTTTTCCATTTTTTTACAGGATGTATAAGAAAAATTGTGGAGTTTAAGTTAGCTGTTGTGCTGTTCATCTTAAATGCCCTGTCTGTCTATCTGACTTCTTTCCAATATTGGTGGCTCCTTGCATAACTTGAGATAATGCAGTTCTATTAAGGAAGCTGTTGCAGACCTTAGGGGATCATTCAATTAAAGTAATGGAATTTGGTAAAGGTAACACAGACAAGTAGAACAACCAATTTTATCCATGTCAAGGTAAGAGTCTATTTACATGATCAAGCAGAGATTCTTGACCATGGATACAAACAGTGTATATAAACTTTCTCAGTTCATGATAATTTCTTCCTTCTGATTTTTTTTTTATTTCCCCACCAGACACTGTAGTTTCTTCCATTTTATGCCCTTCTTTCCACTTTCTTTTTGTTGCCTATGTAGGCAACAAAAAACTGTTAGCGCAGACAGCTTTCTGAGGGAGGTTGATTGGAATTTGGCGAGATCCTTTCTCTAGTCCCTTCTGCATATAAAATGAGTTAATGGAAACAGTTTATGAATAGTCTGTTCCTCTCTGCCTAGAGACCTCTAAATAGGAGTCTGGTGCAAAGATAAACTGATTATATTAACAGGCTTCAAGCTTATCTCCCTTTGTGGCTGGATTTGCAGTGTGCCGGAGTGCTATCTCAGCAGCTACTGTTGTTGATGGTCCTACTGCTATGCAGTCGGGAACTGACCTGAGGGCCAGATGCATGCATCAGGCAACCAGGAGATTGACAGCTATTATTTAAGAGCTTTTCAAATGCTGATGTAATCATGAAAGCTTTTCAGGCATGCTTGTTAAGTTTAACGTTTTCACTCTGTATTTTTGTCTTCCTGGGTAAAGACAAGTCAGAGAGCTAGAAGAGTTGATGCCAGTTTTTTTCATTCTCTTCCAGCTGTAAACACCACCCCCAGCAGCTGGAGCCTAGACAGTGGGAAGGAAGCCAGAAACACATCAGAAAATGGAAAGCTTATATCTCCTCCTGTACCACCAAGACCTGCACAGACTGGTGAGTAAATGGACATTTCAGCACAAGTTTGAGTAAAAAAATTACTTACTTGAGGGCTTAGATTCTTTCCACTTTGATTAATATTTAACTTCTTAGGCAGATTAATTTATTGTTTGATTACTTACATGGAAGGCTGTAAAACTGCCTTCACAGGTATTTTCATCTCGTTAATGTTCTCTGTAGCATCCTGTTTCCAATACTCTGCCCCTTCAATTAATGACTGAGTAGTTTCAGACAGTTCATGCTGATACTGGGGAGAATGATCAAATTTAATCTTTTGATCTTATGATAATTGGAGGTAAGCAATTGAAACGATCATTAACCACAAAGAATCTTACTGGCCAGAAGATGCACAGCAATCAGGGAAGTATATGAGTTCTGTTACTATAAACAATTTGCCTTTCAAAAGATTAATTTCCATTTAAAGGAAAGGCTGCTTAAGTGATACTATAAATATAATTGTTCTCAAGGGAGTGAAGATACTTCTTGTGTTTTAGACTTATGCCTAAAATTATGTCCAGGGTTCTTTATGGTATATTTACAGGTAAATGTCTGATATAAGTACATTATGTGTTGTCTTTTTCCTTATTTGACATACAAATGGATAATATATTTCTTAAGAGAAGAACAAAAAGAGGAGGGGGAAGGTTATTGTACTGACTTTTTTGCATTCTTATCATTTGGTAGGATATAAAACAATTTACAGGCATATAAAATTTGTCAGAGAAGATGGATGCAGAAATTTCTTTTACTTCATTGGTTGTACTGCAAGATAATCTTGAGAACAAAGTAAAATAAAATCTCTAAAACTGTTTGCAGCCATCAAGCAAGTACCTAGAGGGAACCAGAGTTAATGTTTGTGTATCAAATGATCTCCTATCCACTTAAAAAGATTTCTTAGTAAAAATTGTAATGCTGAGTGCACTGTAATCTTTCTGACTTTACAGCATCACCAGCAAGACACATAGCCTCCGTTTCCCCTTCACCTGCTGGCAGATCACCAATGAAGGTATTGTTATTGCAGTGAATTGCCTTTGTGGGACAGGTCTTGTGTTGTGGGGTAAATTGTATATATTTAATATACATTATTTAGAATTATATTATGTTTTCCTTTATTATGATAAGACTATACAAAAATGATTCATGAGAGTAAGTAGCCATAACAATTACAGCAGCTCTGAAGATTTTCATAGCTGCAGGCAAGAAACCTAATCTTCAGAATCTTTAGCTTCTTGATATTAGGCTTTTCACCTACATGGATAATCAAGCTCACCTGAGTCAGTGGAAGGTAGGGAGTGTAAGAAATCAATGGATTTTAATATAGAACTGTCCACGGAGGTTATGTAAGAAGTGTGGTGCACTTTGAAGCCTGCCAGTAGGAAACATTAGGCACGGGCTGTGAATAAGCATTGGTTCTTCTCTGGCAGTTAAACTCCCATAGTCAGGCTAAACTGGGCAGGTTTCATTTCTATTTCAAGATATTTGAATGTGTTGATACCCACTTGTTGCACAACAGCTTATTTGTTGGAAAAGAACTTCTTGTTGACCAGGAAATCTGTGTCTTCCACAGGACTGGAGGACACGAACATGCAGCCTGCATATTCCAGGCAAACCCCGGTACTGATAGACTGCACGTTAGTCTCAGGGATAGCCTCTATCACCCCATTGAAGCAGAGATAATGCTACAGTTAGAAATGTGAGGGTCAACAACCTGGAAGGAGAGTAAATAGAAAAGAGCACGACTGTTGCTTCAAGCACTCAGGTGTGAGGAGGCAGCCCTGCTGACGTGGTCCCTCAGCTACCCAGTGCCTAACTAATGCAGCAGAGGTACACGTCCCCTGAGGGGGAAAGTGCTACACCAAAATACCTCCTTTCCCCTTGAGGTCCATAATCACAAGTCCACAGTCATTCTCCCATTTGTCATCCTATAAGCCTGTAACATTTCCACTTGTGGCTGGACAGCGGTCCAGGTTCAACACAGAACAATTGTGATGGCCATCAGAGTGCCCCGTAGTCCTATAGTATACCTTCTGATGAAGTGAGCACCAATCCCAAGTTTTGCACTAACTGCATACTAGGAAGCTCTTCAGAGCATTAGGATCTTATACAAAAGACAAGCAACTCCTTCCTTTTTTCCTGAATGGACTCAGTACTGATAATTCTTAGGGATGTTTGAAGCTGGTCCTAACATTTTCTTCCAAAGGCCTGGAGAGAATTTAAACATTTTACAGCCAAAGTCTGGATTGCTTCTTAGGAGAGGAATGCTGATACACTTCTGAGAGTTGCTGGATCTCAATTTGAGCATCCGTGAACTTCCAGACTGTTTTGGTGTCTAGACTGTTACTCACTACTGGTATGAACAGTCTCCACTGCTGTCAGGTACTAAGTGTTTACTCCTGCTCAGTTCCTAAATTGAAGCAGGCAGGGTTTACATATATTTGCTCTTGTTCTGAATGACAAAAGCAAAGGTCCTAAATCTTATCCATGGTCATTTAATCCAAGTATCAAGCACTCTTAGAATTTGAACCAGTTACATCATTTATTTGAAAACCTTGACCCTGGACATTTGTGAGGGTAGGAGTGCAGCTGCTGCAGCCTCCTAACATGCAGAGGAATGGAACCTGAAATAAGTAGTTAAATAAGCTCCTCACAATGTCTTAAATGTTTTCAACATGCATTGAGCTTTAAATAAAACTTGCTCTGCTTTTCCCTAGCCATATACAGGGCTCAATTTTTAGCCTTTGTTCCAACTGTTACACGCTGTCAGAGAAGGCAATCATAGTACAAAACCCACTGATGTAAAATATATTTTTCCATTGCTTTCAGTGCACTGTGGATCCAGTCCTAGAGGCATAACTAAAATTTTCTCAACAGCATAAAGTTAGTGCAGCCAGCTCTATACAACCCTGCCCCTCTCTTTTTCCTTCCCTCCCCACCCTTTGTTGCATGGCTCACACTCTCACCTCAAGCTGAGCAGCTGAGCGCCAACCAGTCTAACAAGAATTGGGGTGAGAAATTTGTCTTTGATGTGATTTCTCCATCCCTTTTTTAGCTTGTGCTTGAGACCATTAAGTCTAGACTATCTCAGATGGCTCCAGTTAATATTAGATGAGTTGCAAAAACTTTCCAACTTGCAAAGTATGGTCTAACTTTTACAGATGAAGTTGCTTCACTAGAATAGGCCTGCTCAATGGTTTTAGGTAGGGCTTTACTGTCCCTGCCTTTTATTCTTCATGAGCACTGTTGTTGCCGCTTGGGCCCTCAGCTCCCTGTCCCTCACCTTCCCCCTCAGACCTGCAAGGCTGCCTGTGCGGCCATTTCTAACCTTTGGCCTCTGTTGGACCCTTGTCCCTGGGGCCCACAGTGGTGTTCTGTGTTTTGTGGAGCAGCGTGGTGTGTCCAAGGAATGCCTGGGAGTTGGGAGAGAGGAAGGACTGAGCAACTGCTGTCCAAAATGCTGTTTGCAGCAGCTGGGATGCCTCACCTCCTGCCCCCCTGCACCTGCCTCTGCATAGCAGCAGGAGCCACGGGCTGAAGGGGGCTGGAGCCCAGCAGTGGCTCTCAGCTTGGCATCACCTTTGCACTTCACCTCTGACCTTGGTATTATGATGCACTCAGAAACGATGGCACGATGTAAATGCACTTTTCATTGCATGATGGTACACTAAAACTGTGAGGAAAAGCTCTGGAAAATGAGTTTGGAACATGAGAGGCTGAAGTAGCAGCAGTGGCTAGGATGCAAGTCCTGTGCTTTGGCATTAGGGGGCAGGACATCACTAGATATGCCCTGCGCAGGGTTATGTTTGTCACTTAAAGCTAAGAAAATTGAGGGCTTATTTTAAAGGCTTCCAGATTTTTCCAGGGTATTATGATAGTAAGATAACATTTAAATACAGCTTTTCTTCCATTTACATTAATTACTAGCATGAGCACTGCTTAAGGTGTACTTAGGCACTCTTGAAATGAGCTTTTTGTTGGTTTCTTGATGGATCTTAATTAGACAGGGATGCATCCATTTACATTTATCAAGCTTCAGAATCTATGTACTGTATCTATGTTTTCAGTCTGAGCACAGAAATGCTCTCTCTCATTTACTCCAAGTAAATTCTCCTTCTGCCCTTTCTTTTGAGCAGGGGTCTGTGCAATCATTCACACCGTCTCCAGTGGAGTATCATTCCTCGGGGCTCATATCCAACTCCCCGGTGCTGTCAGGGAGTTACAGCAGCGGTATCTCTTCACTGAGCCGATGTAGCACATCAGAGACATCAGGCTTTGAAAGCCAAGGCAGCGAACCAACAGTGACTGTCCCAAGCTACAGCGTTTCTGAGGAGCCTGTGAGAAAAGAAAGTAAAACCCCGCCACCTTACAGCGTGTACGAGCGGACTTTGAAACGCCCCGTCCCTCTACCTCACAGCCTCTCCATCCCACCCGCCACAGACCCACCGGCGCTGCCACCCAAGCCACAGCTGGTCCGGCCAAACAACCTGGAGAACAGCAGCAGGAGGACTGAGCAGGTTCCCCGGCCCAGGCCTCTGCCCCGCAAAGTCTCTCAGCTATGAGAAGCCACTTTTATATTTAATTGCAACCAATTCTTTCCTGTTCAAGAAATAATATTTTTTAAAAATGGTAAAAATGCGTTTAGTTAGGCACTTTAATATTTTGCCCACCTTTTTTTTTGAGTAATTTTGGAATGCTTATTAATATTATGTTGCACATTTGAAATTAAATTACTAATTTAGGTTGCCAGATATTATAGGAAGCATGAATGAGAGGATTTTTTTTTAATTTCATGGTGGTGAATACTGATAAATGCTTTTATTTGTACTTTATTTAAAAAATTAAATCTAAAACCCTACAACTCTCATCTGAGATAGCTGAATGCTTCTTACAAAATGCAGAATATACTGACTGGATCTTTACTACTAGAGGTAAATGCACGCTTTCTAACAAAGTAGTTTGTAGACTAGGATGTTTCTGCAAGTAGGCTGAAAGTTGTTTTTCTTATCCAGTGAACAGGTTGGTCATTTCAAATGTCTGCGGAAAAACAAAGATATAATGCAAGTTATACTGCAGAGAACTGTTGTAAGAATGTGGTTTGGAATTTTTGAGACACACTTGTTTTTTGTTATTTTTAAGATGGAAATATACCTGTATTTCATTCAGCATACAGCACCATTCTGGTGAATCTTGATTTTGTGCCATTAGTGTATTATTGTACCTGATGCATCCTTTTCTTTGTGAGGTGCAATTTACTTTTATTCTTCCAGTTAATGTTTTGTTGTTGATTTGGTTTTTAAAAAGCTAGCAGTTTGCTAGTGGAAGCTCTCTGCTGTTTTTGAAAGTTCACTCTGAAATACAATCTGGCTATGAAATAGATACAAATTAATTATTCACTTAACTTGTATGCAAGAATCAGTACTGACTAGTACCAAGGCAATACACTAAATTAACACATTTTTAAAACTACAAATTATTGGGTTTTGATGAATAAAGTTCAAAAGCTAATTGCAAAGGTCATTAATAATTCTGCAAAAACCTAGCAAAAATTCTGAACAGCTGTTTGGAGATGTACGTACGAGTGGAGTCAGGTTTTGGATTTGGTTTTTAGCTCGAGTTCATCGCCATTGTCTTTATTGCAGGAGACTGGTGTTTGGCCTTAGGTTGTATAATAGTGACTGGTATCTGAAGAGCTCTGGAAAGCTAATGCCAAGCTGTAGGAATGTAGAGGGGAAAAAAAGCACCTTCTGTATGTATTTTTTGTATCCTCTTTCTTTTACTGACTGTTTAACATGTACTTGGAAACAGATGTGTGAATTGCTTTTTAAATCATGCTGTTAAAGATATTCTCCCTCTTTTGTTGGGAAGCTCATGTTGATTTTAGCTGTGTTTGATTTGTTGATAGTTTAACTGGAAGAAAGTGACCACTTTTTATATTCTCTCAATTAAACCTTCAGCAGTTCCAAACTGTTGATGGTAGTTATAGAGGTTTTCTATAATAAATGTTCAAGTATTTTTGTACATAATTGGTAAATTTTAATAAGGAGTGTACCATTATGTGAAAAAGAAGCAAACAGTTGTGTATGCAGTAATATTGTTATAATTATGCCAAATACTTTATGTATGGAAAAAAGAATATTTGTAAATATGTGCTTTTAACAATAATTCTGCCATATTGACTTTACAATTTTGAATGTCAGAAAAAATTAATATATGTTTAAATATTTATGTTTTAGTGAAAGTATTCATAACTTGAAAAGGAACATATGAATTTTAGCTTTGTATCTTGCTGATTTCAAAGTCTGAAATTTCTTGATCTAGTTCTTGCTTTCTACTTTAACATTTTTGTGTCTGTAACCACATCATAAAAGGTGTAGAAGGCTACATATTTATGCTGATATAAAGAAGTAATGTCTGAGATTTAAATAAGGTGTCATAAGTAAGATAACAAAGCTGCTTTGATTTTATTTTTTTTTCACCCCTGTGTAGTTTAATAGATTTGTTGACTAGTGCTTGAGCACAATATGAATCAGTGTTATTTGCTCCTGAAGCCATTTTTTTTTTTTACTTCTGGAAGCAAGCAGAGTTGATGACTTTATCATTTGTGTGCATTATTGAAGTCAGCTTTGCAGCAAAACATTTCACAAAGTTTCTGTTTACCTAGACATTCATATTGGTTGCTGCATAATGTTAATATGGAATAAAAGGACTTGATTAATCTTTGCAATGCAACTTGTTTTCTACAGAACGAGAGATTATAATTCAGTTTGTCATGGAATTAAAGTTCTGACTCCTTGTCTTGCTAAATCCAATTTTCGTTCTGTTAAAAATTTCCTGATGGATCTAGTTTCCTCTCTATTTGGATCCCTAATTGCTTTGTGAGACAAGGTGGAGAGTATTGACCTGCTCTTCTGAACAAGTGAAGAAAGTAAAATTTACTAGGGGAGTTCACTGTAAATTAACCTGCATGAGTGCTCTGTTTTTAGAATCATGATATCAGGAATACTCTGAACGATAGCAGATGGTGTAAAATTGACAGAATACTCTAAAACCAAGCTGACGCATTTTCCGCTTAGCCAGTTTTGACAAATTGATTCTGTAGATCAGCTTTTTGAACCTGATTTCCTATGAAAAAATGTAGTATGAAATTTTGTTATGTATGTTGCAACACCCAGCGCTTGAAAACCTAATGTAAATAAAGGTCTTGTTTGAATTTTATGTATTACTCATAAATATAGTTTTATCACTCTCTGGATGACAGTGAGTAATTCAGAAGCTCATTCAGGAGGACCTATGAGAACAAGTTGCTGTTACTACTCAACAGCTTGATTGTTAGCCAACATATGCGTAATAGGTAAGATGATCTTGTATTCAAATACTGCATTTGAGATGCTGGTACCCCTAGGATGCCACAGAAGCAACTGTAAACTCAGCTGGCTGGCTTTGAAATGATGCGGTTCAGACTGGTTCTCATGATAGGCTAATACCTCTGTAGAGTGAGTGAACTCAATTATCATAATGTCTCAAGTTGGATCATATCCAGTAGCCTGTGTCTAGAAAGAAGCACAAAGCTGAAGTTACTCCTTAATAGTAAAGGTTTCAGGGTAGTGCAGATATGGCCCTATTCACATGGAACTGGGTGTAGCTACAGGTAAAGCTTCTCATCTGTAAGGAAGTGCCTTCTTGCTCTTCTGACTGACCATTCCTCTTCACAGGTTGTCCAACAGCATATGCAAAAAGCACAGTAATCAAGCAAAAAGATGCCAATAGGCAGGAGTCAATGCCTGAGATATAAATGATGAAAAGCATCTTGTTTTAAGTGTAACGTGGTTAGTGAGGCATGTAGCAGCATTGTATTGGTAACCTCAGGTGCTGACAGATGTAGCTCTTTGCTCCAGAGCTCTGTTGGTAGCCATGTTTTCCCACAACACTCTGATGATCCAGGTAGAGCCTTGACATACGCTTGCCGAAGGGCAAAGCTCCATCTGCTGGGACAATGTAAAAGGATGTTCACCACTGGAACCCTTGTGATTCTGACCTTGAATCAGATTCTGTAGAAGAAAGCCCTTTCTGTATTAATTTAGTTTGTTTTTATCTTCTTGTCATTTTAATTTGGCTTTTGATATATATTTCATATAAAAAAATAGGATGATTAGTTACTTTGGATGACATTAACAAAAAATTGGTGTGATAAACCAGCTAAAATATGAAAGCCTTATGAATATGAAAGGTTTAGAGCTGCATACCTCATGTGTGCACTAAGCATCAGGGTGGAGTAACTCTTCCTGGGTGGTAAAATAAGGCTGCTGAAGAAAGAACATAATAATATTAAGTATTTTTTTTAAATGGATTGCTTAGTAAGGAACTCAGTGTGCTTTTAATGACAGGTTGATGGCTTTGCAGACTTCCGTGAGGATGGAGCCTGGGACGTGAGCCTCCCAGGCATGGCTGAGCAAACTTACCCAGGTTAGAACTTGCCTTAAGGATACAGTTCATAACTCCTATCTAATTGACTGATGCTTGGTTTGTATTTATTTCAAGAAGACTGTGTCAGAAGAAGAGAAAAGAAGGTGAACAGTTAAAGAAAAAAGAAGACAAATAAATTTAGGTAAAACCCTTGGTGGCTGGATAATTAATCCAAGTATCCAGGAAAAATTAATAGTAGGAGAAATTGAAATGTTAGCTGAAGCATCAAATATATTCTTTAAGCTGTTGTAGCATGATTTTATACCATCTTAACTGCTGGTTGAGTTGAAGGTGGCAGAAAGGAAGATGGAAGTCCTGACAAAATACAGGATTTTTTTTATTTTAAAAGTGCTTTGGGGTTGGACTTTTCCTCTTTTGCTGTGGCTTGCCAGAGGACAGAGAAGACTGACTGCCTTGAGTTACAAGGGCATAGAGTTTCTAAATCGCAAAGCCCTGCAAAATACTTTAATATTTCCCTGGTTTTGCTGAACCGTTTTTTTTCTTACCCCATTGACAGTGTATTTTGCAATGAACATCTCAGTATTTTAGGGAGCAAATCCAAGTCCAAATTTCATAGGAAATAGCTGCTCTTATAGCTCATGAGCTGCTGAGATTTTGGTTATATATCTAAATGTTTTATATCATTGATTTCTTATTGGTACTAGATCCACTAATGTATTTCAGTTTGTTCCATTTCCTGAGAAATTATTTTGCAAAAGGATTCTCTGCATTACATTCTTGCTTATTTGTGACAGACTGCTTCTGCTGCTTTTCCTTGACCTCACTGACTTCCCTTGAAGTGTTTCCTCTTGCTTTTCAAAAGAAAGGCCGACAGTGAGGAGCTGCTTCAGCCCTTCCTGTGGGGAATATTTCAGAAGAGCAGCCTGAAGGGGATGCAGCACAAGCACGCATCTCCTCCTGGGGAGGGGGGGAACACAAGGGCGTTTGGAACAAAATTTAGGAGAGCAGTTTACCTGTAGAACACCTGTAGGAGTTTGTATTCACAGACATAGCAATAGCTCAAGGACAGGGACTAAACTAATTTACTAAAACCAGGAGGTGGGGTGTAGGTAATGTCCTGCAGGTGCTGAGCTTTGCTAAAAGGTGAAACTCAGTCCCAGCATGCCCTGTGAATTGAAATACTTGTTTCCTGATCTTCTTTTCGCAAAAAAAAAAAAAAAAAGCCAGGTAGATACACTTTTTTATTATTTACTATTGTTATTGTTGTTATTAGTTTTATTATTATTATTCATTTTATTTTATTAAGAGGGTTGCTCAACATGGGATAAGGGGAGACAAACTACTCTTGTAGAGGGAGCAAAGAAGTGCTGAATCTAGACTTTAAGGCTAAGATGACTTGAGAGATCATTGCTCTGGGTATTTGGGCCGACTGCTATTCAAGAGATGTATCTTGTGCAATGATTTGTCCTTATACTCTGAATAAGCTCCGGTAGAGTCAAAGCAAAGAGCTCTGCAGAGCCAGCTGCCCACACTCTTTGAACTCCCATGCCGGTCTCATTTTTGCCATCTGTTGCAAGAAAAGGGCATGCTGCAGGTGTGCTGTCTGGAGCAGCCTGCTGTGACCTAAACAATGTGCTTGTTTTTGAAACATTCAGTTGACCTTTGTAAATATGGTGCTGCAGTAAACCCAAGGATGTGATACAACACCCAATAAAATGAAAGCAAAGGTTCCTATCAACATTTTTGGAAACTGGCATGTATCCAAGAAAATTTGGATGAAAGCAGCTGGTACCTAATGAATTTAGTCCCAACTGAAGAAAATAAAACAATCTAACACTGACCACAATACACTTTACAATGAACAAACCCCATCAATAAACTCAGCTATTTTTTTTCAGCTAGTGCATTAGGAGATGAAGCAAAAAATATTACTGTGCTGTGCTCTTCTCAGGCCATTAAGTGCAGCAAAGGAAGATTGTGTACACTGGACAGAGACTTTTTATGTTGCCATGGAGAGTTTTCCTGCATCTGTAGTCCCCCCTCCAAGTTCTATCTCAGAACTGAAGCACATCCTGTCAATACCCCTAAAGCTATAATTCAGTGGAGTTTTTATAGCTGTAAAACCTGAGCTGCATGATGATAAGCAGGCAAAATCAAAACAAGTTGTAACCTGCTACTTTGAACATCCAGACAGGGTCTATAGGGGAGCAAGCAGGAAGAAGAAGAGAGAAAATTATTTCAGGTCATAGAGATCTATTTTAACTTCTGGAATATTTGCTACTTTTTGAGAGATGCTGGATTTTTACTACATTGCTTATTGGGTTTTTCCCTTCTGTGTGAGATAATGCTGGAGAGCAATTTTCTCTGGTGTCCTTGTAGGCCTGAATGACATTATTCTTCTTGTACCTAGAGAAGATGAGTTTGTTGTGGTTTTGTTTCTCAATCCTATGCAGAGGAAGGGTAGGACGGAGAGAAAAAAGACAGAAAAGATTGTGATTGGTGCTATGTGTGATCTCTTAGCTCAGAGGTGGTCATATTCAGAGTTCTCTAATTACCCTTGATCCCAAACTTTCAAAAGGTAAAAATAAATTCTAAGTTTTGAATTTACTACTTGTTTGAATGTAGTTTAAAAACAGTTTCCCAATTCTAGGAAAGGGCTAAGACTGCTCCAGGGAGCAGATTGCATTTATGAATGAAGCTAAGCCTGCAGGAACCTCCAACATTTGCTGTTAATACCTCAATAGTATCTGAATGTGAAAGTATAGCCAGTGAGGGAGGTCCACATACTGTTCTTTAAGAGACATATTTACTTCCTGCTCCTCTTCCCTCCTGTCTGGCTGAAGGCACAAAGAAGCATTTCACAGAATCACAGAATAGTTGAGGCTGGAAGAAACCTCTGAAGGTCATCTAGTCCAAACACCTGCTCAAGCAGAGCCACCTAGAACCAGTTTTCCAGGACCATGTCCAGATAGCTTTTGCATATCTCTGAGGACAGAGACTGCACAACTTGTGCCAGTGCTCAGTCACCCTCACAGTGAAGAAGTATTTCTTGATCAGACAGAGCCTCCTGTGTTTCAGTTTGTGCCAATTGCCTCTAGTCCTGTCACTGGGCACCACTGAAAAGAGCCAGGCTCTGTCTTTGCACCCTCCCTTCGGGTATTTATATACATTGATGAACTTTCTCTTCCCCAGGCTGAACAGTCCCAGCTCTCTCAGCCTTTCCTCATAGGACAGGTGATCCACTCTCTTAATCATCTTCATTGAACTTCATTGGGCTTTCATTCAGCTTTCTCCAGTATGTCTATGTCTCTCTTGTGATTTCTCCATGAAGTGTTATGTAATCACAAGATGAATTTTGAGAGAAAAATTACCACTTTGGCAACCATTTCCTTTTGCAGACCCAATCCCACAGCGTACTTTTGTTGGCATGGGTGAGGGAAGAGGACTTAGCAGCAAGAAGGAGCTGACAGGTGGGGAAAGCAGGTCTTCCTGAGCCAGTTCAATGAACCTGGATTAAGCAGCTTCCTGTACAGCTCTGGTGGAGCAGCAGGGATGCTGGGAGGAGCTCCACAGCCTGGCCACTTGCTGCTGGCCCCACACACACACAAGGACAAAAACCAGGTAAGCTCCATTGTCCTGTGGAAAGTACGCTTCTGCCCACGCTTTGGAAGTGATGAGGTATGTACACCACAGAACGCTGCCCTCTCTTCTTTGGTGTCCTTACTGCTGTGGCAGTGATGCACTTGTGGTATGCTGAGTATCACAACAAGCTGTCATGGTATTGTACACGGTTGCCTTACCTGCAATGAGCTGCAGCACTGTAAAGAACACAGAAACGGTTAAAATGTCAAATTATAAAACAAAACAGTGGATTTTGCAAATGCTCTTAGTGAGCCTTTTCTGGTTCAGTGCTATTTTTATTGAAGACATCGCCAGCCCGTCTTGCAAGTGAAGCTTTCAGCAGTTGTGCTAGATGAAACCAGGCACAGCTTGAATGACAGGTCTTCAATACTGTGTTGGCTCATTAGAGAAATTTGTATTCCACACTGAGCTGAAGGAAAGGGAGTGACCTGAGAGACTCTTGAGCAAGCACTAAACCGTGGAAGCAGCAGCAGAAATGACAGCAGATGGCAGGGTCAGCTCGTTAATTGCATTTATCTAATTGAAGGCTTCCTATATATTGTCAGGTAACACTAAAAAAAATCATCTGTCAGAAATTCCACCTGGTCATAATTGTTCATCATTAATAAATCTGTTCCAGAACAGGCTGCCAAAATCTCAGCTATGATCGTCTAACTCAAACTAATTAGCAAATGACAATTGCTGAGATGAGTTGCTTTGGTTGGGTAACGAAAGGAACCAAAGCCATGGCTCTTGTTGGCAGAGGAGAAAGCCGTTTTGAGAAGGTTTGCTGGGCTGACAAAACATCTGGCTAGTTTGATGTTTTGGTCTTTCTCTGATAATTTGCATGTTGTGCAACACAGAGCTGTAGCACTTTTTTCTAGAAACACTGATTATGCACAAATGAATAAATACTGCAGGTAGATTAACCTGGATTTGCTCTGAAAACCACAGGTTTATCCCTGATTTCTACCTTGGTTTCTAAAGAAAAAGGCAATAGACAGGAGTCTACTTCACAAAATAAAAAAGAGTCTTCATTTAAACCATACTATTAATTTATTGTTGACATAATATTGACAAATTTCAAACAATAAACTAACCTTATATGGACTTATCTGTGCTGCACTCCTGAAGGAACACTGTGGTCCACCAGCAGGGTAGCTTTGCCTGCCTCCTCATCCTTATTTTCAGGGGCCAGTTTAAAACTGGTGCTCTGAAATGTGTGTGAGTGCTGGCAGTGAGGCAGGAAGCATCGTGCCATGCTGTCCTTGTACAACATATTTAGCAGTACTTAAATTAATTAATAATGACAGAGAATGATAGTTTTTCAATCTCATTGCTGAATCCTCAGCCTGGCTGTGGTGCGGTCACCAGCACTTTGCAGAGTACTACTGCAGTTGGTTTTATTTCTGTCTGGAGCACACTGCTGTGGCTCCTCCATGGGTCTTCTGCAGCTGTCTTATTCTGTGCTCCCTGTCTGGAGAGCAACAGATTGACAAGGTCACACAGCAGCCAAAGGAAGAATGAGTGATCTGCATTACATGCGCTGCCTACATTTGAGTAAATGCTTATTAAATGATGCTTCTGCACAGCATAGTCAGAATAGATCAATGCAAGCAAAAGGGCAGGCTCCATCCTTAAGCGTACTTTTCAGTGGGAAATCTTGACCTAGTAGAGCCAGAAAATAGGTGAATAAACAGATCAGAACAACTGAAATCCTGACTCCACAGAGGATGCTGGTCCTGGGTGATCAGGTTATATTAAGATGTGTACATTGCTGTATGAGTTCTCAGCACCCAAAGAAAAATGTTGCAGGTAATACTCAGGTCAAAAAGATGCTGAGTTCTTCAAAAGGGATATGTTTTTGTCCAAACAGGTTGTGAGAAGACTCTAGTTTCTAATTTTTTCTAAATGTGTTTGGAATACATAGCAGAGACTGGTGTTGGATAATAAAGGTGTTGAAAGAATGTGTCAAATAATGTTTTACTGTTATTTTAATGACCTTTTAAAATTATTTAAGCAAAAACAGTTTTCTAGTGCTTGTATTTTCACTTTTTGCATGAGTTGGTCTCTTCAGACTAAAGACTGTTTTAAATTTAGTGGTTTATTAGAGATTTTTTGTAGGCTTACGCATTATGCAATGGGGAATAGCTACTCGTTTCTTTACATAATTTGAATTCTTCATACAATTGGAACTAAAGTATTTAAGCTCCAAGACTGGGTCACTAAAATATTTTTGCTTTAGGTAGATTGCAACCTACAGCATTTTCTTTAAGGTCCTTCCTCTAAGATCACTGTATGTAATAAGAGTATGAAAAATTTATATATGATCTGGTACATACTCAGGGTGAAAGTGGAAGCTCTTTAAACCACTTACAATCAGTTCAGAGGCAATCATCTTCAATAGACTAATTTTGAAATGGACTGATGTGGTGGAGAATTGAAGCATAAAATTGCAATTGCTACGTAGTTGTATTTCTGTAATGTGTTTTGAAATCAACTGATGCTACACATTAGAACTTAAAAAATTCTTTTTGATATACTGCATGCAATTAATGCAAAATAAAAGATTCCATATTCTTTCTAAGCTGCCAGAAATTATAGCAATGTGTCATGTTACAGTCTGCATGCTTTTTGTGTCTTTGGACAAAACCTGTCAAATGTAAAACCTAAAGTAAATTGAGATGTCAAAAAGCTCAGCTAGTGTACTAAATCCTCCAGATTCAATAATTACCAATTAAGTATTACACACAAAAATAGTGGAAAAACACTTTTTATGCCACTAAATGATTATCAGAGTAACTTTTTTGAAAACAAAAGTGTGGACCACAGATTTCAGAGTACTTATCCCAATTTGCAAGAGCCAAATAAATAATGAAAATAGTTTTCCCTTTACCTCTCCAGTCCTGAATTCAGAACACTGTTCACTTTCCCATGCTGATTTCATACCAAACTACAAATAAAGGGATGAAAAAACCCACCCCAAGCAAACACAACATCCCCCCCCATCCTTAACTTCAAACCCATATACTCTGATCCCTAAACAAAGAGAAAAAAACATTTTAGAATTATTACCTTGAATTTATATTTTGTCCTAACACACAAAATTTGTCCTGGCAGAGCTGATGGCTTATGTCCTAGTAAGTCCTCTAATCAAAGCTGTATTGGGACCCAGTGCATATGATTTATATTGCTCCCCAGAAAATACAGGAATTTTAATCTGATATTTTATCTCAGTTCATGCTATAATCTACGTGCATCATAGGAAAGTGTGCTTTATAATTGATACAAAACAAGCAGATGACCTTGCCTCACTTTTTAACCAAGACATATAAAGAAGTTTCACTATCATTATACTAATTGCACAAAATATTCATGATACTTTGACAAAACTGGACTAGTATACACAGAAGTTATGTTATTTGATGTTTTTCCATGCTTTTGACTAACTCAGTATTTGCATATTAGTTTAAGTCACAATAGATGCACTATTCCTTATTAAGATAAATATTTTACTCTATGTTAAAAGCTTGAAAGTTCATATTTAATGTTCAGAGGTTGCTTTTTTTCTCCTTTGTTCTTAAATCCTAGGAATCACGCACCTGGAGAAAAAGTAAAATTATGAATTCTTAATACAAACTACCTCTCTTTTTTTAGGAGAAATTTTTTGTGCTATGGATTAATTCCAAAATTGAAGACAGTCATCCAGATCCAATTAAAAAAAATAATAATTAAAAAATGTAACAAGTAGATTCAGTGGAGTTACTTTGAATTTACAGGAAAGTAACTTGAACAGAACAGAGTCTAACCTGGAGAGAGCTATTATATTTAACCGAATACATAAAATGCATTGAATGCAATACATTCAAAGGGATATATGTATCCAACTGACATCTGGTATTTGCAGTCATACAGAGTTTTCAAATATGAGATCCTAAAGGGCAAGGCCTGACCTCATGCACTCTTCTTTGCTGATACTAAAAAGTCTGTATGAACTTTGCACTTAGCCTTCTCTAGGTTTGCAGACTGCCATGACCAGGGCATGCCTGTATCATAACTGTGCTGAATAGCTAAGAACTTATTTCACACACGAGTCTGCAGTGCTCAACCTGATAGTTTCCGTGGCCTACCTCCTAGAAAGGGAGACACCAACAAAATACCACCAGAAGAGGCAGCACCACCTCTTTCAACCCATGGTCCCATGGTTAAAGCACTCAGCTGGTATGTGGCTGATCTATACGTAGATTCCAGGCAAATATTTGACCATTGTGGAGACTCCCACGTTGTGGTTGTGGAAATGATACCACAGCCTGGGGCAAATCTGCAGTATAGTGGTAGTCCCTTCCCAAATTTTAGGGTAAATATTACATAAAATTAATTATGTTAGTGTTAGTATGCATCTAATAATATTATATGTAATATACTTTATTTATGGTGAATATTAGCTGGTTACCCTGGGACCCAGATTCCCAGACTGAACCCAGATGAATGCCAAATGTACCAGAATGAAGAGGTGCATTTGTTCTTTCTTGTCAAGTGCCTCGTTCTGTCTCAATAGTTAGTTGTTGTATGTGTCATGTGTTACTTGCTCACTGCTGGAAAAAACTACACAGCGCTCTGTCACCTACAGCTTCCTCAGCACACAAAAATGCTCTCCTTAATAGGCTACCAGCTCAGGGTAAAGTTCTCCTGGTGGAGCTTTCCCAGTTTGGGTGACTTAATCAGCAATTTGCTGTATTGTCAAACACAGCGTGACTCTGTTCATGCATTTCTGAGGGGAGCAGGAAACCATGATTACATACCTGCCTCCAGTCTGCCTAGCTAATTTCATTTTTCATTTAATAGTCGCCTGCTGAAGCAGAGTCAGAGAGCAGCTCTCACAACTTGTTTAGCTCCCTGGGTGAACATTTTGGTGAACAAAACATTGCATATATCACCAGCAGCAGCAAAATATCACAACACATACCTCTTTAAAAGAGGTATGCAGATGCCTGTCCTGTTGGGACAGCACCTGAGACTCTTTTGGAGCTCCAACCATAGCTGTTCCTGCAGTTTTATTATTAAGGAAACCAGGTGGTCACCCTGAGGACCAGCTTCCCTTGGATGCCTCCCTCAGGGGAATGCATTCCCTGAGGTGAGAAGGAGACAAAGGTAGAAAGGCTAGGTATTTATAGGTGGCATTAGAGCTAGCCCTAAGTATATAAACCCAGAGTATATTACAACATTTGTTTTCCTGCAAGGGATATACATATTCTTTTATTGACGAGTTTGCTGAAGATTTCACCTGGCCATAAGTGAATATATTTTAATGTAATTTTCTAAAATGCTTATCAGCAGCCATTATACTCAGATGATAGATAATCTTTTGAAGTTCCAAATTATTTTTTGCTAAGCCTTAAAAGTTTAATGGTGCACAAACCTTCCTGATGGCCTGAGGAGAGATTTGAGGGAGGAAATGAGCCCGTAAGCCTGCCTGTGAACACAGAAATATAAGCAAACTGAAAACATGACTGTTTTTAAGTGAATGCTATTACTGAGGTTAATTTTAATGAGGGACCCAAAAGCCTACAGTGTAACACCTTCATTTGTCCAGGCAAGAGGACATATACATATGTGTAACTGAAGTCTGGGAAGAGCTTTAGAATAATTTCCATTGGGTTCTCTAGTTCCTACCACTGAGTTTCACATTTTTAGCTCCTAATGAGGCTGTTTGTTGTGAGATACAGCTTCAGTAGTTCATGCAGGATTGTAAACCTGAAAAAATGAGTTTAGAAAATGTTTAAAAATTTTGAGTACGAAAAACTGAAACAAAAATCTTGCACCAGGTTTTAAGCAAGTGGCTCCAAGGTCAAGTGATGGGAACTGAAATGCAGTGTAGTAATAGGTGGCTGCATCACATTCAACTAATTTATGTGCCCTTGGAAACTACATATAGTGTGAATCACTGGTGAGTTTATGAAAAAATACAGTTCAGTATGCAGGTGTGAACAGCAGGCAGAGAGTGAAAAGAGAGCCAAAGTCTTAACTCCATCATGCCTCCCTTGCACGTTACTGTCCTCAACATGGGTAGGGTTGGTACAAAGGAGGTTTTTTGCCTATCTAGAGTACACAACACATACAGAATGGATGGACCAGGGTGTGTTCAGCAGACAAAAGTGGCCAAACAGATGAATAGCCAGGTAATTTACACCCAGAAATTTTACTAGAGAGAGTGTTTATGTGTGTGTGTATGTGTAGATACTGAGGAAGAAGACAGCAAGAAGAGATCAAAGCCCACTCAGCGATATAACCATTGTTATCTCAGGTATCCCCATCTAAACTCACCTTCAGAATGAGTATTTTACAAAAATGGTCCCTACAGGCTGAACATTTCTTTACAAAGAACATACAATATACCTCAGAGGTATGAGTTTAGGCTATAAAGTTGAGAAGTGCCTCCTACAAAGTATGACAGCATGAACTTTACAGATGCAGGTGGTTCAGTGCCTAAACTGTATGCCAACCTGATTAGGTTTTGGAAACTACTCCTTTTGTCTGCAGCCCTTGAGGTCTAGCAGGGAATTTTAGAATGTGCACTGAGCACTCTGAAGGAGCTGTAGAAATTGCAGGAGTAAGACATCATTTTCTTTTACATCATCAGCAACAGCAATCAGTGTCTCTCTTGTAGATGGAGCCAGACAGCACATTCAGTCTGGGATGTGTGGACCAGCACTAGGAACTCTTGAACTCCAGAAACTGAAACCAAAAGGTAAGCAAGAAACTGGGATCAAGCTTGTCTTCTTCCCAACAGATTTTGCTGACTACATGGTGCTTGTACACTAAATGCTGCTTTTTAAAAGCAAATATCCATATTTAGATGTTTTGAGAATCCTGATCCTTTGGGATATGTGTAAGTCATGGTCTGATAATTCGTATCAGATTTAAAAGCCTGCTCTGTTCAGTGCCTTTATTTAGGAATGTGCATCTGTAGATGTATGCTTGCAGGAAAGAAGAATTTCACAAAGAACTTAAGAGGTCAAATGAGGAATTATCCACAAGGTTACACAACAGCTGATCAGTAGTGTTTGGACCATAACTCTGGATTTAAGTGTCTCATTTCCACATTTGATGCCTTAGTCCTTTATTGGCTCTAATTTCATGTGTTTGGAAGGGATTTTTCCCATGGGAGGTTTAGAAATGCAGCTCTAAAAGAGTGCAGCTAGCTGTTCTTTGAAGATGTTGGACTCAGAAGGTGCTGATGTAATTTAAAAAGCATTCTAACTCAGCCCAGGCTATATAGTTAGAAGTAAAAATTGATTCAGGAAACAATATGTGCTCAGAACATGGTGACCTGACAAGCTGTAATAAGGCCTCCAAAATATATACTAAACAGAGGCAAACAGAGGTGCTAAGTGCTCTGAACAGCGGCACATACTTGTTTTAAATGTATTAGTAAAGAACGTGTTATGTTTTCTAAATTGACAACAAATGGAAAAAATAAACCAAGTTCCATGTAGCGTTAGTAAGGAAAACCTTTTATGACTGATTTGATGCAGCTACTGCCAGTGCCACGATGCTGACTAGGAACCAATTCTAATTGCCCCTCCAGCCTTGTGCTTGCTCACAGGAAGGTTTTGATTAACCAGCACTGTGCTGTTATGATCATCCATGGCCAACAATGCTGCCACTTGTGCATAAAACAATGATATCACATATACTGCTGCTGACTGGGGAGGTGGAATCAAAAACAAAAGAGGGAGAAACTGTTTCCATCCTCTCCAAAGTGCTGCATTCGGGGTATGTGTCCATCCAGTAATTGCACAGGAGTTCAGCCGCAGCAGGATTTTGTGATTACATAGCTTAATTGTTCCTGCCTATTATAAATGGCTCTTTGATTTGCCATTTGTCTTTCATAGTCACCCACACTCTCTATTATATTTCTGCTTGTTTGTCCCCCACCAATTCCTCCAGATTCTTATTTGCTATTTCAATACACTTTACCATGTATGCCTCAGTTTAATTTCCTCATGCCACTGCTGTTCAGTGTTTGTCTCAGTAGCTCTCAGCCTGCTCCCCTACTTCCATTTCAGCTCCCACTCTCTCACTGAAAACTGCTCATGCTGATTTTACTTAATGCAGTATAATTAAGGGTAGGCTTTTTCAGAAGGAAAAAATGTCACTTTTCATAGACCAGAATGGAAAATTTGACGGAATGATATCAAATCTTGTGAACAGACTTCAAGATCCTGATGATGAGTCAAACAATGTCCATTCACTCGGGGTTTTGAAGGTGGTTTTTTTTTTACTGATATGGACCATTTTTGTGTTTGCTTGAGGACCATCCTTAAGGCCAGTATAACCTACAAATCTGTCATTAAAAAAAAGCTGCAGAGACAGAGGACTAGCACTGAGGGAAGGATTTGGCTTTGGCTTGATTGATATGATTACTTTAAAAAATTGTATTTTGTAACTGTTTGAATACAAACAATATAAATAATGAAAGTATTACTTTTTTTTTTTTTTTCATAGTGGCTGCCCCTCCATCACTTCTAGTGCATTTTTGAGGCCAATTTCCTGTCCTCCTGACACTGATTAGCTCTTGGAGCATCTCCTATGGCATCCTGACTGGCAGCTGCAAAGGAAAGGATGGAAACCTGGAAGCACTCAGCTCTGTAAGGCATCTTCTTACCATGCAGTTGGCTGGGTCAACCTGCAGGGTCACTTGGATCTGCCTGAATCTGCTAATATAGCTCCTGCATGTCTGTGCAACTTGACTTGGGTTGCTATGTTCTTCTGATATCCTCAGATTATCATACATGGCATCAATCTTCATTAACTGTGGCACAAGCAATGTGCATGATCCTCATGTTTAACTACATGGTGGTCCTATGCCCACTCCACTCTAACAGCTAACCTATAAGGCAGGTAACCTAAAGCTCCACCCTATCCTGTAGGACATATGAAGCATCCACCTCATTAAGGCCTGCTTCTAAATCTGGCATCTTGATGAGGAAATCATTGTTTGGATGTTCTAGGATGTTCACAGATCAAATGACAACTTGTTCTGCATTAAAAGAAAGGAAATTAAGGATGCTAGTGCCATACACTTATGATGATGGCAGAGGCACTCCTGCTTTGCAAATAAGGTTTTCAAATAAGACTTTGATAATGAAACAACCTAATATGAATTTGTCATGTTAATGTTTGCTGATGGTGTGCTGAAAATTCCTTCATCTTCCAGGATAAGACAACAAGAAGACAAGGAGGACATTCAGGCTTCAGGCCTTGAGGATACCATCAGTGATTTGGCTCTAAAACTTCTGGCATGGCTGCATGTTTGTGGGCTGCTGCTTAGCTCAAGCATATCACTACCACTGGCCAGGGTCTCCACAAAACACAAGGCTGCCTTTCCCCCAGAGCATGTGCATCCTCAAATTCCTTGGCTGATGAAAGATGGATGCACCTCCCAGATGATCTCCTCTAGGTGTTGACACTGGAAATATCAGAGAGCAAGTGCAGAGAGCTGGTATGTCTATTTTTAGATCTTCTCAGTTTGAGTGGTGGCTGGGAGGGTCTTGCCAATGTATTTCCAGACGGGGTAACAGATGGCTTTGACGTACTTACTCCATAATGGAAATCAAGCACGCTCTGTTTCCAACCTTATGTTAGTACCTTCACCAAACTTCGTGGGCTAACTAGAACAGCAGCAATATCATGTGGCCTTTAGCACTGTACTAGTAACCTTAGATCTTGCAGATGTACCCAGCAACTGCCTGCCAAGACTCTCCATGCAACGTAAGCACACAAGCTACATCAGCTTTGTTCCACGCTTTCCTTACAGGATCATCTACATCAAAGAACACCAGCAGCTTGCTCAAGCCTCCCCTACCTCCCTATCCCAATACACAAGACTTACTATTTTTCCTGCTCCTTGATCTGCTGTGGTTTACATGAGTCCTATTCCACAACAGCAAGGAGGCCAAACCTTTTAAGCCAGAGCTATTCATGTTGCTCATCAAACAGTTTAGGCTGACTTGTCACTGACTTGTGACCTGACTCTCTCCCAGAGTAGGCTTGACATGTACAGCACAGGTATCAGCTCTTGCAACATACAGCTTCTCTATACATGTTGCCTTTTGAGGCGTGACGACCTGGTTCAGCAACGGCACGGCGACCATTCCCAGGTCGCTCGGGCCATCAGCTCACAGACACCAATGTGGTGGATGGCAAAATGGTGTTTATTAGTGGATGACATGACAGTATATAACTTATGTCTATGACATCACTTCCGTCTGCTTACATTATAAACCGAACGCTATTGGCTATCAGGAGAGGGGCTCTATGTTTCTGTACAGCGCGATATCTTCTGGCCGCTGGACCCTAACTGCCTACATATACAAAGTCCTTCATTTAGAAGGGAATCTTCGTGGGAGAACAACTTTGCTGGTCTTTGCTGCGGGAAACTTCTGCCATACCCTATCAGTACCTGTTTCTCCAGTCAAAGGCAGCTGCTCTGGCAGCAGTCAGTAAGGGTGGTAAAGTGAAAGACCTGTGCATCAAATGACCAACAAGCAAGATTCTGCAGAAGGAAGGTACACGAGGTTCCCTTTTTGGTTTATTTTTTTTTTCTTTAGAGTCATCATTTTACAGAGGGGGTCTTTATCAATCTGTGGCAACACATTTTATGGAGAGCAGAGGTCAACAGCTTAAGTGTGAACTCCAGACTAAGAATTTAAAGGCAACTAAACCAGCAACTCCTCATCATGTGTATTTTTATGGTCACATGTTGTTCTAAATCTAGCCTGAATTATGGCTCTTGTTTTCCTCCAAGTATTTTGCAGCTGTCTATGCTTCATGGAGTAGTTTTGGACACGTAGTCTGAATAGAATCTGCGGGACTGCAAATGTCTATGCTAAGCAAAAGATACTATGTGCAAGGCTTATTCTTAACCTGTGTTTGCATTAGTGAACAGGAGGTGCCTATCTGTAAATATTTTCTAGCTGGTAGCTCTGAAGACTTCAGCTTGCAAGATATATATTGCAATATATACCTTTTCTCTAGAAAAACAAGTTATCAAGAGGTTTTTGGTCCTATTATTCCCTTTCCTATTAACAAACCCTGAGAGATTTAAGTATTGCCTGTTGTGTCACATCCCTAGATATGAAGACATGGGACAGTGACATCTGTTCAACATGTAGCAAGTGGATAACCTCTCATAAGATGAAAAGCATCAAGTCACATGTATAGAAAAGATGCAAGAATTTAAGCCATGCAGTAAAGTCTAGCTTTGAAGTCAGGAGAGATGCATGAGAAGGGAAACTGGGAAATACATGATTATAAGCCACTGAGCAACTTTAGAGGCTTAGTACGTGGACAGCTATTCCCCTTTCCTTATACTAGCTTCTGTGCATAGTATCAGCTCTCTGTTCTGTCCTTTTTTCACCATCATTGCTGTGGTTTGAGTACTGGAAAAAAGACAGAGCAGACATAAAAGTGCACCCATTAGTGTGGACCTACAAGACAGTTCACCTCTGTGAGTAGGGGCCTTCTAGCAGGACAGGACTGTGGAGTATAGTTCAGACAGATGCATTTTGCCATCAGTATTTTAGGCTGATGTGAAAGTGCAAAGTGAGAGGGACTGTTTTCAGGGAGGAGAAAGGAAAAACTCAGGCTATGACTGCCTTATGCAGCTATGCTGCTCCTGTTGTTACAGCAACGGAGGGAGATGTCTGCTGTAAGAGGAAAGGGTTGAGAAATTTGTCTGAACAACTGAAGACAGGTGGGAGAAAGAAAGAAAAGGAATTGGTTCCAGGATAGATGTGGCAGCAGTGAGGACCTAGGAGGGAAGAAAGAGAAGTCAACTCTGTCTGTATACATGCACATCATGTCAAATCCATCTCTCCCCTTGAGATGATAGGTTCCTGCAGCACAGACCTAACAATGAGGCAATCCTCGGTCCAGACTCATCAGTACTGTGTGGCATAAAGAGGTTGCCTGCTTACTCCATGAGGTGAACACTTGCAGGCTGAAACAAAGTAAATGGGTACTCTGAAATGGTGTCTGTCACTTCCAGAGTTAGTGTGACCTTTGAGCTGGCATGAATCACCCACTGTGATCAGAAAGACTCAAGAGTGCTGATTACAACAGTCATTACTACCCCTCAGTAAACCCAGGGAAAGAATGTGTGCTCTGCCTACAGCACTAAGCTAGCTGGATATGTTGTGTCATCTTGACCACAGTGATATTTTTTGACAGAAACTAGCTAGTTCATGGTCTTACATGAATGTTATAGAAACTGTAGAAGCTGGGTTTTTTAAAGCAGCTATGTTGCACATCTGTACAAACTTGAAATGGCCAGACAGCAGGTCTGTACCATCACTAATGCAGGTGCCAACTTCTGCCATTAGCCATGAAGCTACTCTTTTATGAAGGGCTACAAGGAGGATCTTAGGTCTGAATGTAAAGAAGGCAAGAGGGCACAACAAGATATGTAGGGGAGTTGTTTGTAGAGTGTCAGAGGGCATGGAGGCTAGCTTTCACACCTAAGGACATGGCATCCTTGATGCAGCATGCACATGGGCAGTCGGGCAGTGCTCCAGGAGTGTACTGTGTGCACACAAACAGAGCACTCAATCCTGCAGTCCCCTCACTGCGGCTGCCAGTGCGACTGTGGTGGGTCAACCTTGGCTGGCTGCCAGATGCCCACTATGCTGCTTTCTTGTTCCCTTTCCTCCAGCTGTAGTGGCAGGGTTGATATAGCCAGTATGGCTGGACACTGACATTCTTCTCAGGTACAATCTAGGAAAAATGTGACAGGAAGGGTTTGTTGGTTGGTTGTGGTTTTGGTTTTATTTTTTTTGTTTTTCATTGCAAACTGGAAGGTAACATTTGATGAAATTATGATGGTAAAAATAATACAGGCTTAAGTGTAAAATAAATGGTAATACTTTCTGAAGGGAAGCACCAGCACTGCAGGTTAAGAAGAACTCATAACACTCTGATTTCCTATCAGGTCAGCTGTCCTGTGGGACCAGTGACTACACTCAAAAGTATCACCAGAACCTGTTTCATGGCAGACAAAAAGTGTGGGGGGTAATCTAGAAGCAATCTGGATGCAAACAGTGTTGCAAATCATGTTCTGCTAACTCACAGAGAACAATTCTCACCAGAACTAGGACCAGTAAAAGCAAGGAATGCACATGCACAAGAAGATGGAATTTTCAGGGTGCAAACTACTTATTCTGCTTGCTAGAAACAATGCTAAAATAATGGCGGCTACAAACACTCAAGGGTAGACACCTTCGACAAGAGTAGACACTCAGTGGTGGCCTTTGTGAGACCACGGTGATGAAGATGTCTTAAAATGTCTCCCTCTCTACCACTTGGTTGAAGGGTGGGTTGCCTCGCACAATTATTATTCTCTCTGGTTAAAAGTGAATAGGTGGGTGGGGGACTGAGTAATGAACAACAGAATGTTCATAAAGTGTCTTGGTCTTCAAAACCAGCATATTGTTAAACAACAAGCTGAGTGCTCAGAGGTACTGCTACACTTCAGATAAAAGCAAGTACCTGGTTATTGGATCCAGTTAGTGACAGGAGCACTTTTTGTGTTCACGTTTTAGCACTCACTATGTTTTTGATTAAGGTTTCCCTGGACACTAATTTCTAACGGAATTTGAGGAATTGCAAGTGGCTTCCAAAAATCACTTCTTAATCTGATGAAACAAGCAAGGAATAATACAAAGGGTAAAAAAGCCTCAATGTCCTGCTCTCATCAGAGTATATGGGAAACATGTAAATAAAGAAAACAAATCAGTGCCCTGTTCACACTTCATCAACTGCCTAACAACTTGCAGCCAGTTAATTACACACCTTTAAAAGGCATGTGCAGGAGAAATGATTCAGAAATAAGCTTCTATAATGAGAAAGGACAGCACAGAAATACTGACTCCACTCAGGTAAATTTAACCCTTTAAATTTGACCATGCTGAGGGAAGAACATACTGTATGTAACAGTAAAGCAACAGCTGGCTGCTTTATGCTAGGCATTTAATAACCACTAACCTACAACGATTGCTCTACATTTGTTTATTGCTACTAACCTTGGTCACCTTTACTCCTCACTTAGAAGGAAGATAAGGATTTACACGTTATATATAAGAATGAATGCTTAGTTACTGTCGATTAAATATATTGAAGACTATCAAGTGATAAATAATATTAGGCTGAGTTACTTTCACATTTCCAAATATTTAGGATCCATGTAGCTCAGTAGCTCAGTGAATACAGTTTTGTGATGGCTAGCAACAGAACATGAGTTTCATACTGACTGCAAATCCTCAGGACTTGTCAGGCTTTGCCGAGATTGCTTGTTGGCAACTGTAACAACAATTTTCTAATGATCAGAAGATAATTTTCTAATATGTTGATCTCCCTTTTCTGGTGACCAGCAATAAGACATGAGGAAATAGAATGAAGCTGTTTCAGGGGAAGCTCAGATAGGACATAAGGAAAATGGCCACTGGGAGGGTGGTCAGTCATTGCAATAGGGAAGTGTCAAGAGTTCAAGGAGGGTCTGGATGACACTCTTAGTCATAAGGTTTATTTTTAGGTAGTCCTGTGAGGAGCAGGGAGTTGGACTTGATGATCCTTAAGGGTCCCTTTCACCCTGAGATATTCTATGATTCTACAATTCTGTATTTTACTTTTGCTCAATTATATAATTGTGTGATACAACTACAATAGGAGGTAACAAGCAGTTACTTTTTAGAATGAAATATTTATGCCCTTGCCATAATAATGCAATGCAGAGGATTAGACTCATAGAATGACAGAGGTACAAGATGACACTGGAAACTTCAGGGCTGTAAACAACTCACTGGAGGTCAGTTAAAAATACACAGACCTGGAAGTTGGGGAAAGCCAGTTCTAGGGGTAACAAAGAGAACAAACAACTCCCACTACACTGAACCAAGCCTCCTTAGCACCTGTGGAAGTGACAGAAGGGTGAGCATAACAACAGAGACAAGAAAGGTGGATGTTAGGAAGCTTCTATAAGGATTTTAACTGTATTATTACTGAGATTTAATTTTTTGCCTGTACTGAGTTGTTTTTTTTTTTTCTGTAACTATTAGATCTGATAATTCTTTCATTAGGCTGTCAAGATTTTACCTACACTGACAACAGACTCTTTCCTTTGCAAATGGTGTTTGCTTCTTTTTCCTATGACGAGAACTTGAGGGTAATAACTGTTCCTTGAAGAAAGCCCACAGAATTAAGTTGACTGTTTAAAGTTATTTATATATGTTCTGCCCTTCAAAGATTATGTCAGTTTTACTAACCAATGATAGGATTTCTGGAGTTATTTTCTTGTGTTTCAATTCTTCTTTTTCTGTGATGGAGAGGTCACTACAGAGTTTTATGCTCCGTTACCTGCCTGACCAACTGGAAGCAAAATCTATGTTATTCTGACCAGGCTGTGTTTCAGTATGTACAAGGCATAAAATAAACATTACGTGATGGTCAAAAGAGTATCAACACCAAGGAATAGAAGAGTTTGTCCAAAGGTCTTCCTATGGTAACTTGCATGCAGCATTGTAATCAACCCAACCAGGTTTCTTTCTCCAAGTGAACATCAGTGAACTATGGGTAAGTGCACAGGTACTAACATCAGTCAGGGAGTTCTGGCCTATACTCCTGCCAGTATTTGGTACCAGCCTTCAGCTGACTCCCTGGGAACTCTGGTACAGGCAAGGTGGGATGCTTCTCCTCCCATGTGTCTAGACCTGAGAGAGTCATCAAAATGCACTCAATAGCAACTGAAGAGAAACAGATCCTCTAAAATGTGATTTATCAGATTTCTTTGCAATATCCACTCTTGAATGATATTAATCCTGTCCTTAGAAAGGCCCTATGTCTCCTCCTTGACATACAGGAAACTTAGACAGGCAGTTTATACATAAATAGCTACATTATGTATGTGTGAGTAGATAAATCCCATTGAATATAAGCTTCCATCCGAAAAAAACCCACAAAAATGGGTGTGTAGTCTTTTATCACAAGCCATTATCAGAGCCCAGAAACTTCAGGGTTTAGGTGCCTAGTCATATAACAAAATGGAGATGTGTAATAAGAATACTGAAAATGCCACAGTCACTTTTTTTTTTTTTTTTTCCCCCCCAGTACAATAGCAGGTTTAAGATTTATTGCCCTCTTTTCTGCCACACCATTCACTGCTGCCCTTCGGCCGCAATGCCACAGCTGGACAATATGAAGCATTCATCTGCAATATCTACTTAAGCAATTGGGCTTCTTGAGCTTGTGCCTCTAGTGCTCATGTCCCTTTTTCACAGCACCTTTTCTTTGCTCTCAGGCTGTCAGATTCAGCCCAATATTCTCCTCTAAAATACCTCTCTTCAGAGCAGTACACTCAACACCGATCAAGCATTCATTCCTTTACTATTTGGAGGAAGATAAACAGGCCTTAAATACCTTACAGGCAGTTGTATTTGCAAATGCATGGCGCTTGATTTTAACCCAAAGCAGGTCTTGGGTATCTCCTATAGATTTTCCATGCTCTGAAAATGCAATATGAAATTAAGCTAGGGGAAACTAAATTAAATGCGTTTTTAGCATAAAGCTTGCCTCAGTCTGCTGAGACTCTTTTAAATGGATACGGTGGTACAAAAGTTTTACAGATCGCCAAGAACACTTTAATGGTACTCTCAACTGAAAAGCAATTGAAGAGGTGGGTGTGAAGGGCAAGCTCTTTATTTCAGCCGCTGATGCATCAAAGCATGGAAGCAGCAAAACATTTTCAGTAGCTATTTGTTGGAGGTGTAAGCAAAATAAATTCTTCTCTACTTCTAGTTAGCATTGCAGCTGCAGTAGGAATAGTGATTAAAAAAAGAAAAACAAAATGGTGCGAACATTCATAATGCATCATTTGCAGCTGGTAACTTTAGTCTCAACTTTGATAGATATATCACTTTATCTACAGACAAATGAAAAATAAGAATGGGTATTTCCTGCTAGTTGTTTAGCACACACATAATTTCAAAATTAAGAAAACTGCTGATATGCCATCATTTATTCTTGAGAGGTTTACAGCAAGTCTTTAATCAGAAAACAGTTTCAGCTGAAGAGTTTCAGTGGGAAGTATTTTGTGCCATCAGCTTCAAAACCATGGAAGCATCGAGGCACACTCCCATAAGATGCTTCTCTAATGTTACAATTGAAAGTATAATATCATGTTTTGCAGCAGTATCTTTGAACATTTTGTGAAGATTTCTCAGTTAAAATTTTTACATTATGGGTGGTTAAAATGAAGATGGTGGATACCAGCGGCTGAAAACTGTATTTATTCCTGTGCAATGCACTTAAAATTTACAGTGCAGAATCTTACAGTGAGCACACAAATATGTTAAAGCAGTAATGCATTAAATAAAGGTAATCGGCAACAAAGTTAGTAAGATTGCTTGATTGTAAAGGTAATGCTTATTTAAGAACGTGGCAAGGGAAAACAACAAATGAAATAGGGTAACAATCACTGGTTTACACTAGATAACAAATATGTTGGCATCACGTTATTTCATCAAAAAAGATTACATTGAAGCAAATTCTATCTTTTTGTGAAAATGTTTTAAGCATTAAAAGCTGCAAGCACCACTGAAAGGTTCAGATGTAACGAGGCTGGGCACATTGTGTTTGGCATAGTGTGCAACAAGAAATGTTATATTTTATGTATAAATAATTCAAGAGCCCTGTACTGAAAAATGGTCCTGGAGTGTGTCTCCCAATTCAGTTCATTAATAAGTACTCTACAGTATTGTCTTCCAAGATAGTTGATTTCTATCTCAAAACCTGTAGAAAGAGTGTTTTACCTCTGTAAAAAGATGTGGTCAAACTACAGACAACTACATACTCATACTTTGATAGATGCACTTCAGAGTCAAGATAAATTTCAATACAAACAACTTAATATTTGAACTTAAAAATAACATTTTAATAACAAATTAGACGTAACTGACAGCAGAGTCATTGTTTCTGACAGCGGCCTGACTAGAAGTATCTCCCAGACCCTAGTCAGGGACTACCTGAAACTGAGGTAGTTTCTATGTGCATAATAACCCTTAATGGATTTCTCTGTCCTGAACTTGCCCATCAACTCTTGAAGGTACACGAACAATTTGGAAAAAAACCCACCTGCTTTAGACTGCACTTGTTACGGCAGCTGATAAAAAAACCCAAACACAAACCCTGGTGTATCCATCTGCACTAGAGAGGAAAAATCAACCTCCAGTCATGAACACAGGATTGGAAGTACAGTACAGCCAGTTCTGACAGCTGATGTGGTTGCCATCAGCCCAGCTGATAATCTGGCATGCGTTAGAAAACAAGAATCCTGCCTTTTTCTTTGTGGATTACAATAGCTGCAATTTACAGAACTTGTTTATAGCGAAATATTACATAAAAGTTCCCGATATTACACAATAGTATTAAAATCAGTTTATTCTTATTCAGTTGCCAAAAAATAGCCACAACAGTAGAGTTCCTGTGTATCTGGATCTCAATCAATGACACCACGGCTGTCGCCATCCGAAGGCCTCGTTTCCGGGGACTCTTACACGAATACGGACGCTTAGAAAAGCTGAGTGAAGTATCTGTGGCAAAGGGTCTAGGCTGCAGCACGCCCAGCAGCAGTTGCCTCTGCCCGGCCGTACCGCCCGCAGCGCGCTGGGCCGAGCACGCCAGAACGACGCGCTCGGCGCAACCTCCCGCAGGTGAGCACCCCTCGTACCGCACCGGGAGCTACGGCCTCAGCGCAGCTGCCGATCTCGCGCCGCCCGTTCCGGAGGAGCGCCGTTCAACTCCGACCCTGCCCCGGCTGGGCCCACGGCCTCCTCACGCCGCCGCCGCCGCCGTAGCTGTTGGCCCACGTGACCACCCGCGAGGCGCGCACGGCGAGAGCGCTGCCGGGAGGAACAGGTAAGCGGGGCAGGAGCGGCGGGCTGGCGGGAGGAGCGACGGAAGCCGGGCGGGCTCAGAGCGCGGAGAGTCGGGGCGGGGAGCGGGCGGCGGGGCGAGGAAGTGGCGGGGGAAGTTGGCGAAAGGGGGATGAGGAGACGAAACGAGACCTCGTGCTGGAGGAGGGAGCNAGCCGGCCGGAACGGGCGCGGCGGGGCTGGGAGCTGCCTCATCGGGGCGGGGAGAGAGGGGAGAGGCACACGTCTTCCGGGGCGTGACGTTATCCCCGCGGTGGGGCTGGCGGCCCTGTGGCGTAGCGAGAGGGGCGTGGCGGCGCTGAGCGTCTGCGAGCGGCCCCAGCTGAGGTGGCGAGGGACGGTCCCGCTGGGTGCTGCGCCTGCGGCCTGGCTCTGCCCGGCGGCAGCTGCGGCAGCCACGGGCCACCCTGTCCCACTCAGCCGCTCCTAAGGCTCTGCGAGGCCGCGATCTTGCTGCTGCTTGTTTGGTGCAAGATTCCTCCCTTGTGCTGTCCTTTAAGTTATCGAGATACTAGTTCCCAATGGGAAGGGATTGGATTAAAAGAAGTGCGAAAGCTAATAGCGTGAAGCATCGTTCTTTATACATTCTGACTTTTAAGGGGAGGAACTCCTGGCCACGCTGCAAGGTAGAAGTGAAGCAATATGAACAAGCATTTGGTTGTGTAGGAGGGAACACTGGCTTGAAAATGACTTCGTGACTGTGTTGCTCAGTTCACATGCATCTTATCTGCAACTGGGACTTAACACTATGTACTATTCCTGGACCTGAACTGGATGCAATTCCTATTTAATGTATTTTCCTGCTTTATTAGATTTCTTTCAAATTTTGTATTTGTCCTGTGAGGACTACGGTTAATGGTAGTTCACTAGTACCCTGATGGAATGGCTTTCCTGTTACCCTACATCCTGGACATCTGAGAGATAAATTATTTTTTTTGTTTATAATAATATAATTTATCTTAAAGTGTCTGCTTTCTCATGTCTGGTACTTGTCTGTAATCTCTTCTTTAATACTTCTCTGTATAAAGGCCACAGTGCTTGGAGCTGAAGAGATCCAGCCAGTTCCTAGATGTGTCTGTGTGGTCTTAGGTTTTTTAAGGAAAAATAATTTTTTTGGAAGTCAGTGAAAAGCTTAGATAGAAAAAACAGCTGAACACTAAGTAAACTGTAATCTTGTAATATCTTTTAATTAGCCAGTACTCCTTTTTTTTTTTTTTTTTTGTATTCTATCATTGCTATTCCATTAAACTGAAATTGCTTGAGTACATTGAGATAACAAAGGAGAGAGGTGATCTAGGGAAACTACTTTATGTCTCTCTAGATAGCTTTCTTGTACCAGCACATTTTTATTTTCTTTTTCTCCCCAAAAATCATACATCATTTTTCCCAAAATGGATAATTGCTTGTATTTCAGTTAGGATGAAAATAGCAATTAATTATCAAGAGACTATGCTTGAAAGACAAAACCTCTAAGGGATTTTCAAGTTAAATGAAATAATGTCTCTAGAAGACTTTAGAATTGACTTGTTTGGTTTTTTTCCAATATGCAGCTTTGTAATGGAATCCACATGCATTTTGTAAAAAATGTAGCATTCTTAACTACTGTGATTGGGAAATTTCTAGGAGTCTTTAATTTATTTTACTTTTAAAATACAGATTCTCTTGTTTAATTTGTGTTTTGTTACCAAAATAAATTTTCTCCTGGAGTTGATAGGAAATAACTACATACATGGTATAGTAGTGAGTGGTATCCAGATCCACAAGAATAATATTTAAATCATGCTGAATAATAATTTTAAGATTCAAATGGTTTCACAGTCACAATTGTAAATTTGTGTTAAGGTCTTTGTAAATTTACCAGGGTGCCACAGATTCCAGCTGTTTCTGGAATATCTGCATCGTTATGCTTATGGTTTAGTTGTTTTGTTGATTCTTCAGACCTGGGAAATTTACATGGCAGTTGAAGTTGTCACAATCCCAAACTCAAAATCAATATGGTGGTGAATGGCTATTGTAGAGTACACTAGGTACACTCTTAGAAAGTCCCACAGTGACCTCTAATGTTCAAGGATGAAACCCGAGCTGTTAAAATAAAGGAATTTATTTTTCAAAGGCATTTTGCATATTAGTTTGTACATTTAGTTTATTAATATGCCACAGACAGTAGACAGTAAGTGATTGGTTCATCAGGTCTTACTGCTAGGTTTCAGGTGAATGTTATGTTGGGGAGTCAATTCTAACTCCCCCCTGTTTTGAGCAAGTATGCATAAAGCCTTCTTTCCAGTAGTTGTGGGAGAACTAGTTTTTCTTGTACACTGAAAATGGCAGATACTTTTCAAATATTAAATACATTCTCTCTATTATTTCCTTTGAAATTATTTTTTTATGCCATGATAAATATTATTGTCAATTATTTATCTGCCCTTATATACTTGGTGCATACTTGAAAGATTTGTAACTAAGGGCTTGTTTCTTGTGTATACTCATTTGTTTTTTCATTAAGCTAGAAGAAACTTCCCTGTTCTGTACTAAATCAGTCTTATGAAGAGTGATTGAAGGAGCTGGGACTGTTTAGTTTGAGGAAGAGGAGGCTAAAGGGAGACCTCATCACTCTCTACAACTACCTAAAAGCACATTGTAGAGAGGTTGGTGCCAGTCTCTTATCACAGGTAATTAGCAATAGAACAAGAGAGAATGGCTTCAAGCTGCAACAGGGTAAGTTTAGCCTGGACATTAGGAAAAAAATTTTCACAGAAAGAGTAATCATACTGGAATAGGCTGCCCAGGGAGGTGATTGAGTCACCATCCCTGGATGTGTTTAAGGGTTGTTTAGCTGTGGTGTTGGGGGATATGGTTTAGGGGAGAACTTTGTACAGTAGGGTTGATGGTCGGACTCAATGATCCCAAGGGTCTTTTCCAACCTGGAATGACTCTATTCTATTCTATGATTCTATTCTAAACTTACTTGTTCTTGATCCAAATGCAAAAACTTCTGGAAGAATGTGTTTCTGGCAATACTCATGTTTTGAGTTGAATGCCACTATTCTTAGGCTGCTTATTGAATGTTATATGATTACTTAACATTATATATTTTGGTTAAAACTATTTGTTTTCCTTGTATATTTTGCTTAGGTTTGGTTCTGGATAACCACAACTGGTTGGATTCAATGATCTTAAAGGTCTCTCCAACCTAAATGGTTCTGTGATTCTAACATGACGGATGGTACTTGAAGGAATTTAGAGAGCTGACTAAATAAATGCACACATTAATTAAAAATCAAGTTTATGCTATTGTTTACTGTAAAAATAATTTACAAATTTAGTGAGTTTGGAAGCAACACCTTTTTTATGCAGTCTGCTCGATACCAAAACATAACAGCAGGTTGTAGTTGGCTGTAAAGGGCACTTCAAATTGATTTATAAAATTAACTTACTTTGCACGCATTGAATCTTTAAGCTAAAAGTCAACACTGAATTTTCAGTTGCAAGAAGCTAAATATGTGTTATGTTGTTCACTTAAGTGTGTTCCAAAATTGATGTAGTACTTTCTTTTATGTAAAATATATGTTAATGTTTATTAGTTTCTTTGAAGATAAACATAAGTAAAACCAGTTATTGTATCTTTTATGTTAGAACAGCTGGTACTCTGCCAGTCACCTGTGTGATAGTACTTGAAGGCTTTGCACTATGTCTTAAGTTTAAATGCTCTGGAAAGATCTGAATTATAACAATTACTCATCTTTCTTAGTGTTGCAATACCCATAGAAAAGTGATTGTATTGCTGTTCCTTCTCTTGGTTGCTTACATGTGTAAAATGGAATGCTGAATAACTTGTCAGAACCGAGGGGTGGCTGATTACTCTTCATTCTGAACTAGTTGTAACTTTCATCTCCAGTTGCTTTTTCTTCCACTTTTGCTTTGTCCATGATGGTAAAATTTGTGTCCTTAAGACATAAAATTAATTTGTAAGAATAAACAATATGAATTTCCTTCCAGTTACAGCCAACATGTGGACTAAGCCTTTGTACAAAGAATCATAGAACATTTTGGATTGGAAGGGACCTTAAAGGTCATCTTGTTCCAACCCCCCTGCTGTGGCTGGGACACCTTCCACTGGTCCAGATTGCTCAAAGCCCCATCCAACCTGGTCTTGAACACATCCAGTGTTGGGGCATCTACAGCTTCCCTGGTCAATCTGTTCCAGTATCTCATGGGATGTAGTAATATTAGGTTAAAAGAAGAATCAGTTCCATATTAAACTGTTTTTTTTAAATTTCCCTAGTAATAACTCTGTGGCAAATTAGGTTGCTGATTGTTGTGGTTTAAGCTTTTTTGTTTTGATGTAGTTTGTAAGCTGAAAGTTCATTGTATTGATCTACTTTTTTCCTGCTACTGGGGACTTCTATGTATGTTATAGGTCTGAAAAGATTACAGAACTGGATTTTTATTGTTGCTTTTCTGTATTATGATATACTGGAAAAAAAATCTTCGTATTTCATAGTGATGGGAGCTGTTACATGGAAATCGTAACTGCTTTAATTCAAACTAAGGCATAAGAAGATGGTGTATATAATGGAGTTGAAGCTAACAAAATCTGTGGCTTTGTATTTGGAACAAGCAAAACATCTAGGTTTCAGGATAAAATGGCTAACCTAGGAGAAACAGAACAGCAGAATATTACAGAGCATACATGTGTAGTTACTGAAACTGCTGATTAGGTTTGGATTTGCTGCTTCAGTAATAAAACAGTCATTTCCATGATCTGTGACATTTCCAAACTCGCAATAGAGCAGTATTCTTTAATGACTGTGTGCCAGGGGAATGCAAGGAGATTAATATGATGGAGGAATACTATGAAGAAAACCCCTGTGTAGTGTACACCTTAATGGAATAGAAATGTCACCACTGTGGTAGAATAATACCAGGATGGAGTTGTCTTTATTGAATGATTAATGAGAGCTCCTTCTGGAATTAGAAAATATTTTAAAATGAAAACTTAAATGGACTGATCTATTTTAATTATTTTTAGCTGAAAACTTACGTGGACAAATCTATTTTGATTTTTCTGTGGCATTCGTCACCATCATATCTGTGTGCTGTACTTGGATAAATTTGTGTGAATTAAAGTAACCTACTAAAAGAATCTGTATACTTGTACCCTTACCAAAATCACTATAATGTGAAAGTTACTGAGATTTTACAACTAAAGTGGGAAATGGGAGCCAGGCTGCATGGCAGTAGTTTGGTCTGGCCTTGTGTCATGAAAGATTATGGAAAAGACACCTGCTAAAAAAATCACACGAGTTCTTGTACTGAGCAGCATCCTGTTCATCGCAATTATTAGACCAGGTATAACTCTGTCTTCAAGTTGTGCCAGTCTTACTTTAAACAAAAACTTTTGTGCTTGATTTTATATTTTAAAGGATGCAATAGAATTGGGCTCATTCATGTGTTTTGGTATTTTATGGAAGTCTTTCTTGTTTTCAAACTATATATGCCTGAATTCTTGTGTGATGCCATTGATTTATAGAAAAAACAGATACTGTGATTGACAGAGAAGTTGGTTATTTCAGTGGATTATGTAACTATCTAGTACAGTTACTAATTTCTGAAGTAGATCAAATAGGTCATTTCAAAGTAACATACCCGTCTTGGCTGGGTAGTTGTTTTGCATATAGGTTGTAATTCCCTCCTTCCTGTTGCCTCATATGCCTTCTTGTAGAAGCACATCAGGGGCCATTTTGTTTCCTTTGTGGATGACTACTAATGCCTTGTTTTTACAGCTATTTTTCCTATCATACTTCTGTGGGTAATTTTTAAGTACCTAGATTTGCAAATATATTGTAACCTGGGGCTTTCTTAATGTTACTTGATGATTTTTCTGCAGGCTGTTTGATAAACAGTGTCTTCTAAAGTGCAGGCAAGTGTAAGAAAAAATAAACATTTTATACAGAGAGAGCTATCTAAATAGCATCTCTGCTCCATATGTTGTAGTACTCACGAGAGGCTCATTATAATCCCTGGACCTTTTGTGCACCAAATACTTCAGTCCAGATAATGTTGCGCTCCATCTGCCTTAATCTCTGAGTTGCACAATGTGAAATTCTTAATGCTTTGACCTGCTATATGTAGCATTTTTGATCTTGGATTTTTCTTGTCCATGTTGTCATTTCAAACAAATTTTCAAGGTTACTGCTTTCTAGTTTGCCAGTTCTACTGAATTATTCTGGTTTTATACCTTAAACGAGTGTAATTTACAAATGCCGAAAAGTATATGCATCTCTAAATTATTTTTCCTATGCTTAATGTGTTTGATTTTGTTGCTTCATCTTTTAAGTGTTGTATTTGTTGATGTTATTTGAGGTACTGCTGACAGGGCAGAGATCTAGAAATCTCTGGTTGGTGAAATTTTTATTTTTTTTTTTAGCATAGAATCCTTTGCTTGCTTCACTGACATACATTTAAATCTGCCGTCAGCATAAACCAGACACCACAGTGGATTTCAGAATTCGCTCTGGAAACACAATACTCTTAAGAACTACAGGTATCTTAGAAATCTTCTGAATTTTACATACCAGAGAGTTCCACACAGTATCATTACACATTGATAATTAATGGAGATCATATTTTTAGAAAGCATTCAAACCAATTGCTGCTTCCTGATTTATTGCTTGAGTGAATTTGTAATTTAAAAGTAGTATATGGGATTGCCATCTTTTTGTGTTTATACATTAGGAAATCATGTTGTGTCTTTCAAACTTGTTAGCATGTCTTTATGTACCTATGAAATAATTAATTTCTTGTCCTTAACATTTTTGTCCGATGTTAATTCCAGCAGTCCGGTGTTGTCTGGCACTTCCTCAGGTTCTATATGTTTAGATTTAAAGCTGTTTAAAAAGTTGGATATCCATTCTGGAGGATTTTCTTCTTTAAAAAGTAATTAAAATGATATTAAAGGAGTATTAGAAGTAACTTTTTAACCTTGGATTCTAAAAAGAAGGTAGATTATAGACTTGGAAATTGTAATTTCAAACTTGCTAAAATTTGTGATTCACTTTGGACATTGACTTTTTTTATATAAATGGCAGACACATGTGACATGCTTTTTTATTAACCCAAATAT
>VYZX01028940.1:16623-62399 GCA_013401335.1 Brachypteracias leptosomus | reverse complement strand
ATAAGAAGCTTTTAATTATTGCTATTAAGTAATTAATTAAAAACACAACTCTTCTAGGCATCAAGGGAGACACTGGGCTTCCTGGGCAGCCAGGACCAACAGGACCTCCAGGGTTAAAAGGAGCCATGGGAGAGATGGGCCTTCCAGGTTAGTTTCTGTGCTTGTATTTTACTTCATTTTGGCCAGTGTTTTCCTTTTATAGAGTACAAAGGTGGGTTGGTTTGTGTGCAATACCTAATAATACACTTAAATGGAAAAACCTAAAGCCCTACATACATATTTGTTGAAATAGCACATAACAAATTGGAAATACCCATTAAACCAGAAAATGCAAATAGCAAATAGATTGTAAATACATGTTATTTTAAACTGCTTATGGATGTAGAGGCAGAATGATCTACATTTTGTAGACTTCATTTTTTGTAGTTAGATTTTGTAACTTTCATACTTTTCTGAGATCTCAGATTCCACTCTGTGAAAATTCAGAAAAAAGATGATTCTGTAAACCCACCTGTCAGAAGACAGATATCAGACACAAGCAAAAGAAGGAGAAAGTGAATTCTGTTGTGTAGAAAGATTGCTGAAAGAAAAACTCCATTTTCAAAGGAATTTCTAGTATTAAATTGTGCCTAGATACTACAATAAGATATTTGGATTTGTGTAATTGAAGAATAAAAAAAGAAAGCTTAGAAATGTCATGCAAAAAGCCATGAGAGATGTTTGGATAACTCTTTCAGTTTGTTTTTAAAAATAAAAACATATTAGGTATTTAAAGCCAGCCAGTCAATCTGTTAATCCTTTCTAGTTCACTTGCTGTAATTTCAGTGATTTCTTTAAACCACAGCAGAAGTTTTATTTATATTTATAAATCTCATATTTTACCTTTTGGGCAGGTCCCCCAGGGATTAAAGGCATAGCAGGAGTAGCAGGACGCCCAGGGCAGCCTGGGCCTGCAGGATTTCCTGGCTTGAAAGGGGAGAAAGGTGACCCTGGTCTTTCAAGCATTGGTATCCCTGGTCTCCCTGGACCAAAGGTACATTTACACTGTTCTTCAATAGAAAATGCCATGAGGAAAATTGGATTCTGTGTAGATTTTTATTCTTTTTACTATAATTTTACATATATTATGTATAATAATAACAAGCAGGGTTGACTCTGGTTTGATCTTTCAGGTAAGAGCAAAAATTTCTAATTTTAAAGGTGAAAATATTTATATATAATTTAATCTGGTTAAAGGAGAAGATTGTTTACCAGACCTTTCATGTTGGGTTCAGCTAGTGGCCTAGACTGCACTGTGACACCCACTGATATTTTGGTAATTGATAGGGACTTATACAATCAGTATAAGTGTTCCCATGTCTAATTATGTAGTTAATTCTTAACAAAAAAAAGACAATATGCATTGAAGAATAAATTACTGAGGAGCTGATATATCATGGTTACTGCTGCTTAAAATTTTTAAGTCTATATAAAACAACATTTACCTCTATTATCCTTTCTGTCATCCACAAAAAAATGATAAAGAGACCTACAGAATATCTAGTAACCTTCACTGATGCCTTACAATTGATGTTGAGCAGCAATTAATTTAGCAAAAAACATTGCATGATTAAAGCTCCACAGATTTTTTTTCTTCTGTGTTATCATGGGGTAAAAATCTGTCTCTTCTAAAAGAGAAGTGAGGAATTTTTGCTTTGGTGTAGGCAAGTTCTGAGGAAAAGATATACAAAATAGTAGGGGAGAACTCTTAAAATCTTCACAATTGCTATTTCCAAATAATTTTCTGTGTGAGATTGTTAGCATTAGCTGGATATAAGGAGGAATATGATATACACAATATAATGGTGACCTTTTTGTGATGGTAAGACTGGGAAGATACAAGACGTACAAAGACTGGGTTCTTACTTCTTCTTAATGTTTTCTAGGGTGATCTTGGTTTGCCTGGCTACCCAGGTAGTCCAGGCAGTAAAGGTATAGCTGGAAATCCTGGTTTGCCAGGGTTTCCAGGCAGTCCAGGTGCCAAAGGAGAACCAGGCCTTCCTGGATTCCCAGGTAATTCTGAACAGCATTTTTCTCTTTTCCCTCTTTCTTCTATTGGTCTATATACATCTCAACACAGTGGGCAGCTGGTGGAGGGCTGCAGCTTCTTTTGGGGTTTCTATAATCTGCTGCTTCTAAGCTGTGTGCTGGTGGAATTGTGAGCACATGTGCAAGAATATCTGTGTGAATGCATCCCTTAGAGTGCCTTCTGAACTGGTTCCTCTGCTCTGAGGGGATGTTTTGTCAGAGAATGCTCCCCACAGCACTCAAACCCTCACCTCCTCTGACCCTACCTGTGTTGGCCTTCATATTTTTCTTTTAATGAATCAATAAAAAAGTGTCATGAGGAAAACTGAGCTTTTTAAAAATAGCATTTACTGTCTAAAAATGTGTTCTAAAGAGAAATCTTTCTGAACCATAAGAAATTTAGCTTTTGCACTCTTCTCTAAAAAATACCAGTAGAGATTGTTTATGTGTTTATGTCACTTCTTTCATTCTCAATTTAAAGAAACAAGGTTTTTACCTTTGCTGCATTCACAGCAATAAAAGCTGTTGTACAAGCATGCCTGAGCTGCTTTAATGTAGGAAGTTAGGGAATTTTTAACAGTGTAGTCATGGCAGCAGGAAGCTTAGAAGAGAACAAAAGCTGGCCATGAACCTGACAGTTTTTAACCTCTGCTTCCTGCCATGCCTGAAAGACTGTGAACAGTCAAAATGATGTATTGAGACACTACCTCCATCAGGCTCAGGTGCTGTTCCAAACAGATGCTGAATGGACTGATGGTTTTTCCTACCTCCCACTGCTGTAGGGGTGAGAATCTGCTATAAATTCTAACTAATCCCATTTTTAAGATCCTTTTTTTCAGGAAAGGAAAAGAGGATTGGGGAAGGACTATCCCACCACACTTCATAATGCTTTCAATTTATTGTCAAGCAGTAATGCCTGTCTCTAAAATGGGCATTTCCCAGCAGATTGCCACACTCCCTGTATCCTTGGCCATGGACACTCAACAATTAAGACAGAGTCTTGAGAGTAGCAGTAAGGACAGTTGTGCTAGTTTTGTTTCCGTACAGTCTTTGCTAATCTCCAAACTGAGCACAAACAGAGTATTTTGATAATTAGCTCCTTTGTTTCTCAGGGCATTTCAGATTATAGCATTTCAAGATGTGCTGAAAAGTTAGTTCTGTGCTGAGTTTGACTGAAGTGCTTGTACTTTACAGGAACTCCAGGAATTCCAGGACCAAAAGGTATCGAGGGGCCTCCAGGTAACCCTGGCCTGCCTGGACCACCTGGGCCAGTAGGTGAGCATCAGCAGCAAGGGTCTTCTGTGGAAGACATAACACAGGAAGCCATTTCCTTTCTTCTGATCTTTTTAACATCATAAAAATGATGTAAAAATATACATATAGATGCTCAACACCATTGCACACACTCAGTTCACTGAAATTAAATGGAAAAAACTCATTGACTTTCTCTTGATGACTTCTGTCTGCTGTCACAGTCATATCATTAGCTATTGAAACAAGAAGTTAACTGTTTGAGTGTTTACCACCTTTATTTATGTTAAGTACTGCAGTGGTCTAACCTGTTTTTATAGGAGCAAAACTCTAATTTATCCTAAAGGGAGGCATTATATTATTTTTAGCAGACACTAACTGCTTAAAAGGTCATAGGCCTAAAAGCCTTTTCTAAATTGCCAGGAGGGAGGGAGAGAAAGTTTTTAATTTTAAGATTACACCTCTGTGAATTCGTTATTACATTCTCACACCTTCAGATTCAGGTGGGGGTGGGAGTTGTTTTTTATTATTGCAGGTTAGGCATTACTGTGCTAATGTTTTATCTGCCTTTCAGGTGATATTGGTCGTCCTGGCCCTCCTGGTCCTTCAGGGGAGAAGGGACAGCCTGGTCGAGATGGTATCCCTGGACCAGCTGGTCAGAAGGGTGAACCAGGTTAGGTGTCCTTCCTCTTTGTTTTCTCCCCTTCACTCTGTATTGTGGTGTCCTGCTGACTCTATTCTATGTTCCCTGTAACTGCCCATACACCTTCAAAGCTGCCTCTGTGGTTCCCAGCCGCTGGGTGGTTCACAAAGGGGCCATCAAGCTGCCAATGAAGCACAGGACAAGAATTCAATCAGATCTTAGATTTTTTTTTTTACCTGACTTCAACACCAGCCCCTGTTCCTGTATTCCACAGTAGCTGTATTGCTTCAACTCAGTTACAGAACAGATAAACAGTGTAATGTCTGCATTAAAGGCAGAACCCCAACCAAAAATGCAAACGTATTAACTCCCAAAGTCTGAAAAAGCATCTTGTGAATGGATGGAAATACTTATGAAAGTTACAGATGCATTTTGTAAAAAACCTCTATCTGTGGTGTAGACTGATGAATGAATGAGAATCCTGGTAGTCTGAAGGAATCAGAGATTAGACAAAGTGCACTTCAATCATTCTCAGCCTCATATTCCTATTCCTGGAGAGTTGAAAACTAAGTATTCCTTATTCACTGAATCTGTTTCTTTTCAGGTCTACCAGGTTTTGGGCGCCCAGGACCTCCAGGACTCCCAGGATTGTCAGGTAAAGTTTCTCTGTTGTTCTTTGTTAAAAAGGTTGAATGTAAGATATATCTATACACCAAAAAAAAGAAGGGCATGTTGTGTGCTCTACAACAAATGAATGCTACAGCAATAACTAAAATAACTTTTTTTTTCTCAGCAGACCATTTTCAATTAACCACAGTAATAAAAACACTCATTACTGACTAGTGGACTTTGTAAATTAGCAATTGCACAGACCAAATAAATCCACACAGGATTATAGTCTACTGCATTGTGTGGAACTTTGCTGGTTTGTCTCAGTAAATAAAGCATTCATATAACAGATGACAAATGAAACTGCCTTGAAAATGTAGCTGTTCACCATATTTTCAAAAGCAACTTCACAACCTAAGATATTCCTTTCCAGTAGCATTAAAACTCCCAAATTCCTCAAACTTACTTGAAAATTTTGCAAGTATGTTCTAACTTTTAGCAGTGTCTCAAAAAGTGATGAAGTCTTGAATACAGATTTCTTCACAGAAAGCGTTGCTCGTGGACTTACAAACTCAGAGGATGTTTATTAATTACAGCATTACTGGGTAGTAAAGTGAGAGTTAGTGAGACCTTTTAACATGTTGGAAGCTGTAGCATTTCTCCTGCAAGAATTATTAGCCTCAACTCTTTTCTCAACGTTAGACCAATGTCTCACTGCACAAATGAGGTGAGGTGTGGCCACACTTGCACCTTCTATGAGAAAGAAATGTCTCTTCAAATTGACATTTGGACAGAACAGTATTCATAAATATGGCTGTTTGTTTTACAGGGCAAAAAGGAGAACTGGGGTTACCTGGCCCACCAGGACCCCCTGGACTTCCAGGTCTGAAGGGAGAACCAGGTTTCCAGGGATTCCCTGGTCTCCAGGGTCCACCAGGTCCACCAGGATTACCAGGGCCACCTCTGGAAGGTCCTAAAGGTAGCCCTGGCCCACCAGGTGTTCCAGGAAGGCCAGGTAAGAGCGTGTTCCATACCTCTCAACATCTGCCAGTACTTCCATATTTTGCTGGTAGGTTATCAGCCTAGAAACTTAGTCGATTTATTTGGATGGAGAAGTTCAAGCCTTGTGGCTCAGGTCTTAATGTCTGTGGGCAACCAGGGGATTTTGTTGCCGAAAGTAACAGTATCTAAAACTAAACCAGGCTCAGTTTCTATGAATGTCTGATACCTGGCAGCAAAACCAGAATGCATTAATGAACGGGAGGCTCTCCGCATGCTGCCCCGGTCACCACCACCAGCCTTTGAACACCTGACACCTTTGCAGCATTCTCACGTGATCAGCAAACGTCATCGCTCACAAAACCCCCCAAAGTAACAAACCCCATCATTTTAAGAGTCATGAGAATCAAATGCTAGCATCCCAGCATGACCAAATTGGATAGCTGCCTCTTCATCCTCCTGCCATGTAACCCAAGTCATTGCTCCATCGTGTCGTGTGGCCCCTGTGGACTCAGTGCTGCACCATCCTGCCGTCTCCATCTTTCCATTCCATGTCTGCACTCTGGGCCTGCATCAGCTAATTCTGGGAATGAAAAAACCCCTACACTGAGTTAACATTGCTGAGCAGCTCCCTGGCGGGTATTAGCATTTGAGCTGTGTTTTGTGGCATAGAAGGATTGTCTGCATTTAGGTACTGCTCTTGAAAAATGTGACTTTAAAGAAGCTGCCACAGCTCTGCCTCAAGCTTGTTGCTGTATCTGGAGGCCAGAAGTACTTTGCCACCAGTAAGACTCATCTCACTTAACATGCTTGATATTCCCCTTTAGAGAAACTACTTTCAAACCAACCTGTTGGTTGATTGCAGGTTTTTTCCTTTACATATTAATGCAGAAGTAGTATTTTTATTTATTGCCCTCAAACTCTGACCTCAGATCTTTGTTAGTTGAAGATATGTTTGGAGAAAGCTCATTTTGAGTTAGTACATTTGTAAAATAGCAGCTACATGTATTTTTTTCATTTTTTTAGTATCATGTAAGAGTTTAGTTTTGTAGTACACACTTGGAAAGATTTTAAGATTCTCTTTTTCTTCCTGCTTCTGATTCAGGAGGAGGTGATCCCACTGAAAAACGTTTTCAGAATGGGATTCTATCAAAATAGTGTGCCCAAGTAAAGGACTAAGACATCCTAGATGTCAAGATCTCCCAAAGATAATTTTCTGTATGTAGAGTGGTACAGCAATTAAATTTTGGCACAGGAAGCTGATTGGTCCCTAAGAGCCTAGGCTTTCATTTTTAAAGGATTCTTATACGGAGGATATCTCCAAACTCTAAAAATAAAGTAAACCCACTAAGCAGCTCCTGATGAATAATAAAACTACCAAGTGAGATTCTACACTCTGCTGTTGCATTGGTGTTTTTATCAAGCTGCTCACACTCCTCTGTATAAATTGGGTGCTCACTGACTCTAGCTGGGGAGGCAGAGGAATGGAAGGACTCACTTTGTGCAGTTTTATGAGCCTTGGCAGAGGGAAACAGCCAGTGAGGTTCTGCTCAGCCATGTTCTCTCTCTCCCTCTCTCTCTTTTTCTCTTATTTCCATTTTTGTTGCATGCAATGTATAAAGTGAAGCATTTGTTTTGCTCAGTTACGCGTGAACTAATGTGGATAAACCAAACTATTATTGCAGTTCTGGTACAATCAGCACTCCAGCCTTTTGTTTCAAATGATAACACACTCTATTGTTGGAATGCTGATTTTGTAACAGTTCAACATAAGGCAGTTAGTCATCAAAGCAGCTGTGTGGCTGTCAAATTACCCCCCTTCCAGGGCCAGAAATAAAACCAGAAGCTGTATGCCTATACTGTTTGTTGTTGTTTGCTGGGGATAGTCTAAGATTAATAAAAGTGATGAAGTCAAACATGATGTAGCTCTCTGACTTCAGTTGAGCTGCCCCTAAACCAAGCATTGGTGTCTATTAATTGGTTATAAAATTAAGCCAATTTCCAGGGCAACACAACGTTGCTGTTACTCCACGTGTCTGTTTTCATTGCTATGAATAATAATAGTTTGGTGTTTTGCATACTGTATGTAAAGGAATATTGAGCTAAATCTCAAAAGAAAGGTTTAGTTGAATATGTTAGCTTGTTGATATTTCTAACAATTTTGATGTTTTTCCCCTTGTTCTAATGATGACCTTGGTGAACTCTGACCCCCTACTCCCAGGTCCCTCAGGTTAGCCCCTTAACTCCAAAATAATAACTTTGCATGAAAATGAACGTATATACTTTTGTAGTGTCAAAATGTAGATATACTGAGTCATTTTTCAGACATACCTTTTAATTTATGGTAGAAAAGAAAAGCTCAGGGTTGGCTTCCAGACTCTTCCTCCATGTTGTTGTAGGACTGACATTGGAAGGACACTAGTGTTGCTCTCTCCATGGTGGGAGGTCATCTGGGTCCAGATTTGCAAAGCTTTTATAAAGTGCCCCCAGCTCTGACACTTGTTTTAGTTGAAAACAATATATACTGGGTTTCATCTTTTTTAAGGAAGCATCTTGCACTGTCCTCCCCTGTCTTTGCTGTATAATTGTTTCACAGCTTGGGCAAATGACAGTATTCATTTTTGTAACACCTGCTACTGTTGATTTTAGACACTCTCGAGTGACTTAAATAAATTAGATGCTTCTTTTATACCAACAGTGTCTGTAGGGAAATTATACAGAGTAACAGCCATGCTTTACATTCCCAGCTTAGAGCATCTTAACTTTGCAGTGCAGAGAAATCCTTATTTCATTGTTTTGCTCCACCAGCACATTTAGAGGAAAGGAGGAAAGCTCTTCCTTTAACATGTATTTAATGGATCCCCTCCCTGATGCTGGAACAATGGAACAGGATTGGGAAGAACATGGTCATTTAACACAAGCTTATTGTAATTTTAGCATATCAGCCTGTAGCATAAGCCAGCTCTTGGAAAGATGTTTAACTTCTGTGCTAGATTGAAAATGACTTGGTATATCTCTTTAATAACAATGATGTCTTTAGGTTTTGCTATGATGACTTTCAGGAAGCAAAGAACTGTCATGAAAATTCAATAAAGGAATAAATTTTAGTTTTTAGCATGCTGTCCTAATTGATGCCCCTGATGTTTGAACCCTAGCTTTATCCAGTTGGGTAAAACAATGAGTGTGGCCTTTTAATTAAACTGTGGTTGCACAAGCAGGAACCACACTTTAAAGAGTGCTGCCATCATGGCTATGCTGAGAGGAACTTACCAACTGCTTCATGTTTTATTCCACCCTGTGACTGTGCTCAGCCAAAATGCAATAATCAACAAGGACAGATTTTTAAATCATAGCAAAACTTATCTAATAGTGAAATATAGTTTATAAGTTCTTAACAGTAACAATGAAATGTCCATGTCATTATTTTTAACAACTGTATTACAGTTAGTATTTAAAATAATTTACCAAATATGTAAGAAATAGTGCATTGAAGTAAACCTGATGTGTGTTTATTGTAGTTTTTAGCTGCCAATTGCATGGTGATGTGTTGATATATTTCAATCATTTCACTGACATGAAAGAAGCAAGTGGCACAGGAGCTAAAATATGTGTTAATTCAGGAGCGTGGTGGGGACAACCAGTTTACCTTTTGAAAGGGACCATTTAAATGCTTTTTCTAAGGATGTTATCACATGCCATTCTGCACAATAACTTTCAACAGGTAAGTCAGCATCTTGGGGTATTTTTACCAAGAAAAAATAATGCTGACAGACAACAAATTCTAGCTTTTTAAGTTGTGCTGTATTTTTGCTGCTAGCATTTGCAGCCCTTTTGATCCATGCCAATCCTGCTTTCCATTTTGAAGAGGGTATGAGCCTGCTTTTCAGTCCTAGAACTGTATTCACAGATAGTTGAGGCTCATACCTGATTAGTGTTGATTAGTCCTCCTGTTAATCACACTTCCCCTGTGCCCAAAGCAGAATTTTGCTCGAGTAAGTTCTCACTCACAATTTACCTGCTTATTTGCCAAGCTCCAGGCCCTGTGGTGTTGGATATTGTCAGTGAAATGGTTGCATAGTCCAAACCCAGTTGTGAGTAGGACTAACCAGTCCAGGCCTCAGCTGTAATGTTAAAGCAATAACACATTCTTCAGTGAAGCTTTAAGTTTGCTGTTAAATGAAGTGTCAAATTAGTGCTAGTAGAGCCTAGTCACCAGAATAACTTGTATCTGGAAATACAGACCGTTGTGTATTCATGTGTGGTTTTATGCATGCATGTGGATGATACTGTAAATACAAAATATGCTGGTGAGATGGGTTGTTGTGTAGTGTAAATGCTGTCATCTGTACTATTTCTAACTAGTAATCTTGTTTTGTACTGTGTGATGTCTGACCCTTCTAACATCGATCATTGGGCTTTGGTGAACTCTGATCCTTCCAGGTCCTCCAGGTTAGACTCTTAACTCGGTCCATTTATTTTACTGCCTTGCACTTGATGTCAGAGAAATGGATGTTTTCCTGTAATCCTCTGATTATCTTTTTAAGGACTATGGTTACCCTGCAGATCGTGTGTGTTTGATTAGCATGCCTCAGATGGTAACCTGATATTATTTTGCATGTGGATGGTACTAGACCAGTATAAAAAAGCAAAATGAACACACAAAAAAATCCTTGCATGATGGGATGTTTTCTGTAACTGAAACTGCTACAGAGTATGTGTGAAATCTGGTGCAAAATTGCTGTTGATTTTAAAAGGAAACATTTTGGAAGGAGTTCTTTGCTCAGCTTTGCATGCAGAAATACAGCTCAACAAATCTATCCACTGAATCTAGACTATGAGGATGTCAGAGGAGGTGTTAAATTATTCAAGATTGCAGAAGAATTGAAAATCCAGCACACTGATGAATTGTATTGGTTGCACTATTTGTTGTACTATAGGGGGGAATGTCATAGAACTGTCCTGCAAAAAGATCCTTTTGTTAATCCAGTTATGAGATCTAAGTTGTAAAATGTTATTAGCTGCTGCTGCACTTGCTTACAGTTTGTTTTGCCACAAATTACTATCAGTTACCTTCTATTTAGATGGTGGCATAAAGGTGGGGGTCTCATCTTTCAGTTCTCTGAATACCTAAGTTTCTTCTAAACCCACTCTGCTTTGCTTTGGATTCATGTGGATGTAGCAAAGGGAAAATACTTAAAGACCAGCTCAGTTCTTCTATGGGATTTACACAGTGTAATTCTACTAAAGGTAGACAAATCAGTTGGAGGGAGAGACATTCAACACAAGGAAGTTTCTAAAAGTCAGATTATTATGTAGACAAGGCAGAGTGATGAGCCTCCTGCTGCCCAGCACTCAGTAGAGAGTACACCAGGTTCCTCCATAGGTATGTCAAGTTCCAGCAGCAGAAAAGCAGCACTATTTTACATTGTCAAGACTGGCTTTCAAAAGGAATTTAGTATGTTAAGATAGTGCTTAAGAGACAGTGAATATAATGCAGGACAGCAGGAGAGGGATATTTGTACCATCTCAGTTTGGGTTTCTTGGCTCCTATTAAGGGCACCAGTCTGGTCACTGGAAAGCTTCTAATGCAGGTGAGTTGCCTTCTAGAAAGACCTGCTTCTCTTAGCTAGAGGAGGAGCCTTGCTTCCTGACTTGGGTAGTGCAAATAATCCCTCTACTTGTTTTCCTTTTAGATTATCCTGAGTTCAGCATTGAAATAGAGCTGGGAAGTCAAGCCAAAATATCTTAATTTTTTTTTTTTTTCTTGCACTGAAGGCACAAACTTGGGGAGAGTGGTTGATATGTACTGATATATGCATATTTGTTCTGCAATGTTAAGGTGCACCAGGCCCAGAAGGTCCACGAGGGCCACCAGGCATTGGAGGACTTAAAGGGGAAAAAGGGAACCCGGGTCAGCCTGGCCCACCTGGCCTGACTGGCCAAAAGGGAGATCAAGGACCACCTGGGCGCCAGGTAGGACAAGAAATGGAGTTTTCCCACTAGTTGTATTTTTAAATGCAATAAAAATGGAATCTATTTGGGTGGAATATGCAGTTTATCAAAATCAAAGCCCAAACACAGTAGCTAACACTCTGTCTTGTAGCAAGTACAAGAGTCTTTTCCTTAATTATCCCCCAGTTATGTTCCTGCAGGAGCTGGAGCTGTCAATACCCTTGGTGTTAGTGTTCTGTAGTGAGCAGAACCCACGGCCTCAGCCCTTCAGAGCACTGCTTCAGACCCAAAATGTGCTCCTTTGTCCCTCAGCCACCTTTTCTACCTGTGTTTCTGAAACTGCTGAGATGATAATTAATGTTAATCTGTTCTTTTCAGGGGGATCCTGGTCGTCCAGGTCTGAATGGCATGAAGGGGGACCCCGGGGTTCCAGGCGTTCCAGGATTCCCAGGTATTTAACTGGGGATTCCCAGGCATTTAACCAGCATTCCAAGTTAAAACCTCCAGCCCCTCAGGGGAAAACAGCCTGATTTTGGCCATTCCTGCAGCAGATTCTGTAAGACAGCATGTTCTTTCACTGTGTAACTGTGTGAATTTGATGTTGCAGGTATGAAGGGTCCCACTGGACCTGCAGGAGCTGCTGGCCTCCCAGGCAGTCAAGGAATGCCAGGCCCACCAGGTAGGATGAGACCTGAGCAGTGTTATGGTCACTTTTGCTCCTTGCCAGGAGAAGTTCTCACACAGATGTAGGACTGAGTTGGTCTCAGAGACCAATGAAAGTAAAGTGGGCAACAACTTAAACACAATTCCAGGCTACACTTTTTAGTCCTACAATAATCCTATTATATTTTGTAATTTGTATCCAGCCTACACGGATCAACCCCTGCAAGAGCTGTTCTTTGTGGAGGGGTCACCAAGAGCATTTTGCCTTGTATCTACACACTTGCTCTTTCCATGATAGAGCTCTTGGCTTCTGACTTGGCAATAAAGAATAACAGAAACTCTTTCTGGTGCTCTCTTCCACCTTGATTTATCTAATACTAAGTTGCTTTCTCTCAGGTCCACCAGGTTTACCAGGTACCATTGGACGGAGCATTGTTGTCAAAGGTGACCCTGGTCCCCCAGGTTCTCCAGGACAACCAGGGTCGAAAGGGCCACCTGGACTGCCAGGGCCACAGGGATTGCCAGGTATGATCCCAGATGGATACAGAGAAAATACCTAAGGACTGAGGCTGAGTGCAGGCTGTCACTTGGCATAGGCTGCAGACAAGTCACCAGATTCAGCAAGAAGGAACAGATGAATGTAGGGTTCCACCATGCACATCTGGTTTAATGGCCTGCTCTTGTCTAGCCTACCATGAAGAAACAACAGATCAGTCCCAGACAATTAAAGATTTCTGTAGTGAGATTTCAAGAGCTTTTATTTCAGTTATGCATTTGTCTGTTCTAGGTCCAATTGGTCTTCCTGGTGACCCAGGGCGAGATGGACTACCTGGTTTTGATGGTCCAGCAGGACGTAAAGGAGAGAGGGGGCTTCCTGGCCAACCAGGTATGATGGGTATCCTATGAGGGCCCAGTGGAAAAAGAGATGCTCCTGTTTCTGAGTACAGGCTAATACTGGGAAATGAGGTCTTAATCTCATGGGAATAATAACAAAACAGTAATTTTATGATTTTCTTAATGCAAAAATATTACAAGCAGCTGAACATACTTGGTTTGGAACATTCTTGGAACCAACAGATTGTTGGTCATGGCTGGATAATACTGCAGAGTGCTTTACCTCAAGCTTAATGGCAACCCCTGTGTGGCACAGATGATGCACAGGAGATCATGGAGATAGTAAGAAACAGAAGAGAGGGATTAGTAAAATCATTTTAATTTTGCATGGAAATTGTGAATGGGGAAGAACAGACTTCCTAAAGGAAAGAATTTCAGCAGAGGCAGAGGTCACTCTACCATGTGCCTGTTGCTTAGAATCACTGAATTATGATTTGAGAGAAGAAATCAGACTAGGCACTGGGGCAGTTCTCTAAAGGAGATGATACATATTAAGTAACTGCATATAGTAACTTGTGAGAAAAAGTATTAGAATTTAAACAGTTAAAGCAGTACAAAAATCCATAATGCCTTTTTTCCTTTGGGTAGCTCAGTGAAATCTGTTAGCATTATTTTAGTGGAAAAAATGTAAATAATAATGACTGTGGAATAACATAGTCTAAATATTTGTAGTTTTATTTCCTGATATCTTTGCTGTTCAAGAACAAATGCCTTTTCTGATACCTTTCTCAGCCATATCAGTCATTCTTGCTCTCATTCAAGGTTGTTGTAGCCTATTTCAACTTCTTGTAACCCACTCCAGAACTGATGGCAGCTTTTCCATTCATTCTGGTGGGCTTTGGCTCACTTGTTCCCATAGCATGCTCTGGACTGAGACCTGCTTCTCTCTCTGGCTCTGCCATTTATTTTGTCACCTTGGGCAAAATGTTGAACATTATCTTATTTATCTGTATACACATATTAATAGATTTTGGAATTGAGAAGCTGATTTGGACTCATCCCAGTGGTTCTCATGTGCACTGCAGTTGTTACCTCAGTGCCTCACAGCTCTGGATGTTTTTAACTTCACAATACCCCTACAACATGGGGAAGTTGCACTGTTAGTTTATAAGTAGCTGTGATAACCTCAGTGATTTAACCAATTTTATATGAAAAAATAATTTGAGGAAGATAGTGTTAGCAGATACCAGGTCCTCCAACTCACAAGCACCTTAATCACAAGATCATGCTGCCTTTCAGAGCTACACTAGTCTTAAAAGACCTAGAAATGGTGTTTATAAATACTGTGTGTTGTCTTTCTCTTGTGTGAAAGGTTCCCGGGGAATACAGGGACCTCCTGGTCCTGATGGCTTACAAGGCCCACCTGGTCCTCCTGGAACAGCTTCTGTTGCTCATGGATTCCTCATAACCCGGCACAGCCAGACCAGGGACACCCCACTGTGTCCACAAGGAACATCAAGAATATATGATGGATTCTCTCTTCTGTATGTGCAAGGAAATGAGAGAGCACACGGCCAGGATTTGGGTGAGATATTCTCAATGGGAGAGGTTGTAGCTGCTGCTTCAAATGCTCTGGTTCTCAGAAGGTATGACAGTCTTGGGGATTTAGATGAGGGTGAGGACTGCATAAGATCTACTACCTCCAGAGGTTGCTCATTATAATTCAGGATGAAAGAGTGTAAACCAAAACTGAGAAGTTTTTCCCACCTGTGACAATCTGACAGCACGTGCTGTGCACCCACAAGTGGAGAGGAAGAATGCACAACTGCCATAAAAACCAATGAAGTGAAAACTTTGCTGCCACATTTTATGTATCTCACTCTGTAGGTACTGCTGGGAGCTGTCTTAGACGTTTCAGCACCATGCCCTTCATGTTCTGCAACATCAACAATGTTTGTAATTTTGCATCAAGGAATGACTATTCCTACTGGCTGTCGACTCCGGAGCCGATGCCGATGAGCATGGAGCCCCTCACCGGGCAGAGCATCCAGCCCTTCATTAGCAGGTGAGACACTCCAGCCCTCCTGGGCTCTATTTTACTGTCTGGATAAATAGCTCATCTTATCAACGTGCAGGTTGGATATTAGGAGATGAATCTCTCATGTTTTGCTCTGGGAAACCCTAGGAAAATAGCTTGTTCTAAAGTATTCCTTGTCTTAAAAGGTCTGTCTGTGTGCAGCAGTGATAATTAGGGGCTGAAAGTTTGTAAGAGCTCTCCTCCCCTGAGGACGTGGTGTAGCCACCAGTGCAAGATTGCCATGGACAGGAAAGAACATGACAGCCATTAGGTTGAGGGCACTCACCTGGGGGCTTTGAGATTCCAGTCTGTGTTTCAGGAGCTGCTTCAGTATTTTACACAATGGTTGTTAGTGAAAATGCAGTAGATTTATCACTCTAAAATATGGTCTTATTGGAGTTACAAAAGATGTGAGAAGTCTAGATTAATAGGACACCTTCTCACAGGCTAGATTTCCTCCCTTTCTCACATAACAATTCTTACTAGAAGATAACTGCTATTGTATTTTAATATCATGTGTTTCTCTGATACTTCCCCCGTGCCCAGATGTGTTGTGTGTGAGGCTCCTGCTATGGTGATAGCTGTCCACAGCCAGACCATTCAGATTCCTTCGTGTCCTCCAGGCTGGGACTCCCTTTGGATTGGTTACTCCTTCATGATGGTAAGAACTGCCTCCTACTCCAGAAGTGGCTGGTACCACTCGTGTCTTCACCTGGCTGCTTTAGGACTTTGTTAAAAACTACAATGATTGGCATTCAAAAGCCTTTACCTTCAATTACTAACCATGGTAGCCAAGATTAACTGTGATCACAGAATCATAGAATGGTTTAGGTCGGAAGACAACTTAGAAGATCATTTAGTTCCAATCCCCCTGCCACAGCAGGGACACCTCCCACTAGACCAGGCCACCCAGGACCTCATCCAACCTGGCCTTGAACACCTCCAGGGATGGAGCATCCACAACCTCCCTGGGCAACCTGTTCCAGTGTCTCACCACCCTCTGAGTAAAGAATTTCCTTCTAATTTCCAATCTAAATCTCCCCTCTTCCAGTTTGACCCCATTACCCCTCATCCTATCACTGCAGGCCTTTGTGAACAGTCCCTCTCCAGCCTTCTTGCAGCCCCCTTCACCCAGCCCAGTACAACTGGTATTTATGGAGGTGTCTGACACCGCATTATCTCAACCAAGACTGAACAGTGGCTCTTTTAGCAGCTGAATGCTGAGCTGTTTAACTTTTAGGACCCACTGTAAGACTCTTGTTTGTGTGTTTCTCTCCTGCACCCCTCCACCAGCACACCAGTGCAGGAGCAGAGGGCTCTGGACAGGCCTTGGCCTCCCCTGGATCCTGTCTGGAAGAATTCCGCTCGGCTCCGTTCATCGAATGCCACGGTCGTGGCACTTGTAATTACTATGCCAACTCATACAGCTTCTGGCTGGCAACTGTAGAGGTGTCAGAAATGTTCAGGTAAGAAAACCCTTCTCTTGTCTGTTGCTTTACTCCAGAACAAAAGCTTTGGAAACTGAATTTATTCCAAAGATCAAAAGAGATTTGTTTACAGGGGTATAGGGAAATAACTTAGTTTGTTTTCCCCCTCACAACCAGTTTTTCAAGTGTTTCCTTGGTAAGCCCTTAATATTATGTAAAAACTTGCTAGGGCACATTCTGTTTCGCACGGAGTCAGATTCTTTTTATGTCAATTCTTATGCACGTTTAGTAGAACCTTCTCTGAAGGTAGCCCTACTCTAGTTACTGTTTGGAAAGATCAATTTTGTTTGGTTTTTTTCTTGCCAGGCCTTTCAGTAGACTCAGATATTTGAAAAGGCAATTCACAGACATACAGGGGATATGTCTGAAGGGCACAATCAGCTCTACTTAAACCTTTTAAGGCAGATATTCATATAACCTGTTTTTAAAAGTCTTTTGTGAAGGAGGTTTCATACCCTCCATGGCAAACACTTTTTCCAGTACTTTGCAGAAGAATTAGGAAGACACTTTGGCTGCAAGGAGGCTCTCGAACGTTTTGTCCTCAGCTCCTCTGCAGCCAACATTCCAGATGGAGTCTCTCTGCTCCTCAAACTTTTTCCCTTTCAACTTGAGTAGCAGAATCATATTTTTCTTTGAAAACTCATCTCCTTTTAGAGAATAAATTGCTCCTGTGCTGTTTGTGTACTGATAAAAACCTCCTAAATTGAAAAATGTAGCTTTGTGGTGCAGGGCTGTCCATGTGCACTGTGTTACACAGCAGCAGTGGCCCAGGTTGGGCTTGTGTAATGCCTACTACCATGATACTCAGTGTGTGTTAAACACTCACCACTCTCATTTTCAGGGTAGTTGATCTGTGGTAGTTCACTAGGGCAAACTGCCTGCCAATAACTACCATGAACCTTTGAGTTCTCTGTCTCCCATGAAAGAAACTTCCTCTTTTATTCTATTTTTTTAAAGGAAACTTTCAAGAATTGGGCTTACTCTGTGCATGCACATTACACAGATTTGTTGTATTAACTCTCTCACCTCCCTACCCTTCCAGAATATAAATAATCTTGCAAAGCCATCACTTAAATGCAAATCTCATTGTAGCAGTGTTTTGTATGGCTGCAGAAGTAGTCTCAAATGTACAAAATTCACCTTCCACTCAGTTTTTGTGCTACATGATGAGCCTGACAGAGCTGATGAGCACACCTTGGCTGTACCAAGCCTGTCACCTGCTCTGGAGGACAGAGAGAGCACTCTGCAGGGAAACTCCAATACAGCCATCATTCCCTGCTTCCATACTTAAACTGTGAATAAAGCTTAAAGGAACAGCTAGCCAAAGCTAACCTAACCTTGCCTTTGTCTCTGCCCACCAGTAAACCCCAGTCAGAGACACTGAAAGCTGGAGACTTGAGGACACGGATTAGTCGCTGTCAAGTGTGCATGAAGAAGACGTAACGTCTTGGAGAACCTTTTATAAAACAGTTGAAAATTCCTAAGGTGCACTGTCTTCCAGCTGCAACTATGGTGCTACTGTGCAGAAAGAAAAGAACACCACAAATCCAAACTGTTTGAACCATGCAAATTCAAGTGTACCTCACTCACGTGCCAAACAAAGGGTTGTTCAGAGCGTTTGACAACGAAAGAATCGACCTCTTGGAAACAGCAACAAACACTTGAGGTTCACAAAGGATCAGAAGATGACAGTTTTCATTTCTCTCCCTGTACCAAAATGGCACCTTTTTGATCAACCAAGAGAAGAAAGAAAAACACGACGCACTGAGTATGTTTAAAATAACAAGACTGCAGTTTTGAAGAACATTTTTCATGGTGCTACTAACCCTACTGTATCCCAGGTTTTTAATATGAAATTTTAAGCTTATTTCTCTTTGTAAGTAATGAAATGTGTATATTGTGTAAACACCTTTTTAGTTGAAACCTTCAGTCATTTAGAAGCAAACCAGACTCTGATATAAAAATGCTTATGTCTAAAATGAAAACATATGGCAGTATTTTATTATGAAACTTGTGGTACAGAGAGAATTTACCCCTCTTGGGCCAACGTAACCATTTATTATTTCATTTCCTTCCTCAGTTGCCAACCTGATATATTTTGGGGGAATGCACAATTATTCTGAAGTCATTTTAATCAGGGTTTTAAATGTTCTACACCAGGCATCAGTGGTTTTACTTGTGCTTAGAAATCCCAATCCCCTTGAAAAGGGGTTTTCTTTTTGTATCTTGTGAAAATATGTGAAATTATTAGCCATATTCTATATCCTTCTTTCCTGAATAGAAGTCACACTCACATTTTAGCAATCAGTTTGGTTTAACAAAACCTGTTCCTTGGGAATCTCCAGTTACCAAAGCATTTAAGATGATGCTCACACGAAGCAGTGTCAGGCATTGCATCCAAAACCTTCTGGATAAAGCAAAGCATAAGCTGGGGGAAACTCTATTTACCAGTTAATCTTATGTGAATTTCTACACATCCACGATGTATTTACAGTATTCAGCAGCTCTTGTGTATGTATAGTTCACATAAGGCCTTGAAAGATGGTGCATGCAGTCTTTGGGACATTGTGTGAGGCTCCTCCTGTGTATGTCTTAGAGGGTCACTCCTTGTGCAATAGCTGAAAAGTGATGGCTTCTTGTATGCATGACTCTCCAGCTTCCCTGGTCAGTGCTGTGTCATTTACCCTTGTGTATAAATGGAGCTCCCAGACTTATTTTTCAAGTGATGATACTTTTATTATTATTATTGTTGTTGTTGTTGTATGTTGCCACCTCAACTACCAATACAACTGAACTTGGGAGTTAACATTCTGCTTTATACAGGTGATGTGTACTTGTTTATTGACTGCTGTTAAGTAATTTATCTGCTAATGGCAATTCATTCTTACCTTTCAGTTATCATTGTAAACAGTGGAGCATCAGACATCTCCTTGTTTTATGCAGGTTTGACAAAAGACATAGGACTGGTGACTGACCAGGTGGCAGTGATTTGTACAATGAGATTGGTGCTGATTTCAAAAGCTTTCAACTAAGTATGAAACTGAAGTTCTTTAGTTTAAAGTGCAAATTCTTAAGAGCTTTGTCTTTTTTTTCAATTAGCTGCAGTTATCTATGTTGGTAGAGAGTGGGCAATTCAGCAACGTGCATCCTTCAACTCACTTTATTTTGGTTTGCTGATGCATATAGAAATAAACTGAACCTGCTGCTACCTCCAAGTCAAGAACTTGTTACCAAAGCTGAAATAAAATAGTAAGTCTCTTCTCGTAAACACAAGCCCTTATCGTACTGCTGGCTCCTCAGAAGCTTCAAATGAACATAGCAGCCTATCCCTAGCCCCCAAAAAGCAGAAGGATGGATGCTAAGGTCAAGGAGCTCTCCCAGCCTTCCCCACCTCTGCCCTGTTTTGCACTCACCAACAAGAAGTGTTCTTAGACGGGGGCCTGGAAAAGGGCAGAACATGTTTGTTCCAGTAGTGCACAACCCATGCTCCTTTCTAAGACCTGGGCTTCTCCTGCAGCATGTAAAACAAAGCCCATTGAACTGAAAAGACAGGAGATACCATTCCAAAGGTAGATAGCACCCAGAACAGTGAGTCTTGTGGCAGCTTTAGGGCCCAAACCTGTGAGATGACCACAGAAAATGAGAATATGTCAAGTAGCCTCACTTCTGACAGATACATTCTCTGTTCTGTTCCTGCAGCTCTCACCTGACCAGGAGAACAGGCCTGAACTTTATCAGCTTCAGGCTGAGATCTCCAAAGGGGCTAATTTTGTTAAGAGAAAAGTGGTCTAGAGAGGAAGGAGCATCTTTTAACTGAGACCTGCAGCAGAGATTCAAGAGATGCTGGTTTAATTCCCACCACTCATTCTGTGCCTTAGAGCAGGTAAATCACTTGACCTGTGTTGGATCAGAGCTATGATCTATCAAAGAAAGCTCAATGGTTCCTGTTCTCTCCTACTGCTTGACTGCTTAGACTGTAAGCTCTTTGGGGCAGAGACATTGAGGGGGCTCAAATGTTGGTTGGGGCCTCTAGGTGCTATCCATCAGTATAAAAATATTAAACTACAGGTAAAAGCTTGTGTTTGCACATTTATTCTTTTAAAAAGTAAATAACTGTTTTGAACATTAGAGCCTTAAAATAGTGTCTTCAAACACGATCCAGCCCAGAACACCACTGCTGCAGCTACAGTAAAGGCTCTTTCTCCTGAAGTATCATGTGTTTTTAGCTAAAGCTTTTATTCTCTTTATGTGACTAGCTAAGTTAGTCTCTTTTAGTTCATCTTGAACCTGGAAGGTAACTGCATTGTAAGTTGTACGGGGACAAGTTGCACACTTGAGCCACTCGAGGGCACCATGTAGCTTTGAAAAAAACCCACAGACCCACCAAGGAGTCCCTGCAGTTGCCTGCACACAGCAAGGACTTTTTAAAAGCTTAAGAGAAGGGGGAGAGCATCACCTTTCTCTGCTTACTACCCAGTTCTTGAAGCCTTGCTGCAGATGGTGCACTGTCAAGCTCTGCCAAGACAGGCTTTCAGCATCTTCCTTCACTGGACTAAAAGGAAGAAGCTTCCTTCAGCCTCAAATTCATTCATAAGGTGGGATTTAAACTTCTGAAACAATTGTGCAGCCAGAGCACAACCTATAAACCAAGGTGGGCACACAGGGCAGCAACATTTCTGTATGATGAACTAGACTATGTGCCAACTTTGTGCTTTAGGAGCTCTGCAGCATGCAGCATTTTGTCCTCTTGAAAAGGCCAGTGAAAGACCCCAAGTTTCTTTACAGCCCCCTCTATAGTGAGGATTTCTCATATCAAGGGATGAGGGAAGTACCTATTTTAAAAAGTTTTAGAATTTGAAAAACTTATATACTGCTTTTTGCATCAACAGATGGTGGAGTTCTAAGCAGGACACTCTTGCTAATGGAAGTTGGGAACAGTGATTAGCTCAGTAAGTGTTCTACATTTAAAATGTAGGATAAGTATCAAGAACTATTAGCTCTTGAAATGAAGATCATTAACCCATTTATAGCAGCCAGGTGACCACTGCCCAAGGACAGCCTCAGCTGGCAGCCAGGTGAAGAGTAACTAGTTAGTAAACTGCTGTTTTTAGTAGAGGTGCTCATTGTAGCCCCTGGCTGGAGCTCAGGAGACTACTGAGCCAACCAGCAGCTTCAGTGCCCACTGAGCTACATTCTCCTGCCTCCTAGAACCATAATGCTTCTTTAAGATGTTTTAAATTAACCCACTAACTCAGAAGAAAACCACAGAAACTGAGCTTGGTGTGGTTCTTTAACAAAAGGGAGGTTGGGGAAGTTCTTACCTCCCAGATCTATCCAGCAAGCTCAGTGCTCCTGGGACGTGCTTCACAACCCTTCATGGAAAAATGAGGGGAGAAACTGCTTTCTATTTGAGGGAACACTATTGCTATAGCCAAAAGAGGATGTGGGGGTGAAATAAATGCAACACAAATTGTATTGTTACCTTGTAATGCTGAAAAGGTCCTTCTTCCTTGCTGTGAAGGTCTCCTTCCCAGTCATCTGATCATTCCCAGTCCCACATCGCTCAGTGAGATACAAAGTCCATCAGAATTCATCAATGTATTTCAAAACAATGACTTTTAGTATATATTCTATTGACTGTCTTCCAATTCAGATAGGAAGTCTAACTTGCCTTCTGGTTTTAATTGAGACCTTTCACCATGCTTCAGAAGCAAGAGATTTCTGTCAAGGAGTCACCCGAAGGGTTCTGAACAATTAATGCAGAACTTTGTCCTCCACCCCACTCCCCTCAAAAAAAAACCCCCTCAAGCAGTTTGCCCATTTCAGCTCCAACCAGACATTCAGTCAAAGGTCTCTTAAAGCCCTTATTGTGGGACTGTTGCAACAGTCTTGACAGTGTTTGGGTAATTTTCACTGTTTGTTTACTGCTGGTGGGGCTGGTCCCGCCATGTATGAGCAGCTCTGTTCTCTTTTTCTTCCCACTACAGGCTACGTGCTAGAAAACGAGGCCCTGAGTCAGGGGCTGGTTTGTTTGAGGAGAACCCTGTTCTTACAGTGACCTTGCCTTTCACAGGGAGCTGATTTAATGCACTGAGTAACAGGGTAAGAATTAAATCAGGTATTTTTAAAGAAAGCAAAGGCTAAGCTGAGACATTTCACAGTAATCACCCACATTTATGGAGATCATAGACACTCATATCATGGCTAAAACCTATTTGAATACAGAATTACTGACACATCCCTCTATCAGTTAAGAATTGGGAAAAGGATGATATTTTGTTGCTATTTCCCAACTTCAGTTGTTTTTACAAGTTTTTTCATTACTTGAAATTATGAGGTATCTATATGGGTTTTGACCTTATTTAACACATATCAAACCAAATTATTACTACAAAACTTACACCAGCAGGCTATACTTATTCCCTTCTACCCTAAACTCTAAAGATAGGAACCTATTTGATGCTACAGTGCTAAAAATTCCTTCCCAGACTAGTACTTTTTGATCATAAAACTTCCATACCCAGTCATTGACAAAAAGCTGGCAGTCTTCTACATTTAGAGCAGAAAAAGAAAGTATCAGGCACAGTTGTGGGTTTTTTCATTCAGAAAACTCAGTTTACCAGCACTATGAATCTCTGAGAAAGAAAACTTCTGGGTGTTTTGCTGTATTGTCACCTTTTACACTAAGTGGCAGAGAAAATTGGGCAGACAGGGAATCCCTCCCCTGCAATACACTAAAAGCTTCCCCAGAACTTCAGGGACACAGGGTGACAGAACCACTTTAAGAAGCAAGCAGCCGCAGCAGGAGGGAAATGAGCTTCTGACAGAAAAAACCACCCAAAAGTTTGCTTAAAAATAAAACCCAGACACGGAGCTACATGAACACGTATTTACTGCAAGTAGCTCTATGGAAAGCCAAGTCAGATAAATATAAACACTATACAGAGCTTCAAGCCAGTCTCCCAAAACCGCAACCGCGATGTGTTTTACAAAGAAAACAACAGAACAATATTTACAATGGAAGACGAAGCCAGATCAATCAGCTCGACTTTAAAACAGATCTGTGAAGCAGAAATAGCAAATATAATGAACAGTTTCAACCATATATGTTTTTAGTTTGTACAGACAAGAACTGTCCAATATCAAATTAAATTTACAGGACAAACATTGTTCTATCATTGGTATTTTTTGTGTTTTGTACTATACAGCAGCATAAACGGGTAGCTGGAAGGTAGTATATATAGTGATATGTTTTACATCATCTGAAAATGTTCTTCCAGCACAATACTGAATAAATTAGTTGCTGTAAACTAAGAGATTCAAAAAGATTGCATATTTATTATGCCGTACCTATTAGTATTTGTACCACTATACTTGAGGTTACCCATTTGCTTATTTATTCAGCATTTATTAAATCAGTGCTGTATATTGTACAATGGCAGCCTCAGGGATCTAATAGGAAATATGTAACAAATTTCTTCTAAACAACCTTTTCCTTTCACATTAAATGTTTAGAACGATCTTCATCCAAATTTTTTGATTTCTTAAAAAAAGATGTAAAGCTTTATAAAAAGCTGTCTACATATTGCATTATTAATTTACGAGACCAAACCAAAGCTCTATGGCAAGACAGTGTCATGGTCTGTAAGAGTGGTCGTACTTTTAATTCGTGTGTGTTTAGCAGCAACAAGTAACTGTACCAACTTGAACTTCTCTTCCAGAATCAAAACCAGCTCTGTGCTTTTAAACCCTGTAGTTTTCCCTGTCACTAGACACTGCATAAACTGATTGGTACCATGTTTAAAAAAAAAAACCCCAAACTTCATATTTTAGTGACGTGTACATTTCCATATCACTCAAAAATAGAATTTTGGGTACACGTCACCCAACGATCCAAGCTGACAGTGCCTAACTTGTGGTACAATCTGTAGTAGCATTTCAAGGTTGCATGTTGGAGGTGAGGCAGCCTGACAGGTGGGTTGTACAATATACATGAGGAGGATTTCCAGCTGTGTGGTGCAGAACAGCATGAGGATTCGTGTACCACTTCTAAACCCCTTAGCAATCGTCAGTGCCTGTTATTACACACTGCATGTACCAACGACTAGTGTCATGCTCTTTAAATTCATAGCAGTGTTAAAAACCTAAATTCATTTCAATCAAAAAACAAAAAAAAAAGATTCAGTACAAGAGTGAAGCGATTAAATTGTAGAAAAATCAGGGCTCACTTTAAAAATGTCAAATAGTCATTGTTCACATTTCTGTAAGTGGGGTAGAGACAATTGAGGAGCCAACATTTGACTTTTTTCTCCATTATGCCAGGAAGAAAGAACAAAAATAGTCCCAAATTAAAAGTGGGACCTTGGTTGAAAGTAAGATCAATGAGGGTGGTTTCCCTTTAAAAAGCTACAGCTGACAAGTATAATGCAGAAGTCACAAACGCTGGATACAACTCTGCAGTTCTCCATTTGAATGCATGAACAAAAACCTCATTTTACACAATCTGTATTTATAAACAAGTATCTGGAGGGTAAGAACAAAAACGATCTACAAGACAACCAGCCCATTAATCCTACTTTGTACATACCAAAATTCTGAGCAAAAAAAAAATAATTGTTTAAGCTCTGACAGACATCTGATTTAAAATACCCTAGCCTATGATCAAGAAATACCTCTTGTACCATAAAAGCAAAACCTTAAAAAAAAAAAAAAAAAAAAGGGAAAAAAGGCAGAAGAGGTCTCTCCTTCTCAGACCTGTTGAGTCCCACGGGCTCATCCCCCAAACTCCTGTGCACCTCTCCCTCCCTCCTTCCACCCAGCCACCTGAAAACAAAGTCCTGAACTGCCAAAATATTTCTAAACAATATGTGTCTTAAGCTAACCACTTGTTAATGTACCAGAGAAGCAAAACCCATGTTAAACAGACAATCAGAAACCAGCTTTGACTTCTCAGAATATAAATTAAGAAAAGAATTAATGGGAGAGGCAGGAGGAAGAAAGGGGCATACAGGGATCTCCTATTAGCATTCGCACTGCCTCCCAAATAGATAGGACGTGAAAGACCAAATTCCATCACCAAAGCACAGCTATGAAAGAAAAAAAAGAATCTCAATTCAAATTAATTCAACTGTAGAGAGCTGATGTCTATGAAAAAATTAATTAAAAGGATGTGTGTCTATGTCCGTGCTGGTGGAAATGAAAGTAGCCGGCTGGAGCTGAGCTTGGCTTCCAAAAGCACCACACAGTTTCTGGAGTCACCAGCAGAAAAGTCTTCTTGTCCAACAATGGTTTCCATGGCAATGCAGTCAGTCTAGAAAGGAGAGGAAAAAAAGAAAACACAAAACTCAGTGACATTTTAAACGTGAGTTATATTGGAAACAAATGTTTTCTAGTGAGGAGAACACATGGAGCTTATCCACAGGAGTAAGAGCTGCTGCATTGGAGAACACGGGTCCCTGACAGAGGAGGGGGCACTACCAGGTGATAACACAGAAATCCTGAGGCATGGGGAAGAACTACCAGATAAGACACTCAGAAATCCTGAGCCACTGGGAAGAACTGGGGAGTCTGAAGCAGCGCTGCTGGAACCATGGAGCTGACACGTGTGTGCTGGGCAGGAGCTTGGGCAGCAGCACGTGCTGGGAAGGACCAAAGCTCCCAGCCACCCGTCACCTCTTCCACCATCAGTGTGTCACTGGAGGAGGTCTCAGCGATGTGCTCAGCACCAGAGGCTCTGCTCAGCACATAGGATGGGCACAGAGCAGCTCTGCTCACCCCGGGGTCATTCAGGTTGTGGTGAACACTCCCATCCACTGCAGGTACTGAGCTGCTCCAAAACACTCCCTGCAACTCCAGCTCCAAACAGGGAGTGGCAAGTCGTGACAGCTGCATGCCCTGGCCTCAACTCTTCAGGAAAAAGCTTAATTTAGTTATAATAAGGAACACCTCTGAGTATAGTTTTGCCTTTTTGAAGGAAGTCAACACGGCACCAAGTGCATAGCTACAGCAGACAGCACCTTGACTGCTCCCAGCAAAACCAGGGGCTCCAAACTGACTGGAAAAGGCAAAGTGCTTGGTAAAATGAGGGGGAAAAAAAATGTATTATCTTGTATTACAGGTAGATATTGTCAGGTGACGAGGCAGAAATGGAAATAGGAGAGAGGATGACCTCAAAGCAGAACGCCAGCTCTGCAGTTAACTGATGTGCCAAGGTGAGAGTGACTCAAAAGGTTCCTGACAGAAAAAACTGACAAAGGGGATGCAAAGACAAACTGAGGAATGTACAAAAAGTCCCTTTTCAGCTGACTACAAAAGCCCTTCCACTCCCAACACAGCCAGTGTGAACACTGATTTTCAGTCTCAAGGGGCACTATCAGCTAAATACTGTGTTGTGCTGTCTCCCAGTCCCAGCAGAAAGTCCTCTTCCACTGTTGTCCTCCTGGCCAAGACTGAGGGCACTGTGCTCTGCCAGTCAAGTGGCTTTGGCCACCTTCTCTTCAAGCTTTGAGGTACGTGTCTGCAGGACCAGTTTTCTAGTATTACGGGAAAGAAGGAGACAGCAGGTTGCTCCCAGTGAGAAACAACAGCTAGTGTGAGAGACTCAGCCTTCAGAACACACCAAGTCAGAAATGCAGTCTACATGTTCCCCTTGAGGCCACACAGTGTGAGCTCTCTGCCATTGAGAAGAACTGCAGTATGAGGAACACTTCATTATGGAGCACAGCAATGGCAACACGGCCCACTGGCATGAAAGAAGGTTTCAGAGCTCAATGCTGCCCATGCTCTTCTGCAGATCACAAGGAAATCAGTTAAATCCCACTGCTAAAGCAAGCACAGAGCTTCTCTGCTTCTACCACAGGAGTATGCTGCAGAAAACGTGACCATCCATCTAAAGCCCAAGCCAGCATTATGTATAATAACACAAACCTGTATGTTTACTTACGTAACCAATCATAAAGTATGCACACACAAACTCCACCCTAAGCTGAAGAAGTTCTGATTTCCATCCAGCTAAAACCACTGTCTCTTCAAAAGAAGAAGAAAGGAAGAGCCAAGCTCAGCTGAGCTGCACTGAGCAGCCCTGCCCTGCCCACTGCAGCGGGGCCAGCCCCAGCTCATAGCACTGGCTGCCCCCTGAGACACACGGAGAAGGAAGGACCAGGGCAGGGCTGGAAGCTGTGCTGAAGTAGAGGGGTCCTGCAACTCCAGGGGAAACTCCCTTTCATCCCCAACTCAGCCACACCAAGGTCTGGGTTGCTGTTTCATTCTTCAAATATGTAGTGATTTCAAAAATACAGTGACTTGGGTTTCCACAATTCAAGGCAGAGGCGGCCAAAGCACACCCGCAACTCAAGAATCCCCATTTGTATTATTTCACAGACACCAGATCACTCCAGAAAGCCACTGCTTGTTGCACACAGAGCGTGATGTGGTTAGTGATGGCTTTGTTTTCACAAAGGCCAAAGTGAAGCTATTATTTTTGAAAGTTTTCCTCTTTAGAAAAATATTATTTTGTTGTAGGACCAGAGGATGAAAATACACCCCACAGCCTGCAGTGAATCGCACTTCAACAATGCGTGCAAGGCAAGCATTCAAACAGTTAAAGCTGCTCTGTTAAACTTACATTCAGTAAAAATCAACATTTACCAGCATCCCCCCACCCTTTCCTTGCTCTGGACCTGTAAGCTTACATGAAAGGAACTTCAAAAACTGTCTCTGCTTTTGTCAGGACATTTTTCCTCCACGCCTAGCACACAAGGCACACCTGAAAGCTGTTTGACAAGTTATTCTAATCTCTCCAAGCACATCCCCAAAACTTTGAAGAGCAAAGGCCCAGTTGTTTGAATTGGATAATCCCATGTGGCAGAACTTGGTATTTATACCCGAAACTTTCATAAAACTTATGCCAAATTACATTTAAAATACATGGAGGGGAAGGGGAAGAGCAAACCAACCAACCTGCTTAACTGCCAAGTTGGATCCTTTGAACAAGGCTGGTGTAACTGAAGGCAGCACAATAACCAACTCCAAAGCAAGCTCACCAGGTAGCTCAAATCAGAGCCCAGACTAACACAGATTAATTTATAAGAAACCAGAAGAAAGTATCCTCAACTAAGCTCCACTATGCATATGAATTCCCTGGATGTCCTGGCTTAAATACAGAGTTTTACACCAGCATAAAAGTAAGGTTGGGACCTCCCTGCAGCATCCCACCTTCCCAAAACTCTGTGCTTGTTAAACAAGAGCTCATTAATTTGTTTCCCCCACCTCTTCATGATTGTAAGAAATACTTTGGCATGTTTCCACTTCATTTTTAAGCTAAAACAGAATTGTGGGAACTGTAACTGAACGTAAGGGAGTTTTCCATAGCACTAACTACAAGCTGGTCACAGCTTCCTAAAGCCTTGAGTCTTTCAGACATGGAGTTACTGGTTGTCACCACTTCTTTAATCCCCTTGTTAAAGCTGAAAACTTCAGTATTGCAGCTGGAGCAGTACAGTTGGGTGATGCCCTGAGTCATCAGCTCTTTTGGGGGACAGAAGCATCAAGCATTTATATCTGCATATATAGAGATGTAATTTTTAATATATATTTATGTGAACACACATATCAGTATAAGATAGGAAAGGCAAACTCATGAAACTTGACCACATAAAAATTCCCTCTGAAGTCTAAGAGGAGACAGGTCTTGCAAGATCCCTCCTACAACATGTCTACAGCCACCACTACCACAACAGTGGCACTCAGAAGTCCATTCCAGCAGGAGTCCATTCTGCAGCAGGCCCATGGCCAGAAGGACCCACAGCTCACCCACCACTGACCTCCAGACACCACATCACAGCCAGTGGAGTCTGTGTCCAAGGGTAGTGGGGTCTCTAGCAGAGCCAGGGACAGTTTCTGCATCTTCAGTCACAAGCCCTGATACTGTTCTGAGCCATGAAGCTGGAGAAGCTCCAGCTGACATAGCTTCCCCTACTGTGTCCCCCCAGGAAGACCTGTGCTGAGCCACCCCTCCAGCATCCACAGAGCACTGGTTTTGTTTACACAGACACCTGCACCAGCTGTGTGAAAGCACCACAGGAGCACACACACCACAAGAAAAGTTATTAGCCAGAGAGCTGTGAAATGGGTTTAATGTGAGAATGTCTTTGTGCTGCTGACACCTGGAGCTATTCTGAGCATTTCCACCTCTGTGGTTCCTCACCAGAAGGACCCTTAGGAAGTGATGTGGGTTTATTCAGCAAGGTGCCAAGAGCGCTCAGGCATTAAGCTCCTTGGTGGCTCTTCTCTCCCCCACATCTGATCTTCTTCCACCTTTTGACTAGCCAGTAGGTGAAGGTAAACTAATGGAGGATATGACGTGCTCAAAAATCTCACTGATCTCATTCCAGTCTCCATAAGATTCATCAGCCAACAACTTTCTGTGTTAATAAGTACAAATATGAGAATTGCTGTTCAACAATAAACCCCATTTCATTACAGATACCATAGAAATGTATCTGACTCAACACTGATTGAAGAGTAAAGGAACCTGTCAGAGACATGGATGAAACAACTCTTCTAGAAGGAAAACAAATCATGAGATGGGAACTAGCTGGGAAGAGGAACAATGCTCACAAAGCAGCCCGTGGAGCTCTCAAAACATAAATGCCACCAAATAAAGCCCAGTGGCCAGATCAGACATGACAAGTTTGAAGATAACTTTCACTTGCAGTGTAAACACATGGCTGTTCCTGGACTGTCACGTGCTCTTCCAAGAAAATCTGCTCAGTCTACCAAAAAAATCTGATAACTGATCATCAAAACAAGCAGCAAACCCCTGAACTCAAAAAACCCTCTTCACTTTTGAAGCAGCCTACAAATACACTGTTCTAAGTAGTTTTCATAGCACCCTACACTGGCCTTTTCTGTTTATTCAAACTTCAGCTCCCTTAAGAGATTCTACACAAAAGCTTCAGCCTTTATTCAAAATTGAGCTCTGCTGCTTCAGAATATTGAGAGCAACACAAATTCAACTTCCTATGAACATTTAATAAAGAAAGTGAGTCCAGAAAGCATCCAAACATTTTCACAGATCACTTCTCCAAACATATAAGGAAAATTTAGACAATTCAAACAATGTTCACTTCATTACACAATTTCTATTTGAATTCATCAGTGTAAGATGGGATCGGGTTGTAAAACCACACACGCCTGATCTGCCTGGGGAAGATCAGAGGAAAAGGATCACAAGGGCAGAGGGCAAACCTTGAAAATAGGATGGCAGCATGGCACCACTCAGAAATGTTTTGTTTAACATGCTCTGCAAGTTTTCAATGCAAAAATAATCTATAGTTTTATAAAAATTAGGGGGAGAGAGATTAATCTTAATTCATTCGATTGCAAACCCAGCATGTTCCAATTGAAAAGGTATCAGATGAAAATATATCCAATTTGCACTTCATTTCCTGCATCTGAATGATTAAGGTCATACAAGTCAGGCAACTTTGAAACAAACCAAGAGGTTTTAAGAACATAGCAGATGTATCCTAATTCTCTCAAAGAAATCCATCCTAAATAATAGCTGTTTTTACAGGAAAGGCTTTTACTGACATAACTCTGCAACTGATTCCTAAAAGGATAAAAGCTTTGCTTACAGAAGATATTAATTTAAGATAATTAAATGATTAAAATCTCCATGTCAAAGACTAAGACAGCTTAATGCTTTCTGGGGAACACGACTGAAATTCTCCATTTCCTGAACTTCAGGTTAGGGGGAAACTGGAATTAATCCGATTTACGCAGAGCGAAAGCAGCAGAACAGCCCCAGAGTTTCTTGTGCACGTGGCCACACAATATCGCTCTTGTTCAGGAAAGCACCAAATCCCAGCACAACCTCAGGACTCAACGTGTGTGCCCAAAAGCTGTTTGTGCTGCTGGGGCAGGGCAGGACCAACTCCATCTATTACATTTCAAGCCTTCCACGTGGCACGTAGGGTTGGACGGAGGCAATTTACCCAAATACATTCATCACAAATTAGTGAGGATTCTTTTTTGCTCCAAAATCTAACCATAGTTACTATCTTGTGTCACTGCCCTATTTCTTCTTCTTTTGATGGCATGGCTTTAGACCTTGCTAGAGGCAAGCAGTGTTACTTGAGAGAAGCAGAATTCCTTCTTAATTTGCACATGCAGACACCACGTCTACAAATACAAATCAGAAAGACTGACACGTGCTGTGGCCACTGGATTCACAACCCCTGGACCTTGTAACCCACCCCAGGCTGACCCAGAAAGTCATCCCAGTGTGGGAAATGTGTTAAACACCACGCTTACCATCAAGCACCTATCCCACCTGCTTTCTTCATTCAACAACAAACTCAATTCAGTTAAGGAATATTTTTTGTATCATTTCACTGACTTTCCACAAGCAAAAAGGACAAAATTGGTTTTAAAAAAACCCTGCTACATGACCCAATTTCTCTGGGTAAACTATTTAAATACAGCTACTAGTAACAACACATCCTAGTAAATTAGATTCCTCCTCGAGCTGTATTTCTAAAATTCACAAGACAAAGTTACTCTTACAAAGCATCTTTATCCACAATTGTTCATTCAAAACATGGCTCTGCTTTTCTCAGTGCTCAGCAATTTCATGAGCTAAAAAACCCCTCCTGTGCTTCAAGATCATTTTTACTCACTTTGCAGAAATGCCTTATCTTTGGCAACAGCAGCTTCTCTTTGTTTTAATGAACAGCAGCATTGTTTCTAGGAAGGCCTCATGCACACTCCCCAGTTTCATCTCTTACTGATACCATTCCTGGAATTAGGACACTTACACCCAGTTTTGGCAGGGGCCTAACACCAACTCAAATTGCACTGGACAGCCTGACAAGAAGTCTGGGAAGTCTGAGAAGTTGTTGGGGTTTGTTTTGGGTTTTTTTCAAACAAACAAAAAAACCCCTAAATTTTTATTACAATATAGCAAGATAATACTCAAAACTAACTTCTCCCCACTTCAGAACACACAGATGTTCAAAATTTCAGTGCAGAATGAAAAATATTCTGCATTTTCAAAAGCACTCTCATGGCAAGAGCACGAGATACTGCAACTGACCTCCTGAACTGCAGAGAGCATAGGTAAATTTTAGCCAAAAACCCCCTTGTTTGCATGGCTTCTGAGAGTAGCACCTGCTACAGTTCACTCGTGGCAAAGGGTAGGAGCCCTGAAGTGCCAACGGGGAGGAATAATCTCCTGCCTGTGCTCTTGTCTCACACTGGATGTTTAGGAAATGAACAGGAAAGAAAACAGCCATGTCAAATCCTGGTGCTGACCAGCATGCACAGCTCTGCTTCCCTCATTCAAAAAGGACTTGGAAAAACTGGAAAACTTTGAATAGTGCAGAAAAAAAATCATGAAAGGTGTGAAACAGCTTCCTGGTGAGGAACAGCCAGCTTCAGAGAAGTATTAGGACACATCAGGAAATTAAAAATAAAAATACTCTCCCACACTGCTGCGTGCAGTACAGAAAGCTGCTGACAGGACACTGGCTGGGTGTATGGCAGAGGAGATACAACATCCACACTATCCTACGGGGCATGGAGACAAAAGAGAGTATTCATTTTATCTTCTAAAACACCACCCAGGGGCTGCCAAACAAAGGTGGCACGGAGCAGGGACCAGAAGAGGCAGAGAAGAGGCGTGCAGGCAGCGGGTACTGACTGACCACAGGCTGCTTGGGCATACATGGAGAGTACACAGGATCAAAGAGAGCCTGGAAAAGTACTTGGATTAAAGATCCATAAAGGATTATAAAGCAGACAAACTACATCAGGCTCAGGAAATCCCCCAAGCTGAAAGAAAATATAAAAAAATAAATCAGAGGCTGGGTGTATGTTTATAGGGAAGTATCATATGCACCTGCCTTGCTCCTCTGCTGGGTGGGGTTGGCTTGCAGCCTTCTCTTTGGGTGAGCAAAACTATTCTTATGAACACAACTAAGAGAAAGGACAGTGTCACCCATGACTAATGAAACAGCTCCCCACCTTTCAAATCACCTTTCCTGGTATTTTTCTACAGCGAGTTTCACCTGTCCTAATCCTTCCCTTTGCTCTACCCGTCCACTGCAGCCATCGATGTTTGACAGCATCCAGCACTACCTTCTTCTTTCACCTCTGCTGCTGGGACTGGCAAAGGCAGAAAGTTACTACATGGCCACATAATACCCAGTTAGACCCCCTCAGCCCTACCTTTTGCCCACACCTGCACAAAAAAAATAAAATAAAATAAAATAAATCTTTGCTATCACCACTCTCTGCTACCACACACAGCAGTGGCACACATCCATTTCTTACATGTTCTAATTATCACACTATTGAGTCTGCATTACCATTAGACTACCCAAACCCCTGGATGCTGCAGGGGAGGAAGAAAAATGGTTCAGATTGCATTGCATGGGTGAAACGAGGTCTTCTCAAATCACAGCATGTGCACAAGAGCCAAGGATAGGGCCTTCAGCTTCCAGGAGCAGCTCAGGAGCTCACAAGGACAAGTTAAACTGTGTCTACATGCAGAGAAGTTTCAATCAACAGCTTGCAACTGATTTAGTGTTTATTTAGTGTTTATTTAGTGTTTACTTTGTGAATGTGTCAACATCATATTTCCATCACTTATACCCTCACCAGTGAGTCAGCCTCACTGCTGCCACCACTTCCAGACTCACCCACAACCACTACAGAGTCTACTCAACCTGATCTACCGACACAGAAATAAAGCAACTTTCTCCTGCCATAGCTGTCCTGCACTCCAGCTTCCACAGGCTGCTCTCACAGGGCAGCAGCCATGAGAGGAGCCACCCAGACCCCCCTCTTCAGAGCTTGGCTCCAAACACTGACACGCTGGTTACATCTCTAAAGGTAAATCTACCTCCCAAGCCACACTTAGGAGCTGCCTCCTCCCCAATGCTTGAAGACTGCCAGAAACCCAGAGATGCCACCTGAAAAGCTGCTGCAAAACCCAGAAGGAACCAGTAGCAATGCCAAGGCAGCTCCATCTCCCTCGCTGCTTCTGGAGCAAAGTCACTTGAAGACCAGAGGATGCAGGTCCACACATTAACTGCTGAGGGACACTGCACAGGGTGATCCTGTGCTCTGGTACATGTCCCTGCACCCCTGCTTGCACCTAACCCATCAGTCACATGGCTGCAGGAAAAGAAACTTACAGAAAGGAAAAAGAAAAAAGGGAGAGAGAAAGAAACACAATCCACATCTAAAAGGGAGAAGTAAACATTGGGACATGCTCCCAACTCGGAGATACGTGTTGGCCCACATTCCTCTCACCAAGATTAATATCCTGGCCAGTGTTCCGACATTTACCTCATCCTTTTCAAGTCATTCAAACCATTACAACCACTGTATTTATAGCTCGGCACCTTCCCTCACTCCCTGCCATGTGGGTACCCTTCCAAGTGCCTCCACCAGCTTCCTGCATCCCCTCTCAGGCAGCCTTTTATCTCTCTGCAGGCTGCCTCTTATCTTTGCTCTGCCAATGGCAGCAGCCTCGATCCTTATCTTACTCTCCACCCCAGCACATTAAGTTTCATCCATCTCTTTAGTTTCATCTTTTAAATTGTAAGCTCCTTAGGACAGGGACCAGCACATTTCCATTTGTGGCCTGGGCCAGGGGACCTCCATCCTGCCTACCTGTTCAGGTTCTACAATGAGGAGAGATCACATCTGGAGCTACAAGCTTTCATTAACACACTCACTATCATAATACTCTCTGAATGACCTCAAGATCAGATCTGTTCAGTTTTTCATCTCGTTTCTAGCTCATTTCCTAGTCACCACAATCTGCAATTTAAAAACATCTCATTCTAAACAGAAACAAACAAAAAACCCACCCACCCCACCTTGAAAAAACACCACAGAATTTAATAGAGATGGCAAATACCTCCCAAAGTGTCTCACATAACAAAAAGCAAATATTGTGGAAGTTTGAACTCAACAGTGGATGTTACTACTGAAAACCCAAACAGCTTACAAGTTTTTGTAACAGACTAACTTCAAATACAAAACAATTCTATACAACAAACAGTATCTTTTTGGCCCCTTAACCCATATTGGTTTAGACTTCAGAAACTTTATTGGTTTAGACTTACAGAACTTAGAGCATGTTCCTTCATCTGCATTGATGGAAGTTTTACCTGCATCCAGCTTGTGCTGAAGAATCTCCTCAGCCAACCCACCTGCAAACAGGCTCCAGTTACTTAGCCCAGGAAAGCAAAGGTGCCCAGACTGGAGAGGCCTTTCTGTACCATCTGCTGGTTTGTCTCAGCCATTTTAGTTCAATTGTCAAAAAGGTGCCACAGAAACACCAATGCCTGTCAATAACTTGAGCCAGGTTTTCACACAAATAAGGTATCACATGGCTCCCTTTAATAGCTGTGCTTGGTCTGCTCTGCAACAGGTTCTCATTGATCTAATGATGCATCTGCTGCACTGTCACTGAGAACTCTCCCAACTCCTGGTAGCATGAGAGATCTGTGTGAAAAGAAGCACTGGCTCCAAAAAAATAATTCAGGCTTGGGCTATCCAGCATCAAAAAAAAGCTTTCCTGCAAATTCAGCTGTTCAGCAAGAGCCATAACCAATAAAGCAAGTTGGGTTTGGCAGGAGCAGGGGAACAGCATCGCACTATTCCCCAGGGAGGGATGGTACCATTCATTAGTGCCTCAAGAAGTTCAGGAGCAAACTTGACCAGGTTTCTTGCTCACCTTTGGGTATTATTTCCCATGATTTTCAGAAAAAGCTAAAACACAGCTTGATATCCTCAGTCACCCCACAAAATCTTATTTCTACTAAAAGGAAAACCTTTCTCCAAGTAGGTGCATATTTATGAGCCTTTCATGTCCTAGCAAAAAGGAAACACTATTTGTTAACATTATTCTATGCCTTAAATAATAATTCAACTCTCTATATAGTTTATATAAGTTCAAAATATACATACACTATACAGTGAACACAAGTGCTATTCACCTTTTATAGTAATTTAAAAGTTTTACATTTTCTTGAGTCACATTAAATTGTATCATCACCTTGGAATTACAGCCAAATCTTAACTGTATTAATTTCAGCATAAGCCATCTCTTTCAAAAACCCTTTCTTCTCAGAAGATTAAAGAAGATTAGACCTTACACTTAACTCACAAATCACTGGCACACACCACACACACAGTCTGAATTGTTAGCATCCAACTAAATTAACAGAAAAAGAATGTTTTGCAGCAAGCAACCTTCGCCCTTTAAGATACAGCTCAGGACTTAACCAGGGCAGAAAATTCTTGCTAGCAGTCTACTGCACTGCTGCTCCTGGGGTAATGCTACACCTGAAGCAAAATCTCCACAGATCCAAACACTTCTATGTTCAAGATCCCTTAGATAAGATACTCGGCAACACCTCTGAAATGCCTTTGATGAGTCAGGCTAATTTACCTTTGTCTTCCCACTGCCCTCAAGTATGTCAAAAATCCCTCCTGATCAAGGTTCTCAAGTAAATCACAACCAGCCCTAAGCTGAGTGACCTTTACAGAGATGCAGGGATTGATTAAAACTAGGATGTACTTTTTCCTTTTCCCCTAGTCATCGCTTTAGCCTCTAAGGCAACAGTGCAACTTATCCCTGGATTGTTGCTAATATGCAAGAGCTAGATGTGAAAAAAAGTCCAACAGCAGATTTGCTGGGTGGGCCATAGGACAGCTCTCCAGCCAAGACATTACACACCAGCTAAAGCTGAGTCATAGGATAATGCTACATTTTTAGGACAAACCAGCAGTAATAACACATCCCCAGGCTCCAGAAAGCTTGACTCTCTCACCTGCCTTTCAGTTTTATCACTTCATTTTCCCTTGAGTTGAAGAATGTCACGTTTGATCACAACAGTACTTAAAATGGTAGAGTTTGTTTCCTCCTCTGGATCACAAAAACAAACTTGTTATTGCAATCAACATACTGGGCACCATTCAGCATGTCTTTGGGAGGGCCACTGATCCACAAACACACACCAAGGTACAACACAGTACTATAAACTCCTTTTAGTACCATCCAAAACCTCAAGTTATAAACCCTCCCCCCAGCAATCAATACGAAGAAAACTTATTAAAGGTCCTTTCATTAAAAAAAAAGCACATGCAGAAGGGAAAAAAAACAAACCCAAACTCTACCTACTGCTAACATGCTGAGATGTACATTTGTGGACATACAAAAACCACCAAAGAAATGCCCAGTGACAAGCCACCCCAGTAACCCCAGGCTGGAATAGAGCTGCTGGGAGGGGTGAGCACATGCTGCACATCATCTGCCCCTCCAACCTGTCCCCCAAGCCACAAGGGGCCCTCACACTCAAGGGACGAGGGGAAAATGTGAAGTTTTAGAGGGAAAACTGAAAGAATAAAAAGAACAAGAAGTGCAGTTTGAATCAGTAAGGGATGACTCCCAGAACTCCCCCATCCTGCAGTGGAGGCTACAGACAGCTGCGAGCAGAAGGTCTTCAAAAAAGACAAGTCACCATCAGCTGCAACTATGGATGTAACGTCTGGAAAGCTGATTTCCAAGAGCATTTCAACACTGACTACAAGTAAGTGTTTGCTCTAAATGATGGGGAACAGTCCTGTCTCAGATTTTCTCACCCAAGCACAAGTAAAACCCCACTGATTCTTGGTCCAATATGTCAGAATTAGCTCACTCACACACTGCACGGTGAGAATCTGCTCTGCCTTCAGCAGCTCTTAACGTTACTTGGTTGCCCTGGGTATTTTTAAGCATAGCTGTAAGTCACTTGAGACTGCTGGTGGCATCTGTTACAGCAAGATTAAAATGGTTTGGGGTTTTTGGGGGAGTTTTGAAGAGTTATCATCCCAGCATTACTTCACAGATGTAGGATATGGAGCAGTGTGTGGATGTGCTCCAGTGGGGTTCTTCAAGTTATTTTCATATGGGCCCATGCCTTAAGTATTCTGCCAATACAAAAGAGCCTCAGTTTGAAGCCAACTTTTCAAAACCACTAGTCTGAAACCCAAAAGGGGCAGTTATTTGCCTGGTATCCTGTAAACTGTAATTTACTATATTAGTAATAGCTAAAACTTCCAGCTTCTGAATTTCTCAAAGCATATCTTGTTCATTATATTCTGCAAGATTCTGCATTTGAAATATGCAAGTTACCATAAAGGATCTGGACCATTTGAGACACAAGTTTTGCTTTACAGCTGTACTTGTTTTCCTTCCTCTCAGCTCCCCAAAGTGTGCACAACACTCTGCCCAGTCTAGCACAGGAGATTAAAAAGGTGAGGAACATTTAAATTATAATCCTGCACTTTAGAGAACTTCTGAAATCATATCTTAGCCTGGTGTTAGAATATCAGGTAGAGATAAGATTAAAGAGTGGGTGTCAAATAGGCAGGTTGATATTAAGCTGAACATTGCATTTAAACATTCTGGTTTGGTTTTGGAGTCCAGGGTATCTTTGCAGGTTTAATATTTCTAATTAAGACTGAAGAAACTTGCATTATACAGGACCGATTATGCAGTTTATTACCACCCCATTCTCATTATCCTCCTCAGCTTCTACAAGGTCCAATAACAAGGTATACATTAGCTAAGCCCTGTTTGAAGTAGCTTTAGTGTTCTGTACTCCTAGCACAAAATTTCATGACTCAGATTCATGTAATCAAAACTGCAAACCGCTTGCTTCAATATTGTGTAACAATTCTGTGATGAAACTGTTTTCCTAATGACCTCCTTAAACTGCAAGCATTAAAAATCAGAACCTTATATTCTTTTAATCATCATTATCAACATAAAGCCTGAGCAAAATTTTGCCTAACATAAAGGTTTAATAACAAGCCAGGCCTATTTACCACATTCAGTTAGTGCCCCCTCCCTCCTCCATCCATGCCATGAATGGAGAAGGGAAAAAAAAAAAAGAAGTTTGATTCACATCAGTGAACCTGAACCAGAGTGGTTTGGGAATTACAATGAGGGGGCAGTGATGCATTGGAAATCACTCTACCACCCTCAGCAGTTAGGATGCAGCAGCTGAGTCACAGAACACAACATTCCAGTTAAGCAAACAAAACAAAACAAAAAAGCAAACAAGCCCAAGTTGGGAAGGGTTTGCCTTCCAGTAAACCTGCAGCTGAGGGAGAAGAGATAAAAGTTCTTTACCCAAAAGGATTTAACACACATGGAATAGTTCCTTCCTAGGAAGTGGGTAAATGCATCTGCTAAATATTTTCCTTAAGAATGGATTTAACCACAGAGCATTTTTCAGGCAAAGAGACCAAAAGAGTGGGGTGTAGAGGGAAAGAAAAGCCAGCACTCAGTTCTGCTGAAAGCCTCCAGAGGTATTAAAAATATCCATTACACACAGGCACACTACAGCTTCTCAGGACACAAGAGGTTTCAGAGTGCAGCCTCATTTTTGCTCTTCAAACTGGAATGTGAAAGTGTCCTTCTGGATTACAGAAAAACTTTAAATATTAAAACAAAAGCTTTATTGCAGCAGAAACCAGTGAGCTGTTTAAAAAAATACAGACTTCTAAAATTACGCTTGCTATAGATCAGAGACACAATTTAGGAGGTAAATGAAAAGTGGTATCTTTATAATCAAGAATTTTAAGGCATTGCTAAGGAGCAGACACACAGCACCAATTTACAACGCTGCAGCTGAGCCTGGCAAAGCTGCTTTTGGCCTGCACTGTTCCAAAATCTGTTCACCCCTCAGGAGCCACCTACAAGTGAACAATGTCCACACCCCACCTGCCCTCCTACTATATCCCAGAAACACTTTAGGGTGTCTCCACAGCAAACCATCAGGCCCTGTTTGGGAGCAGTGTTTTGTAATTGTGTTTTTCTTTTCAGGACTAGAGAAAAACCACCAACCTAAGCTTTTGCTATTCTCATGCTGAATTTCCTGCCAGAGCCCATGTTTTTATGCACAGTTTCTTTCACTTCATTTTAAGGCATGTTTCATTTCCACAAAACTGCAAATCACAGTGAAAACCAGCAGCTGTCTCTTGCCCCTCCACAACAAGGGAAAAACCCCAAAGCACAGGGCTGGAGATGTTTTGCTGTAGCAATAGGAAGCCAAATATTTAATATAAATACAATTTCTAAACACATTATCTCTTGAAAAATATTTTTATATGCAGTATGTAGAGTACAGCTGAAAGGAAACCACTTCTGTTCTACTTCTCTCCATTTTGTAAGAATTTTTATTTTATAGCATGGATTTTAGGCATGAGGGGAATATGATCAAGTAGGAATTCTGCTGTCTTTTAAAAAAAAAAAAACAAAACACAAATCAGCTACAGCAATCAGTGTCCCTCTGACTTAGCAGACAAATCTTTGAAGTGCTGAAAGACTAACTTTGGAAGAAAGCACTTCTTGGACTGGCAACTTTCAGCGTCTTCTAAATTTGATTCCAACCAACAAAACAAAGCAGAGGAAAAAAAACCACTGAGGCAAACCACACATTTCTGAGCAGCCCCAAGCAGTGCTGCCAGACTGCCAATGGCATGTAAGCTGACTCAGGCTTGTACCTTCCACTATTAAGGGCTACACGATTTTAAGCTCCTGCAACACCTTCTGCCTTTAGACAGTTTTAAAGCGAAACCGGAAAAAAAAACCCCAAATCTTATCATGTCTAAGATTGTATTTAAAAATATCAAAGCCAGCAGCAGCTTGCCCCTTTCCTGCTTTCTCTGTTGCCAGAGAAGTAGACAAGTATCAATGTCCAACAGTGATTAAATATTTCCTCTTAGTCCTCATCAATTATTGACCACACATACATTTGCAAGGAGAGGAAAACACCATTTCCAGCACACAGGGTTTTCCATCCGGGTGGGTGGATCACTATAAGGAGTTCAGTGGGTCACTAACACCAAAATCAGGATTATACTTGCAGAGTTACAGTGCAACACGGGTAATACCACTAACAGATAATTACTGTTTTTTGCTCCCACCATGAGAGCTTATCACAGGAAAAGGAGCGTCCCTCCTCTCTCCCATGCTCTTCCTCCCCAACACCCTTGTTTTTCACACACCTCCAGCTGCTTTACCTTATGCTGGGTCAGACCACTGATCATGTGAAAGCAAGCAGGCTTCTCCCCCAAGTTTCAGACCTGGAGGACACCCCTTGGAGCCTGCTCTTCCTCTACTACAGCGTTCCTCACCTGCTACCCAAAGCAGGGGAAAGGATACGGCTCTACTGAGCCCTTGGACACTATTAAGTGGTGAAGGTGGAGGGCATGGGCTGCAGGAGCCCCCCACCAGGAGATGGGATACAAGGATACTTTGCAGCCCAGAGCTCAAAAGGAACACACCAAACCTTCAAGGAAAAAAGCTGAGTTCTGTTTATGTAAGATTGAGCTAAATGTGGGCAGATGTGCACAGAAAAAACCCTAAAACATGCATTTCACCTGCATTTATTCAAAGAAACAGATCTAAGTCCCAAATCTTGATGTCTAAATCCCATTTAGCAATTTTCAGCTTTCCCTGTTCAGGACACAAATATCGAGTACACTGGGGGAAAAAAAAAAAAAAATTCATCTAGTTATAAAAAGGGAAGAAGAGGAAAAAAAAGTGAAGGAAAAAAAAGAGCTACCATTACCTCAGGACAGGAATTCACAATATGAGACACAATTAATGTTTATAGCAGCAAAATTCTTGTATACCAAGGTAGATGACAGTTTGATAACACCTTTAACTGCCCAGGAGAGTCAGGTAAATCCTCTAGGCCAAGGACCACGTCCCCTTCTGTTGTTTGACGTTAGGATGCTGTGCTAGAACTGGATATACTAGATTAATACAGAGGATTATAAGGAACGTTTACCCCCCTCTGAAGACCGCATTTTAGTATTAAGCAAAATACCTAATTCCTACAGTTAGTCAAGCATGAAAGGAAAGTGCTTTTAAAGTTACAAACCTTTTCTGGCAGCGTTACACTTGAGCCCATCGGATCTGCTGAAATCTATGCTCACGTAAGCTCCACTGTCCAAACCCGAAGTACCATTTTGGAGGTGGCAAGTTGGTGCTGCAGTACTTGCCTCACAGCTTATGGGGTCATCGCGCAAATTCAGAGCGATGTAGTTTAAGCCATTCTGAAATCCAGTTGAGGTATCCCTGGACATTTTGCTTTCCTGACCATCTGAAATGTTTTCATCCGGTTTCAACCAAACATTGTCAAATGAGGCAGAGCTGTGTCTTTTGCTACTATCAGTAAAGAAAGAGGAGGAGGTCGTCACAGTCCCAGCTGATGAGAACGTTTCAGAGCTGTGTCTCCTCCTGCCTTGAGGGTCGGCTCGAATCACCTTGGGTCCCATTGGAGGTTCAGAGCTAGGAACAGGGAAGCCACTGCTGCCAGCGTATCGATCAACAATGCAGAGTCTATTGACTATGGAAGAAGGGCTGTCCAGCTTCACGCCATTGTCAGATTCGGTGGCAAATGGCCTAGGTGGTGTTGCTGCCATGTTGAACGTCATCTCCGTGTAGTCGTCAGTCCTGTTACTCGCGGTGCTGACACAAGCAGTGCCAAAGGAAAGCCTGGCGTAGTCAGGGTTTGGTTGGTTTCTAGGAATACTGGAACTTGCATAAATGGAAATATCTGTTAGAGAGTTAGAGAGCTCCTTGGCTGCCTTCGGTGACTGCACATCCAAGTCAACGCTCATGTAGTCAGAGAGGGGGGACTGCCTGTGGTCACTGCTTGAGCCCAGAGATGATGGTGATCCTTCTGCAGATAAGGAATAGGGTGTGTTACTTGCCTTTTCATTAAAATCAATATTTATGTATTCACCAGGACTGGCTGGCTCAGGGGGCACGGTGCGATCATACATTCTCGGGATAGTGTTACTCCCTCTGGTACCCAAGGGGAGTCTTGTGGGCCGAGTAGCCCTGTTCTGCACAAGTCCTTCATCTGAACCTTTCACCACCGGCAACTTCGAGATGCCGTTAGCCAGAGACTCATTGTTGACCCCTTTTACATTTTCTGGTCCACCATACAAGAGCTTTCCAGGCGAAGACATTGGAACATATTCACTGTGGTCACCGTTTTGTCCTGACAGTGCCTTAAAGCTTCGGGGCAAAGAAAAATATGAACTAAAACCTTTGGAAATGGAACTGGTGTGGATATAATTGGAATCACCGGGGTGCTTTGGAGCTGAGTTACCAGGTGACATATCCATGTACTCGTTGTTTATGATCTTCTCGTTACTTCCTTTAGAGTTAAATCCAGTTAAAGGACTTCGTACGGGTGAAGAGCCAGCCTTTGGAAACATCATCATGTATCCTCTGGAGTCGACCTGAGATGGTGACCATGAGTTGTTGATCTGTTTTGGAACAGACATGCTTTTAGGAGTCATTGGCAAATAATCGCTGTTGCTGGATAGAGAAGATGCAACCCCTGGCATCATTGGCATGTACCCATCATCCCTGGCTTTACTCCGACTTTGGTTACACATGGAATCAAGGTTAGTGTCATTGTACTCCAATTCATGGTTATCTTTCAATTTTGGTGTTTCAGAGTAAAGTAATCGTCCGTGATTTCCCGCAGGGTCTTCATCTAACAAAGCTGTAGTTTGTGTTGTCTTCTGCTGCACAGCTACAGAAGTTGGTTTTGTTAGAGAGTAAGTTCTTTTCCTGAAACACTTTTCAGCATCCATATAATCATCTCTTGAGCTGTCATCTACGTGTTGCTTACTCATGGACATGTACTCGCTCAGACAGTTCTCCTCTCTGATAGGAGGTGTGTTTCCCAGGGAATCTGGAGTATTACTCCTGACCCGAAAGTACCTGAAATCTCCAGGGCTGGAGCCATATTCATCAGAGGAGATAAATCCCCCATCGCTTGGGGAACCACAGACAGATGAGCTTGAAGGCCTGGTCAACATGTCCGAAGCAGAGCCATGGCCACTACTGGAAGAAACACTGATGGGGCTGGTAGTGGAGGGAAAATGAGAAACGGGCAGCGAAGCAGACCTGGTGTGATAAGTTGAGCTGAAAGTGGCTCTCACGTACCTTCCGCTCCCTTCTTGCCGGCCCAAATTCATCCTTGCAGTATTCAGGTGGATGAGACTCCCAGTCACTGACCTAAAAGGTCTAGTCATGGTTCCTTCTCCTTCGCTGGACGTTCTGAAGCGATAGGAATTGCTGCTTTTGGTGGTAGGAGGAGTCCCTCCAGCAACGTTCTCAGTTCTAGGTCTTCTCTGCAAGCCTGTCTGGCTGGGGGGCAGGTTGCCCAAGTGCCTCCTGGTGGTGATGAAGGAGATAGGATTGGTACCACTACCACCACCAGAAGACTGACTCTTGCTTCGAGGCCTGAACTCTGCAAAGGCCTTTAGAGCTTTCATGGTGTCCAGAAAAGTCTCGTGCATATTCTGGGCAACCACCGAATCATCTACTTGCATCCAGAGCTCTCCAGGACCGATAGAGGCAGACCTGCCCACTTCGATGAAGAAGAAGTTCTCTGAGTGTCCACAGCGGCGAATATTCATGAGCTGCAGGTGGACAGAGGGCACCTCTGAATTCAGCTTGACAAGGTGGATGGCTTTGCTGGAGAGGCACAACCTATACACTCCAGTGAGGTTTTTTGTCTGCCCCAACCCTTTGGGCTTCACATTGACCTGCCACACCTCCTTGAAGACAGTGCCAGGCCTCAGGGCAGCCCCGTAATGCTCATCATCCTCGTCCACCTGCTGGTCCGCATGGTCCTCCTGCTCCAGAAAGCCCCTCTTGCTCTGGCTCATGAGCTCGCTGATGGCTTGGTACCAGGCCTCCTGCTCAGCCTCATTCTCAGCCAGCATGGCGAAGTACTCATCCTTGGTGTACAAGGCGATGATGTGCTTGTGCTTGGCGTCGGCCCGCCGGCTGACAGTGAAGCACTGGTAGAGGGGGATGACCCGCTTGGGCGGGGGGCAGCAGAGGGAGGCGGCCCCGCCGGCCCCGGCCGCCCGCAGGCTGCTCTTGAACTTCTTCTCACTGTCATAGTACTCCAGCCGGGCAGGGGCCAGGTGGCTCTCGGCCCGCAGGACGAAGTAGCGCTTGTGCCCGTGCTTCTGCTTCCGCAGGTAGCCGCATTTCCTCACGTCCTCGCCGGCGGCGGGCGGGGGAGCGGCGCGGCCCGCCGGGGGGGGCTGCCCACCGCGGCCGGCTGCGGGAACGGCGCGG
>VYZX01028940.1:2563-14036 GCA_013401335.1 Brachypteracias leptosomus | reverse complement strand
ATTTCCCTAGCCAGTAATTTTGACCATTTGTCTCTTTACTAGCTCTCCCTTCTCTGTCACTCAAACATAATGTACTTGATTTGCTTTCAAGGTCATTCTTTGTCTACCTCGCCTATGATTCATTATTTAGATGACAACCTCTTACCATCCCTGACACCAACTTTCACCACCCACTTGTTAAATTTTTGGATAAATAGCTCTACGTTTTCTTCCATTCTACCTCTCAGGTGTGGGAACAGGTATTTTTTGGAGTCTCCAGTAGCTCAATTTGAAAGCTGGCTCACCAAATCTCATACTTGCCATATTGATTGTTAATGCCTCATTATTTCTTTGTATTTCTCCATTTTCTATCTGTTCATTGCCTGCTCATCATGTGTTTAAACTGCTTTTTTCGTTTTGTGTTTTTACAGCATCTAGCACAATATGTTCTTGTCCATGATTATAGTTCCTAAGTGTTATGGCAATACAGAGAAAAAGTTGTAACTACAGAAATGTAATTATTCCCAAAACAAGTATTATAAACACTAGGAAACTGAGATTAAATTTAGTTTTTAAAGAAATTGAAGCATGAAAATGCACAACTAAACACCCCAGTAACATTGATTCAGCCATGCAATGCTGTCGTGCAATAGCTATACAATCATATTGCATTATATTGTTGATAGCCCCTGGTAGAATTAAACTGGTTTTTGAAGATGTTTTCCTTTTATTTTTCATTCTTTTCTATCTGGTCTGTCAGTTGGGTGGAGCCGAGATTCCTTGTGCATTCCCATATATTGTTTGGATTTCTTTCTGTACTTTCACTTGAAAATTTAAAGTGGTTTTAAGTATATTAAAGCCTTAAAACTACAGAGCAAGGTGAACTGTGTTCATTGCATGTTTATTCCAGCTGGTTGCTGAAGGATACATGTGGGAGGAAGAAAGGAAACAATTTGAAAGAAAGGGCTTCGGTTTTCTATTTTGTTTATGGGTTTTTTTAGTCATCAACCTCTGGGCTTGCTTGACAGTAACTATGAATAAGCTGCCTCTGTGTGTAAGAAGAAATGTATCAGTGTTTTCTGGTCTCTTTTAAAGTCTTGTGCTATTACTTTGCACTTGCATGTGGAGTTGGGAAAGCAGCGTATGCATCATTCAGGGTGTAGAATCATGACCCACAGGGAGCTGTGAAGAGCAGGGCTAATAGCAGATTTTTCTGAAAAGAGTGCTGAGCCTTCCTGAAAACTTGTTCCTGGTTTTCCATGTGACTATTAGGAATACTTTCCCAAACTGCAAATTAATCTTTAATTTGTATACGTTTTCTAGACTTTCATTAGCAGGAAGAATAACTGATTTGTTTTCTCTCTCTTCAAATAAATGTTGATTTAGAGTTTTTCATGTAGTTATTGAATCAAAGTTACTGATTTTCAGTAGTGATGATTTTTTGTCTTGAGAGCTCATCTAAAATATGTAAGAATACCTGTTAGTACATGATATCCTTCCATTACAGAAATAATTGTCTGGTTTTGGATAGGATCTCATTTTACTATCTTTTCTATCACAAATTATTACAACTTTCACAAACTTTGGTAGGTTTCTCTCTCACTGTTCCTCTGGCTGCTGGTCTAGCATATAGCCAAAATTTACTTTGTGAAGTCAGTGCCCCATATAGAGTATGTAGATTTATATTCTTCAATTTCACTTACAGAAATTAACCTAGCCTGGGTATGAAATTCTTCCTTAACTGTGGCTGCATTCTCTTCCAGCAGCTGTAAAGGGAAATCAGGATCCCCTCTTCGTGTCTCTTGATCTTCACCAGACTTGAAGAACCTGTAGTTCTTAGAGCTGGAGGTATGTTTGCTTTGTGTTTCATTTATTTGCTCCCTCTACCCTACCAAGTGTCTAGTGTCTGCATGAGGCAGGCACTGGGAAAGACCAGAAACTGGAAACCATTTCTTTCATTATAGTTTCCACAAGTGGCTGCAATGTCTGTAATATGGAGTAATTAAGCAATGGGTAGTCGTACTGTTGAGCCAAATGGAGAGCCAAGTGTGTCATCTGCTGCAGAAGGATTGAGGGACGAGTAATGGGTTCCTGCAGGCACCCATGAAATTCCACAAAGAGCAATATCTGAGAGTTAGATGGTTTTTGGACACGATGTTGCATGATTTATTGCTCATTTCTTATAGTTTCACCAGCTGTATTATGCCCATCCTCAGTTGCATCTACAGGAGTAATTACCCAATAAAAGACAAAAAATAAATCAGTATATTACCAGCATTCTTCTCCTATTGAATCCAGAACACAGCACTGTTCTAGCTACTAAGGAAAAATTAGCTCTGTCTAATATAGAACTATTAGTGCTATAGTAGAGCACAGTCCTAGCTCAGTCTTACACATGACATGTTCATAGGAACTCCAGATTACCTCTCTGGAGAAATTTAGAATAAAAATATCCCAGCAGGATTTAGCAACCAAAGGATGTGGAGTGAAAGGTAAGCTTACTAGTTTTTCATTGTATGTGTTATACATTTGTGTATGTTTATAACACTTCACTAATTATTTTAACTTTGTTCAAAAAATACACTAATGTAGTTCTTCCTAATGTGTATTTATGGGCCAGACTCTTCCTCTAGAAGTCTCATTGTGTCTTTACATCTCCAGAGTAGCTCTCATTAACTTCTCAGCAGTTTTTGTTCTCTGTATGGACACACTGTGATTTTACAAGAGACAAAGTAAGCTCAGGAAATAAGTAGAGCAGTGATTTTTAAATTAATCAGTTATAGCTTGGTTATTCTGCAAACGGGGGAACTTCCCCATTCCTTCTATGTCAGTGGAATGAGAAAATGAAATGATTGTGGCATTTTTAAGCAAGATCTGGGGGACAGAAATGCCTTGTCTGAGGCACAGAGCAGGAATTTGAAGCTGTTGCTTCAGTGTGCAGCAGGTTTCCCCTACATCCCTGGGCAAATCTCTCCATCTATCTTCTTCAATTTCTTAGATATTAAATGGAATTAATTTCTCCCTTTCTCAAAATAGTGATTTTGAAGATAAAATCTGTTAATGACTGAGATCCTCAGGTATTATGGTATCAAGGGTTTATATAAATTCATAGTAAAAGCCAACCCGAGGGCTTCCTTTATCCCTACAAACCTGTAGAATCCAATCAAGAGTCCCCTAAACATGTGTTTTCCAGGCACAAGCTACATGAACTCTTTTTTTCTCTCATCCCAGCCTTCCTTGCTATGTTGAAATAAGATACCAGAACTTTCACAGCATTTATTATGATGCTCATTTATGAAAATTTATAGATTTGAATTTAAGATTTTTCAGCACGAAGATTAAAGGCAGGCATATTAAAGAGTTGCCTGATTTAATTTAGAGGGAGCTGCAGGCACTCAGCACCTCTGATAATGCAGATCTGGTTGTTTACTTGTTCCATTATCCTCCTTTCACCATCTATCTAATCCTATCACATAATTGTCTACAGAAAATACTCAGTCGCTTGGTTTCTTTACTGTTTTGTATAATTGGGGCTAGTGTCACCATGCAGTGAAAAGACCCACAGAATGCTGGATTCAAAGGCATATGCTCAGATTTGCAAAACGTTTTCTCACTGGGTCAGGAATGAATAGTAAGATTATTCTGCCTATTTGTCCTCCTATTTATGGCTAGTCTCTGTCTGGGTTGTAAATCGATGGTAGCTTTGGGATTATATGAAATATTTCAAACTGCTTTAGTGAAAGAAACATAAATGTGCCCTTTTGTGATGCCAGTTTTTAGCCATGTGTCCAGGTCAGGAAGATATGGAAACTGCTAAAGCAGCCAGACTGTTATTCACCAATTTCACAGATTGTCAGTGGAGAATAGCAGGGTGGAACAGAAATTAAAGATACCTGTTTATATAACTGGAAATAAAAGGTGATGTAATTAGTGTCAGTTTTCAAGTATTAATGGTAGTGAGCAGACAGGACTGTCCTAAAGGAAAAGCATTTTTTTCCCTAAATTAAGTGCAAGTGAATCTTCGCTATTACCTTCTTTGCTAGTATATCACATATACCAGAAAGGTGTTATATATACTGACTAGCCAACATGTCTTTAATTCTTTGATTTAAAAAAATTATTAGTGGAAGTTAAAGCAAATGCCCTGTAGACAGTTTATAAATGAGAAATTTCAGTTTTATGCTGGTTGATACAACTTCTGCAATTATTATCTCTATCCTCGCCTGTAAAAATGCCTTAAGTTAAAAAAAAACCCCACAACTTTATTTGCCTTTTGGTTCCATTTTTTGACTTGGGAAGTAATTTGTGTCTTCCTTTCCTGCTGGAGATTTTAGCAGGAGAGGTAGCAGATAGAAGGTTATAAACCACATTTGTGTGTCGTATTTGCTGTTTCTGAGGACAGCTTCAGTCTTAGGGCCAATACTTGAGTACCAGTGGAGGTCAGAGTGTTCTTAACCTGAAATTCTCCAGCAGTGTCTGTCTCAGGGAATGAGTGTGCATCTGCTTGTCTGAACCACAGCAACACTTACTGAACTTGACTACTGCTTTGGCAGGTGGTGTCATTCTTATTTAGCCTCTTTGTTTTCTTTTATCATCTAGTTGACAGAAATTGTCCCTTCTTTTTGGTATAAGAAAGAACTCTCTCATCTCTACAGCAATTTTTAATCTAATCATGGCCAACAAAATAATTTTCTTAAAATAATTCCTGTGGACTCTCCTAGCTATGTCTGAATTATCATTCTTTGTTGTGCAAGGGCATGTATTTTAAGTGTTTACAAACAACTGAATTAGAAAAAAAAATTGGAATGCACAGTTGTTAATTGACTTTATTTAGATTTCTTGTGTTTTCTGATACAGGACCATGGAGTAGAGTCAGGTTTTGCTGAAATTTTGATGTTGTGTAATGGGGCAGCAGATGGATCACCTGAGCTTAAGACAAGTATTTGTCACAAGAGCAAAGATCATCTGACTTAAGGGAAGATATTTTAAAGAAGGACTCCATATAGAATACTTATTCACCCAGAAGCTGGTACACCCATGTGTTGTTTTCTTTTCCAGCTGAGTCTGAGCTTTCTGTTGTTAAAGCTGGGCTGGTATTTTTGCTGCATGGTATCTTTGAATGACAGCTCAGAAATGCCCCCATTTGTCATACAGAGGCAGCAGAACCCATTTCTGAGGAGACCAGATTTTCTGTCAGTAAGAAATATTATAACTTCACTCTTACTTCTGTGGTTTCTTAAAAAACATGTGGCCAATCCCCATTGCAGAATAAGTGCCAGCTTAGGGTGTCTTCTCCAAACACTGAGTATGTGTGGTAGCTGCAGGGTGGAAGTGCCTTTGCTCCTCGCTGTATGGAGCCATTTTTACACATTTGCAGGGAAGGACGATGTTGTTTTGTGCATGTTTCTCTTACTTACACACTATTATCTCAATACAGGCGGCCCATACAAGATAGTAAAGGGGTGGTTTATATTGAACTGCGAATGATAAGAGGTTGTAGTAAACAACACTGCTCCAAAAACCTAAAAAGTCCTCCAAAGAAATAACTACTTGTGTAGAGCCCTGCAGAAAGCACGGGGTGAAGCCCAGAGCTGAGCTCCTCTCGCCTGGGCTGCTAAGGGAGTGTCTGCATCAGCATTTTAGGTTTGGGTTCACTTTTGAGGAGGACAGTCTTGGAGCATACAACCTGAATTCCTTTCTGATGAATCCAAACCAAAGGATGCATTCCAGGAGCACAATCAGGATGTATCTACAGTAGTGGCTTAGTTTGGATTAGAAGTTAACTTCTGAAATTAATTTTTCATTCGTCCCTATTCACCTGCTTTGATTAGCAATGTGGAGCAGGCTCAGAGTGCACAGACTGAATTCGTTTCAGATGAAAGCAGTGGTACAGCAGCACGACGATGGATTTATCCCTTCGGGGAGGGCACTGCCCACCGGGACCACCACCGGCCCCTCTCGCCTCCCTGACTGGCGGTTTTCCCGCGCAAACCGCCGCGCCCGCGCTGCTGGGAGAGGAGGGGGCGCGGTTGCCAAGGCAACGCCCAGGTCTCGCCAGAGGCTCTCGCGAGATCTGCTGGTTCCCGCCGCTCTCCCCTCAGGGCCTTCACCCCTCAGGAGTTCGTCTGGTCCCGCTCTGCCCTGGCTCCTCTCCCCTCAGGAGTTCATCTGGTCCCGCTCTGCCCTGGCTCCTCTCCCCTCAGGAGCCCGCCTGGGCGCCGGTACCCGCCGCTCACTCCACCCCGGGCCGGTCTGAGCTCCTGAGGTGCAGCAGTTCTGTCAGTTCTCGGCTGCTAAGGTCCCCGCTTCCAATAGGTATTATGCATATATCCTCTATATATGAAATATGTAGTGATCTTCGATGTGTGACAGGAGAATACATTGTAGGAAAGTGCGATACTAAGTAGGTTGTTGTACTGCTTAAAGTCATTAGCAGTGTAATATAAAATATATTAGTCTTTTTTAATTGTTGCACAGTGAAGTAACGCTCAGTAGAAAGTAAAGTGTGTTGGTGCCCCTCACGAAGTGAGTGCTTTAGAGCTCCTTGGCACATTTCAAAATGCAGGGTGAGGTGGAATCTTTGGTCGTGGTTCCAAGTACGGGACAAAACGAAGCCTTCCCAGTTCAGAAGGAGCTCAGAGAGAAGTTATGACTCAGGCAGTCCTCTGAATCATATTTCCCCTGAGCTGTAGCATTGCACAAGCGGGGAGTGTGCTGTCAGCCCTTTGCCAGATGAATTCCCTCTCTCATGTCCAGTCAGCTCTTTGCTGACACAGAAGGAAGCAAAAATGATGATTATGTTTACTTCCAACCCAATTTTCCCCAACTTCTCCACTTGCTTATGGAAGGAAGTAATGTCTCTTGGATGTTGGGTCATTAACAGAATGCCCTTAGTGTAGCTTTCAGGAAAGGTGGCATGATAACACAGAATGCAAAGAATGCCTTACAACTTCCATATAGAAATTTGTGACCATCAGATGCCTGGTGTATTAAGTTTGGTTTACTGTTCATTTATAGGTAGGTGGGACACTGTAGTCACTTGTCAGGTCTGAACATAACACTCGTTCCTTGGACACTCATTTTCCATCCTATAGGAATCAAATCTGTTGTAGTGAGAGCATATATCAGCAACACCTACATGGCTTGAAAAGTACCATTTGAATCTGATTCCAGGCAGATTTGGCAAGGCTAATAATCACCAAGTAAAATATGATTAAACAAATCTGAGTTATTGGTAATTTAAAAAAAAAAGTTGCACTCACATGCAAACCAACAAAAATAGCTATTTCTATTGTTAATAGAAATAACTATTGTGTGTTAAGAATCTAAGAATAGCATAAACAAATAGTCATCTGATCAGCTCTGCAGTGACTTTTAACAGATTCAGTCAGCAGATTTTACAGATGAACAGTGATTTACCTGTAAGTAATTGAAATTAAAGTATTCATTTGTTGGTATTAGAGTAGCTAGTAATGCAAAGGTCTGCTCTTAATCATTAAAGAGGTTAATAATTCTGGTAACCTGCTAGGAAGGAATCAGGCATTTAAAATTCCTAATTTGGTAGCAACAGTAACTCTGTGTGAAGCTTGACAGTGAATACTATTTATTTTCTTTCATGGTTTATGAAGGAGGAAAATCTAAAGTAGATAAGATAGCATATAATGAAATTGGTCATTTCAATATTAGACGTCTGTGCTTTTATAGTGAAATTTTAAGAAAATTTTACCTGAATCATGTACTTAAGGGACAAATTATGCACCTATCCATACAGAAAGAAATGCATGAGCAAATATCAATTTGTTCAGTTTAGCCTGTGTGACTTCTTGGGTAAGTAACTGCTTACCAACACAAATAGAGATTGTGCAATCTAATTCTAAATATGTAATTTAAAATTCCATTCTCAATGATCCTTACACCTACGTCTGTTGTTCAGAAAGACCTTTCACAGATTCACAAGTAGTTTTCACAGAAACTAAACATTTTTACAAAAGAAAACAGTTTATAAGAAAGCCAGGAAAAAAACTATCTTGCAATAAATTGAAACAAGAGGAGATTGTCACTATTTGCTCTGTCTCTTGATAGTCAATTGTCAGGGTTGTTCAGTTATTCTTATTAATCTTTCATGCTTGCCAAGCTTTACTTTCCTTCACTTTACAAAGAATGAAGAACAGACTAATAAATGATCATAATTATAAAAGCTATGATGTGCCTGCATTTTTTTAGGAAACTAACAGTAATTCTAAGGTACACCCTTATGGTGTGGAAGGTAAAACTGGTCAGCCTGGTCTATGACTGGATGTTATGTGGCCAGGGAAGAAGTGTTAGTTCTGCTTCCATTGTATTATTCACTGTTTTGTAGAGTTCTGAGAAAAGATAATATCTATAGTGCCTTTTTAGGTAATTGTGACATCATTTATATGACTCAGTTTGTATTATACTTAATATATCAGCATAGATTAAATCAACACTTCTTGGTACTGATGCATCTTGGAGAATAGGGTCATTTCCCCTTGTTGTGAATGAGAGTAGGGGGAAAGAGTGTCTGTAAATGTCATTTCAGTGCAAAATCAATCACTTAATGCCTTCTGACTTCCCTTACTACTGTGCTTCCAGTAATCAAATATTCTATTACTCAGTGCTGTTGGCAGTTCAGTGTTATTTCTGTGTATTTGTACAATATGCAGCATAATGACCTTTACCACAATATGAAGAATAAATAATAATACAGGGGCAGTGGGTCTTGAAATTACATTTCATACTAGATTAGAACAGGCTTACATCTCTTTTTTTCATAAAGACATTTGATATATTTTGAAATAAAGTACATCTGCATGTTTTTGAATAAAAACTTAGCCAAAATTTCTATCCTAAACCTCCTGAAGGTAAAATGTACAAGGTGTGCATTTGTATCACTCCATTTCATAGCAATGTATTTCTCATTCTTTTAGAAAGCAATAGTTGTCAGAAGACTTAAAAATCTTGCCTAACACTCTGCTGTTGCTCCTTAAATCAGATTCTGAAGTATTCTTGTTCCAAATCACAATTATTTTTGAATCTTGCAAAGTGTACATGGCATTGAGTGCTAATCCCTTCAACATAAAAGCATTGTGTGATGTGATGAAACTGTATTTCATACATATAAATTGTGTCCCAAATAAGTTTATTAAAAAATTATTTTAATTTGTCATTTAGATGGGTAGTTACAGAACCAAATCAAGAGTGTACATGTAAATAACATAAGTTTGAAGAATAAACAAGTGCAACAGATAATACACCTATGTTTATTCTTATTTACATATTTCAATGCCTATTGTTAGTTTGTTAATAAGTAGTTAATAGTTGTTAAATAAGCCAGCATATAAACAGGTGGCAAGAAAATATGCAGAAAAGGTTTTATTTTATATGATTCCTTCATACAGTGATTATGAATTTGAAGGGTGTTGGCCATAATATTTTCTCTAGAAAATAAATAAAAATAAATAGCCACAATATTTCTCTTTAATATTTTAGTTTGAATCCAGACATGAACATTTGCTTGTTCTTGAAGATGCTCTGATTAGAAGGCATGCTAAAGCCTTCTGAGTGCCTGGTGAAACAGCAGGGTGTGTCAGATGGGCTGGGGAGAAGGAAAACAAGTAAGAAGAGGGGAACAAATGCACGCCTCATACAGGTGGAAATAACTCCAAATGGCCTTAGAGCAACAGTAATTTTTCATAACTGACAGGCAGATGGGTCATCTTCCTGCTCCCTTCTTCTCTAAAGTTCACTACGTTCAGCCTTCAGGTTATTTTTACTTGCTGCTCTGCAGACCCACATGAAAGCATCCATACAGGTTCAGAGAAATCTGAGAGGTTCTTCTATGGTATCTCTTGTGGGTTTTTGTCCAAAAAGCATCAGGATGATTTTGTTGGCCGGAGACAATTTGGGATAGTGTATTGTATTGAGTGTATAGAGTTTACATCTCTAGATGTGTAAATATTTATACAATAGTAATACATTTCAGTTTCACACTGTTGCAAATACACTGTTTTGACATACAATGTAAATGGTGTGAATTGTATTCAAATTGTATGTAGTGTACAGGCTAAAGAATATACCACATCTACTCCAGTCATTATAAAATTAACAATATGTTTTCACACACACAGGCATTCACATATGTATATGCACACACTACAAATATATGTACATCCAGTAAAAGAAAAGATACACCCCAGCCAATCAATAAACCCAGGTCTGAGTGAGTGACCTGTTTATAATCATGGTACACTTAGAATCACAGTGTACAGTCAAGTACAGCAGCTGTAGACCTAGTTCTCAGTTTTGCTGAGATTTAAAAGCAGAATAAATATTTCCAATGATTGAAAGGACAGAAAATAAAGTAAACCTTTTGGTGTCTAAATTTTCAATCTCTGAAATAGTTAATGAATTAAGTTCAGAAATTTGCACTGAAGTTACCTGCACCATTTGAAGATGTACCCAGGTACTCTATGTGCAACAATTTGCAGCTGACTCAGAGCAGCTCAGTACTAAAAAACAAAGTGACTAATCTCTTTGTAGAACTGGGACTCTGCAACTTTGCTCTGAGTCATGGAGACAGCTCAAAGTGCCTAGATTTAGGACAGAAATAAACAGATTTAAACAGAGCACCCGGTTTCAAAACAAACATTCCTTCTGGTCCTTCTGTCAGAATGACCTTCGTAACACTATTTAACATCAAAGTGTTGCTGATATGCAGGGTAGTTGAAAATCTCTAGAAGACTATCCAAGTGGAATCTGAGAAGTTAAAGGAAAGTGAGGAAAGAAAGAATGAAAGCAAAAATATTTTCTTACCCATTAAGAATGCCACACATAAAGATAGTGGGAGCAGTCATTTGTCTAATAGCAAGATTAGAACTGAAAGAATAAAACTGGAATTGGTGGCATTAGGATGTGTAGGGGAGAGGGAAGGGAGATCTTTAATAATTTGCCTGTTCTTGACAGATTTTAGCTAACCTTAGTTAGTCCTTCATATTCTAAGATTGAAGAAATAATTAAACAGTAACATTAATCCTACTTTATTCAGCAAATCTCTGTTTTAAAAATTTATGGTCCTCTATCTTTATGCTGCTTTCTTAAGGGTAAATATTTGTGCAAGTTGAGCCAGAATCTCTTCTGCAATGGATGAGTGGTTGTTTCTGCCACCTCCAAGTTACATCAGATCTTTCTTTCAGTGGCACTAGTGCAAATTTGGAGAAGCAGACCTGAAGTTAATGATCTGCATTAAATATGCAAATAATGAGTTACTCCTGGTTTCTCTCGTGTAAGTAAAGGTAGTATTTGACCCTTTGTATTTATTTCAAGTTTGTAAAATATAATCATTTTGAAATCTTTCCTAGAATGGGTCTGGGCATGTTGCTGCAGACAGACCCAAGTTTTTATGCCTGTAGTCCAAGATAGCCACCATCTAGCTCTGATTCAGCAGCATTAATTCAGTGCTGGCACAGATCTAAAA
>VYZX01028939.1:11957-38807 GCA_013401335.1 Brachypteracias leptosomus | reverse complement strand
TAAATTTAATTTAAAGAAGTGATTTTACTAACTAAATGGAGAGCCCTTTGCTGTCATTGATGCTACCATAAACCTACAGTTTTAGAAGTTTTTTCCCAAGATGGTTGGAAATCCAGCCACATAAGGTAATTTACTGTGCTTTTTCATGCAATCATTTCTCTCTCCCATGAGGTGACACACAGAAAAGGTGATTATAAATCATACCCATACTTTTCAATGTCTCAAAATTATGCTCAGTTTAGAGCTTCTCTTTATTGCTTACGGATCTAAGTATGATGAATCTCTAAAACATTATTCTAATCACAGCTTTCATTTTAGATATTCTGAAAAGAAATCATTTTGAAGATAATGAAGTGTTTGGAAGCTATTGTCAAAATAAATATCCCCTGCTAATCTGTAAGTAAAGTAAAATAAGATACATACCAGGTCATATTTCACTGGATTGTTTGGAGAGGAAGTTAGCTCCCTATTTTAATAAAAATAAGGCAGCAATGGATGTGTTTCAAACTGCAAGCTTTTTTGGGGGGAGGGCAGCTCATTTATAATCCCTTTCTATTACCAGTTCCTGGACTTTACCAGTAGACTTCTGCAGGCAAATTAAAAATATCTTTAAAAAAAAATATTGCATATAAAAGTAATGAATAAAATAATTATTCTTTTTAAAATAAAACATAACTTATCATTTCAGTTTTATGTATTTTAACAAATTAGCATGCTACTACATCCAAAAATATGGAACTTTTAGTAAAAGTGTGAGCAATGTTTTTTGATGAGCTGCACCATGACAGGACAGGCCATGCTCTTCTCTTTTGTGTACTACACACAAGAAGACCTCAAATATTGGACTAGGAGACTAAAGAATAATCTAGCAAGACTGGAGAATTTTATTTCACATAGAATTTATATCTTTGACTTCTTTATATATTGCATGTTGTTATATCATATACTCTGAAATACTGAAAACCTCAATTCCTCTTTTATATATGCTTGATTAGTAGATAAAACTTGTTATATAATGTTTTTAAATCTGTCATGTATTCTACAGAGGATTACCTGTTTGAAATAACTACTACTTCTAAGGTAAGTTTGTTAAATATCCTGAACTGGCTAGATTTCCTTCACCGAGTTTAATTAGAAGTAATGCAGTTTTGAAAGACTTTCCCTAAACTTGTTATCTCTCACAGAGAAAAACACTTTTCTTGGTTACTACAAAAGCCACCACTGGCATCCTACTGCTTCCCTTTTTTGTGTGAAAATGTTCTGGACTAAAGAACCTAAGAAAGGTACTTTCAACAAAGGTTACTCTAGATTTTAATTTCATGTTCTTCCTGTTGATCAGTAATTATGAGAATAAATAGGTGAGCTTAAAATCCCGTGGTAAAAATGTTCACTTCCTTAGTCTACCTAGACAAAGAAACCACAGCAGGAGCAAGTGGAGGAAGTTAGAAGAGCCATCAAGTCAACAGCTCCTACACTGGCCTTTCTGCTGTGTGTAAGAGTAGTTCCATTAACATTGATTTACAACAATGTAAATAAAATTCTTCCTGATTGTAATCAGGCTCCTTGTGCTGACAGAAAGCAGGTCACCTTCCCCTGTAAAGCAGAGCCTTAATCTGTAGCAGCTTCACTTTCTTCAGCCAGCAACACTGATTTGATAGCATATCATACTGAAGTTGACAGCTTTCCCAGTCAGCCAACTCCATGGCTTTTGTAAAATGTTGCTCAAGAACAGATGAAAGCAACACGTAGTGTATCTGGAGACTTTAAAAATAATTATAAATATGATACCCTACAGTCATTAATTGGGATTTTCTGTAACCTTGTCTCTGAATTGCAAGATCTGTCATATGCAGGAATAAACCTTAACCATGACTGATGTGCAGATAACAGAGGAGGAAGAATACCACACTACCATGAAAATAAAGGTAAACTTACAGTTTCAAAAATTTGTTTTACCTATGAGCAGATCCTTCTTAACTCAGCACAAATTAAAATCTTGGAGTGCTGAAGCAAAGCAGTCAGAACAGTCATTCACTTGGTCACAGAGATCAGAGCCTTGAAAGTAAACACACTGTTAGCTTGTTATGGCTTAATCAATAGCTGTAAATAGTAAACCCTTGAGGAATAAATTATGTAAATACATTAAGTATGTGGTGTTCTTCATGTTCTGTTGTTTAAGTGGCAAAAACTTGTTAGCCTGTGCCTGGAAGCAGTGGCAGGTTAAAACCCTGGTTATCACATATATAAAGTAAATTGAGTCAATGTCAGCACAAAAGAGCATGTGGCAGAAACTCTGGAAGTTCAGATTTGAAAAGCGAAACATAGGCATTCATAATTTTTAAGACTCTCTTTCCTAATACTGGCAGTGATTGGGTTGCTTACCCAATACCTCAGATATCAGGTAATGTTTGAGTAGCTGCAGATGAAATCCAGCATGCATGGAATGAACTTCACATGTTTGGAGCATTTATGCTCATAAACCTCATTTGTTCCTAGGAGGCATCAGTGTGTCCCACATCTCTGAGGGCTTCACTCTCCTCTGGTACTAGCGTATGTCTCACCTTATTGGTACATCCTGGATCTTTAAGTAGTAATGCTAAGTGAAAGCCCATGATGTAGTGTATGTTTTTACCCCAATGTGAACCCCAACCAATCTTCGTGACAGTGTTTCACTTTGTCACTCCATATTGCTTTCCTACAGTAAAGGTGGTACCAGATGCAATACTCTTGCTCTTTGTGACCCAGGCTTTTGCCAACTGCTTTTTCCTTTGAAAAACGACTGTTTCCTGTACTCTAGTTAGAATAGCAGATGTGCAAGATAATTCAGTCTTTGGGGATAAAGCAGGGGTCACATTCCCTATAATGAAAGAAAGCAACAGACAATCTTAGAAGAACTGTCTTGACATGGTTGTGGTTTAGAATTGCCTGTTTGGAAGGGAAAAGTGAGAAAATTGTTCATTTTCTCATTGCTGGATTTCATCTCAAATCCCCAATCTCCCTCTAATACCTCTATATATACAGCTACTGTAACTATAACTTGATTAATTTGTGTAAGATTGTGTAAGTATACACATACACAGTTATTTGTCTATTTGAGGTTTCTGGTTTATGGTCTTTTATTTCTTTGTCATTAATCCACTAACATTTACTTATTAACTACAATATAGTTGTTATGATAACATAGAGCAGCCATATATTATACTATTTTTTGTTCTGAATTATCAAAGTTCCTTGGATGTAGCTTAGCAATATTTCAGAGCACTCTGCTTTGTTTTACTTCGTGTATACATTTTGTACAACAAGTGAAGCAGTGCAAAATTTGTGGTTGAACATTGTATTCTTGAAGGAATGCACATTCAGTTTGACCAAAACCATTAGATAACTCACAACAAAAAATGCGGCTGAAAAAAATCAGAAACAAAAATATTTTAAGTTTTACTTCTCAGGAAAAGAAACAGACAATGTTTTGGAACCAGGTTTTTATTCTGTTAACAATCAAAATCTGTTAATGTCTCAGCTGTACTTGCAAAACATTTTACTTTTCTGTGGTTTTATCTTTCCCCCATTTAAATATCTTTGTACTTGCCACACTTAAGATTCAGAGAATAAACTACAGAGCTAGCAAAGCTTATCCTCTACCTGGTTTTATAGTCTCTCTACTAGGAATATGTAGACATAAGATCAAGGGTATTTATTCTATCCTTGATGCATGTGCATAATTGTAAAGTTTAATAGGAATTATGTGCATACTAAGTGAAAACTACCCCTGTGGGGTAATAAAAAAGAGTCTGGCAAGCTCAGTGGAGAGGAAAAAGTCAATCCTTTATATTTGAAGAGATATGAATTGTCTTGAAAAAGATCTCTCATTTCTTACAGAATATTGTGAGTTCCCACATTAATGAAGCCCATGTTTTTCTCCTTTAGAAGTGATTTCATGAAAATGGCTTTTCTCTGCAACTTCTCTGAAGGAGGTAATTTGTATTTTGACTTTACATCCAAATTCCTACACCACATAAAATGGGGCCATGAATTGTTCAGTGCCATCAATTTGATATGTATTCAACTTCAGCGGGTGACTGTCGTTTCCAGTCTCCAGTAAGTCACTTACCATTACAGCAGCAGTAATAAAAATCATGGGTTTGTATTTTATCTTTTTATTCTATTCTTATCACGTGCTATCTTTTGCCCTTATGTTACATTCTGAAGGTAAACTATTTCACTGAGTACTGTGGTTTGAAATGTTCAACTTCACCATTTTTCAGAGCTCAAGATTTCATTAAAGAAAGCTTGAATTAGAACTTGGACATAACTTCTAATAAATACAGCTGTAGGTATATTCTGGATCATATGTTGTTTTCCAGTAGGAATGTATCATTGGTTTCTTTTACTTCAAGGCCTCTTTTTTTTTTTTTTTTTCCTCAACTGTCTACTAAAGAATAGCTTGTAATAATATATAAGACTAATTTACAAGACACTTATTTTCTTCTGTCTTTCTAGCCTCATATTCTAGATTATTACTGTCTCTTTTTTGGTTTTGTTTTTTCATAATTCAACAGTACAATCTATAGCTGGTGAACTATATTTCAGCAACTTTCTGGTGAAAGAGAGCATCCAAATGCCCCTACTCAGGGATGTTTTACAAGAACTAAATTGCAGGCTGTGTTCTGTAAGTTAGATTTCAGGGAATGCAGAGCAATGAAGAATAATGATTGTAGAGTACCTCCAAATTAACCTTTCCCACTACATCAGAACCTCGTGCAGTTGCTGCTCTCCCTGCTGCTTTGCACTTGTAGCTCTTCAAAGGTTCTCATGCTGAAACTTCCACATATCTGTTACCTGTTTTGTTCAACAGGCACAGGAGATGTTTTGTAGATGGTTGGCTGCAGGATAACTGTGCTGCTGGTGCTGCCCCTTTGGGAGAGGCACTAAGGTCTATTTGTAATGTCTCAATATGTGCCAAAACCTTTGTCCCTTTTTGCAAATTGGGTGTTTTGTGGTGTGCATCTGTTACTGAAGAGTTAATAGGAAAGGATACCGACCTAACAGCAGTTCATAATTCTTATGCTAGTGACCTTCTTTGGAAGGGGGTGAGCGTGTATCTCCCTGGAAGAGAACCAGGAAGACTGTATAAGTTCAATAATGTTCTGCTGAATTTTTACCTGTCCTAAGCTAAACTTTCCATAGCGTTTGCTTAGGCTAATAAGAACAAACCACACAGGTTTGAAAGATGATTCCTCAAGGATGCAGTCGAGGTACAGAATCAATCCTAATGAATCAGGCAACTGAGGACACAGTAGACAACCACCAAGGTGCAGCAAGGGCAGGCTGCTCCAGAAAGCAATGTCAGCCAGCAGCTGAGGATGATAATGAGGCAGGTGAGGATGGTGACAGACTTCCAAGCTCAGTCACACCGCTGCACCAAAGCCCAGGCAGCAAAACCCCTGTAGGAGTGAAGGAGGACGTTGCACTTGTGGCTTAAAGACATTTGAATTTCAAAGGTTACAAAAAGGGTTTATTTCAATCACTTTGGTAGATACTGAGAACAGAACTAAAGCAAATGTATCATGTCCTTCAGTCTTTATACAGCTATATAACTCCAGGTTTATACAACCTGAAGGTGCCAGCAGTTTTAGATATTTTGGAGTGCTTGTTACCAGGAGATGGCAATAAATGGTGAGAGAGGGAAGACGTGCAGCTCTATTTTTAAAATGCAAGAGGGAGATCATTTCTATAAAGTCATCTCTGCGAGTCAAGCCTGAGAATTCTTACACAACAAATGGAAAAAGAGGAAATTCAGAATTTACAAGTTAATCATTAGAGAGTATATTAATCTGCTATGAGGAAATCTACCTTGTCAAATTCTGTCATTAGGAGATAATGATATGTTTAGTTTTGCATATTTTCATGCTTCAGATTAATAGGTGCAAAGCAATCAAAATACTTACCAAAGATGCTGAGAACTTTGTGATCAAACTCAAGTTCAAGCTGGGATATTTTGCACAGTTTATCTGAAATACAAATTCAGATTGGATTCACTGGCTCAGGGAAATAGGATGATCTCTTCAGGGCTGCTGGCCTGCATCCCACTTTAATGTGTGACACTTGATATATTTCAGGTTAGGGAAAGATGAGAGCTTGCATGTATTCTCTTTGCAAATCAACAGACTTTATTTTCAAATAAAAAGGGGGAGCTTTTGCCAGAGCTGTTCTAAAGGACTGTCGAAATTCAAGTCATCTGCATACCTGTATGAAAGGAACAGCTGATATCAGTGAATGCATTTTTCAACTCATCTACATCAAAGGATGAAACTGATTCCAGCCAGCTCCAGCCATGGCCTCAGCCTGAATATTCCCAAGCAGAGGTTTCGAGAACATTGGTGCAATATGAACCTGTTGTTCACAGTCCAGTAAATTTATTGCTGAATAACAGATGTTAAAAGCAAAAATAGGCACTGGGATCCAAAACTGGATTATCAGCTCCCCAAACTGGCCTGGGCTTCAAGAAATGCAAGAGTGTTCCTGCCAAGTCAGTGAACATGTGATGTGCATTTGGCATGTGCTCAAGTCTTACTACATGAAAACCAACAATCTGTGTCAGTCAAAAGACTGCTGAATAGCAAAATGGTGTGTAATTTTAATTTGATGAGAAGCTGGAGATGGATTCTGATGTCAGAAGTATACGCTTACTGGATTAAGGCAATGTAACACTGGCCATGAGAGCATTAGAGAGAAAAATATGAAGTTATTCAGCTCATGGTATACTGAGACAATGGATAAAGCTGTGCTTCTGTTAATTTCTCTATGAACCACACTGAAATGAAATGTGGTATAATGCAAAAGTATATTCATACTCAGACAGGAAAGGAAAGGGGGTGCTGTCACTAAAAATACAGCCACCACTGCTGAGCTTCCATCATTAACATTTTGATAGTAGGCACAGATTTATGTTGGCTACTTTTGTAGTTGAAAATTATTGCTAGAATTTGCCACTTCAGGTGGCAGATTCTGCTGCCTTTATTCAGTGACCACTTTTCTGTACCTTTACTGTATACCAACAGCAGAAAGGATTTTGCCGCCTCTGATGCACTTTTGTACTAGCAGTTTTCCTCTTGCTGTCCTCCAGATTGCCTCCTCTGTGATTTATTCCCCTGAGATCCTGATTGGGAGTACATATTTCATGCTGTCTTAGCTACTTCCATTAGTGATATGGAGTCATAACAGGGAACAATGGCCCAATACCTGTAGGTATCTTCACATTCTGCTCGGGAAAATCAATTTTTTAAGATTTACAGACAAAAGCAGTTTTGAATAAAATATTTCCATTTCTGGTTAGGCATAAAGGCTTAACTATATGGATTCTTTCACTCAACTTGTATATCATAAAAAGCACTAACAGGTGACTGTGTATTGTAGCTAGTAGGTTTGTGAGGAGGCAGAAAGGGAGTGAGCATAGAGTTATGGTCCTGAAGGTGTGGAGAAGAAATCCATTAGAGAATGTAATTTTCTATCCTAGCTGTTTTGCAATTATTGTAATGAGCAAAAAACCCAAATTACTTTACAATATCTTGCAAATATCTCCTCAATGTGAAAAAGTTCAATGTTAACTATACAGACAGTAGTCCCACTGTAAACATTTTATAGCAGATTTAACAGTGGGTTTGGAAGGACATTAAGTATCCTCAGTTTCTTTTTTTTGCTGGTTCAGCAACAAGCCAGTTATCAGTCAAGTAATCATAACTTTGCTAACTCATGCATCTGTATACTCAGGAATTTTTTAGGATGGCTCCAGCCTAACTTAACTATACTGATATAAATAGGACTGTATTGAATTTTTCAAAGCTAACCATCGTTCAGTACAGACAACAAGTAATTAAACTCGTCCATTATGCTCTGTTCTGTCACTCTGATTTTGAAACAGCCTCAGCTGAAATGTGTTAGTCTCCTAAGGAGGTGCTCAGCTATTCTTGATGATTGTTTTTAGTGTGTTTTAGGGCAAAATCTATTTGGCTAGTTTGAGCTGTCTACAACCCCTATTTGAATGAAGCAAGTTCAGTTATTTGCTTGTTTTGAACTGGAACCCAGCTAGAGCTAGATCTCAGCTGGGAGGATGTAAATTACAGCTGACTGCTGTTATGGCCTCAAAAAGGACATAATAATTGAGATACTTTAATCCCGTTCTCCTGTATGTAAAGGCTACAGTCCAGTTAATTAGTATGTGATTTGCTAGCTAATTATAGAGTTGACTAGAGAATTACAAATACAGAATATGTTAGGAATTTCCTAATGAAATTAATGAAACTGCTCATAAAGTGTCATGCAAGAAACCAAACCATGAAGTATTTGAAAGAGTACTGCTCAGCTCTCACCAACATAGAAAAAAAACCCAAACAAAGCACTCGATTTAAAATCTCCTTTACTTTGTACCATCATTTTGTAAGTGTATGTATTTGTGTAAAGGTACACCCAAACTTTTTTACTATATATACACACAAAATTACCTTCTGGGTATGTGCTTTGTTATTAGTCTTCATATGCCAAATGTGCAACAGCTTTTCCAAATCCAAACTATGTGTATCTTTTGTGAAACCATTTCTCCCTGTGCTCAGATAAAGGATTTAGGGAACAACATGAGTGGTCTGTTTAAAGAAAGACTCTTGGGTGTAGCCTCTTGGTGTACTGATCAAAAAATGTCCATCTGGGCCATGAATTGTCTCCTACAATTCTAAAGAGGATGCTGCTTTTATAGCCAGGGCAAAGCATATTCTAGTCAGATCGTAAATGTGTTTCATTGAAGAGGTGTAATGCTATTGGATGGAAATGCCTCAAATGGACACAGTTTCCCAGTCAGCTGAATTCTAAAATGGAAAGAGAAATGTCATATCACACTCAGAAGGATGTGTCTTATCAGTTTGATTTGCCTGGGATAAGAAGATTGTTAGAAAAGTAGTAAAATAATGAACAAACCCAAAAACATACCCCAAACAAATTTGCTCAGCATGGAAACAAAAAATTTAAACTTCTGTGTACTATTTAAATGCAGAAAATAATTTTAATTTCCTGCAAGGAAACCACACAATTTATATGTACTTTGATATTAACATTGTTACTCTATAAACTAATAATTAATTGCAAACACATTGTGAGCTATGGTGAGCTCTATTATTGGAGAATTAGGTGCAGTGTATACTGAGGTACATTGAAGATAGTCTGAGAAAGAAAAAAATAGAAGCTATTTATGTAAGGGAATGTGTTGTTTTTGAAGGTTTCTTTTGTGAAATTAAAAAAAATAATAAAATCCCAGGTATCTACTGTTTAGGTTAGTGCAGTATATCACTCCTCATTAGAAGACTAATTTGTAGCACGATTTTATTGAGCCTTTTTCATTTGCTTTCCTTACTGTGAGATTATTCAACTAATCTACAGTTAATTAACCTCTATTTACCTTTGTAAAGTTCTGCATTGGAGCTCATGGTGAGGAATTGTAGACATGATCTACCTCTAATCACACAGTATCAGTGGATGAGCTATTGTATGATAAGTACAAGGTGCAAAGGTATACTGAGTTAAATTTAGAGCTGTCTCCTCAGATGCAATAGCCTAAAGTCAAGCTTTCAAAGTCTGCCCAGAGTTATTAAAAAGAGCAGAATGAAAGAACCACATTTTTGAAAAAGTTGTTTCTTTATGAACAATTATGAAACTGTGAACTAGCAAAGCGTGAGGTTTTGGAGCAGTTTAAGTCACATTAGTGGGGGCTGCAGGAAGCCAAACCAGGTGACAGCATGGGACTATGTAGAGCTGAAGGGCCTATTTAGAGATAAGGATAGATACGGTCCTCCTCTGCCCTCTCAGCTGATCATCAGTGGGGGAGATGCAGATGCAAGCTGTAAGCAAAGATATCTAACACAAGGCAACCCCTGGTGCCTCCAGGACATTTGAAGAGGTGGGGTGGTGTAGTGTGCATCTGTGGGGGTGGGTAGCTGCAAAGTTTCTCAGCCCTTCTTAGCACTGGGAAATCTGTCAGTCAGCTGATAAAGGGGCCATTAAGGATCCCGCAATGCTCTATGAGCCAAGCTGCTAAATAAGAGCCCTAAATGGTGCATAACCACAGAGGCAGAACTTGCTTCTGGATCTCCCACTGAGCTCTGAGCACAGGTAAAGGTCCTGCTGCAGTTTAGTTTTGTGGCTTTAGCACACTGGACATGACATCACTCTCACCATGAATTCCAGCTGACCAGCTGCTGATGTTTACTGTTGACACTTCAGTAGAATATGCTGTGCCTGAAAACATCTTAGACATAATGTATTGCTCTTTTCTTGAACAAGTATAGCACTACTTTTTTACTATTACTATTTATTTTTTTTTAATAAATATCACTCAAACAACTGCATATAATCTGTTCTTTCTGCCCTTTCCTGAAATGGACCTGTATGGATTTTCTTAGCGATGGTTCTGAACAAGCAAAAGCTTTTTAGACCTTCCCAGTATCTCAGTGAATGTAATAATTCAGCTTTTTCTGTACTTTTGAATGCTTTTCCCCACTCCTGGGATGCAGGGGAGGAGGAGGAGGAGGAATGACAAAAGATGGATTCTGGTACTTCAGTGATATAAGAACTAGGGGTGGTTCTATCCTTGCTCAGGTTTCTTACACCACCCTGTTGGGAAAGCAGCAGACACTGGTATCAGAGCTGATGCTATTACAATATCAGTTAGTTCTTACTTGTTTTTTAATTGCCTGTGGCTGCAAATCTTGAATCTGGCTTGATTTTCATACCCTGTGTGTTACTCTGAGTTTCAAGCATCTTTACTTCACCTTGACTGTATTTGGAAATGTTGTTAGCTTGGAAAAAAAGACATTTTAAAATAATTTTGTTAAAAACCTGCAAAGCCCTGGGGATGTTTTAAAAAGATTTACAATATTGATTTCCACTGGAATTAAACTAAATCATATTGGTATGACCTAGATATAGATTGAATCACATTGTCCCTGCAAGGTTTTGTTGTAGTTTAACAATGCATTACTAAGCTAATACAAAAAGTAAATTCATTTAGCTTTAATCATATAAGAAATATGGTTTAGAGCCATATATACTCTAAATGAAATTTAGATTAGGTGCCTGGGTTATTTATTGGTTGTCAGCTCATGCTTTCCTCAGTCAATATCCCAGCATATTCCTTAAATTGTCTGATTTACAAATGATCATTGAATAAACACGTCACTAATGGGTCTTAGAAATAATTACAGGCAAAGGGGTGATTTAGAAAGGGACTCATAGTGTAAGAATTCCAGAGAACGTGGTAAGAATGTCAATGGTTTTTCAAATATATTAATTCATAAATCTCTGTAGTTGGAAAACAAATTCCTTTTCTTCATTTCTCTGTTTCATGGAATTATATTAAGTTCTACAGAAAAATCATCAGCCAGCTGAAAATAGTGGATTAAGTGTTTTCACTAGGGAAAAAATATCTTAATGATTTACAGTATTTAACACCTCATGAAGAATTAGCAGCATTATTTATCTCACAGCACCTTTAGGTCATTTACAATTCTAAAAGCTCTAAGATTATTTGGCTTTGTTTCACAGTTTTATCTCTAGCTTCTGTTCAAAATCAAAAACTTACTTTTTATACATTTTTTAAATTGTTCTAAATAGTTTTTCTTGTTCTAAAGTAGTTATCCATGAAGATTAAAACAAACAAAACCTCAGAATTAACATACACTGAATGCCTGACTCGTGTGATTTAAAAAAAACCCACAAACAACCAAACATTTCCATGTTAAGAAATCCTTGTGAATGTGAATCCTTATGAGTGTTTAAAAAACACAAACAGTATAGGTTTAGTTCTTTAGACTTGAGTTCACCAAGAGCTCCTCAGATGGAGAAGAGAGGACCAGTATTGCTGAGGGGGGAGGTATAGTGTGAAACCAGTTTGTTGCCACTAGCTTCATGTAGCTACTGAGTCTTTCAGGACCTGTAGCTCCAGAGAAACCTAATGTTCAGGATACAGCTGGCAGGGTTTCTAGCATGCCTGCACTGCCTTGGAGAAAACCAGGAAGAGCCTTGAAGGTCAAAGCTAAAGCTTCGAGGTGAACTTCCAAAGTCTGTGGCTTCCGTGATGCACACCTGGACACCGGGTCTCTGGTGCATAGACTCTTCTCCTGCTCCGTGGAAGGAAAGTCCTTGTTCTGGTGAGGCTGCCCAAGCTTTTTACATGGTGATTACAAATCTAGGAGATGACAGTTCTTTGGAAGTCCCTATGTTAGGACTGCTCCAAGAGTAAGCACATCTTGTCAGGAAGCCACCTTGTGCTGTGGGAGTCACCAGTCTTGTGTTCTTCAGTGTGGTGTGGTACTAAACCAGTTCTTTGGTACTCTGATATTATAAAACAAGTTCATTTATAATAAGACAACTGATTTTTTCTTTCCTTGTCTTCCAGCCTCATCTGAACAAATAATTTAAATGTAAAAGATGAATAGATAACATTGCTAGCGGAAGGTAGAACTACACTTGAGCCCTGATTCAGGGATAAGATCTTAGAGGTAGGCTGTGATCAGAGAAGAGTAGCTATGTTCCCATGATGCTGTGTTATTTAATTGTTGACCTTTGAAGCACATTGGCTGTTTCATTCCTGTGGCTGAGCCTGTTCTTTCCTAGCTGAGGAACAGAGAAGGGCAGGGGTGTGTAAATGCAAAATCTCACTTAATCTTCCAAGAACTAGTGAGGCTGTGGGAAAGCAGAGTGCTCTTGGGAATCTCGCGCCCCCTCAGTCAGAATAATACAACATGATAGCTGTAAAGTTATTCTTACTGCAGGGAGGCTGGGTGAGCAGAAAAAGGTGATCTCACTGGGAAAATTACTATTCTGGAAGTAATTTCACTATGAGGAGGTAACCACCTTCAGAAATGAGTGATTGTTGTAATAGTCGATATCAAAATAATACCTAATTCAGAGTGTATTACTGGCATTAATGAACACTCTGAGAATGTAAAGGTAGTGAAGTCATAAGTCCTGTACAATGATGATTACACAATGGCCACCTCCTGTCACTGTAATGGCTGTTATCTAATCACATGCATAATTTGTTTGACTATATTAGACCATTCTAAATCCATTCAGTTTATTGTTGTTGCCCGTAATCTAATTAACCTACAACTTGACTCTAACTTAGAAATTAAGAATAATTTGTACAGTGTATTATAAATCTACTACTTTAAATAAGAATCTATGTGAATCAAAGTCTCTAAAACCAGAATAAACAAAAATGGATACATTTCTGCTATTGGAAATGGCTGCATTTTACTTGTAGAGACAGGAGCTGTACAGGATTGGTTCTGGACATGGTGTAAATAGGAAACCTAACTGAAACTGAGGTGTATGGAAAATCTTAAACCAAGCAATTACATAGTACACCATGCATAAAGAGGATGCAGTTGTCAGTAATTCATAGCTGAGAGCTAACCTGTGACAGATAAGCATCTCTTGTTTAATGATATCTCTCTTTTTTGTATTCCCAAACTTTGTGATATTTGATGTTGATCCACCTAGCTCACCAACTTTTTAATCTGGGAAAAGGTGAGTTTCCTGCCTAAAACCTTTCCTGTGGGCTCAGCTGGGTACAGCTTCAAATAGAAACTTCCTTTCTGTATTAGTGAGTAATGCTCTGTGCATTTAAACTGCTGTGTTCTAGCTGTAGCCACATGCTAGTAGGAGTGAAGTGATTATTTTTTTTTCAAGGAACTTCCTTTTAGCAGTAAAATAAAATAACAGCAGGGCATCTCATCCTGGTAATTAAGGTTCTCCTTATATTTCCACTGCTGAAGAACTGCTACACTTCTGAAAAACACTTCTTGAAAGTAAAGTTTCCCATCTTCTCCAGTATGCCCTGTTTTCAAGAGATACCCAGGCAACAGTTACAGCTCCCTTTTGCAGACTGATGTTAATTATAGTTACAACTAAACCTATTGATTATCTAAAAGAATAGAAATATCTGCAAATAAGGAAAAACACTCAACTGCAGCAGTGTGAAAAGGCAAAGTTTGTGCTGCAGTAGGCTGGAAAGCAGAAATTGTAAGTATCTTTGTGAAAGGAGTTGATGGCTTTCAAGAATGTATAAACTACTGGTCTTTGTCCATGTAAAGATACATATTACAAAGTGTACCTTTGCACATTTTTATTGTGACTTACCACTGAGTAACCTCGGCTTTGCTAAGTTATGGCTGTTCTCCATACAATACAACCTGCTGATAGTAAGGTTCGGGTAAGCTTTTGCTGCAACCAAACCTATGTGAATCTTTGAAGTTCTGCCAGTCACTTCTTTTGACTAGGAATTTGTTTGTAATCTTGTTTTCTGCTAGTAGCCTAAATAGCCGCCTTTCTTTGCAGTCACTCTTCAGTTAAAAGGTTAATGACAGTTCACTTCTCTCCTTCTCTCTCCTAATTCAAGTTGATCAAGAAAAAGGGTAGGGACTCCTCCACCAGCAGTCCTCTTTTTCTAATGTGGCTCTATGGAACCTAACTCAGTAACTTCCTTGGGTTTCACGCTGATGACAAATGAGCTCATGTCTGTAACTCATCACCAGTATTTACTTCCACCTGATCAGGATCATGAAAGATTCTTGAATTTGCAAACTTACTCATGATATCTCCTATCCCAAAGATCATAGAATCATTTAGGTTGGAAAAGACCTCTAGGATCATCATCAGCATCTTGCTAAAGTACTAAGTTGTAAGTAAATCACCCTTATATCCTTATAAATCACTGGCAAGGATGTATATCTCTACTATATGTAGGCTTTTCCTGTGATTTCAGGATGTTTGAATGGTGTTTTTTTTCTTTCTTTTTTTCAATGGATTCACAAAACATAATTTCATCATCTAGAAGTGTATTGAATTTATCTTATGCCTACATTCTTTCACTGTTTTTATGAAAGGATTTGTTATATTATCAACATTGCTGTCCTCTTATTACACTTTATTGACTTTCTCTCACAGTCTAGAAGAAGTTCAATAATCCTTGTCACTGTTTAAAACTTAGAGTCTTCCAAGTATAGCATTTCATTGAACCAGACAAAGTGAAAGGACAGCTCTATTTTTGATAGCACAGTAAATACATTGCCTAAGAAAGATGGTATAAAGTATCCAAGAAATGAAATAGAGCTCCTTTTTAGAAGTCAAGGGGTTTTTAAACTACCCTTTAGTTTGACAAAAGAAAATATCCATGTCTGTTCCTGTGCAAGCAGAGAGGGGCAGAACCAATTAAAACTCTTACTAGTGGCATTCTGCATTACTGCATCAGGCTGAAAGACACTGAGAGTAAACATCAAGTTAAATACCATAATGGTGCATAAATTCTTAAATTTAAAAAAAAATGGGATTTGGGAGACTCTAAGTTTTAAATTCAAACAAATGGGATTTGGGAGCCAAAAAATTAGAAGGTAAAATTCTTAATAATCCCATTTTCCTTTCTGGAGGCATTGATCACCTTTCTGCCTGTCCACAGGCATGCTGTCCTTCTGGAACTTCAGCAAGAGCTCCATGCTCTGCAGTGGCTTACACACAACAAACACAGTGCTTGGGTACAAATATTGCTGTGCAAATTATGGTTAAATGTATATAAACCAACATAAAAGAAAATGGGCTTTGGTACTTAGGAGATACAAGGCCTCTCATCTTTCAGCAGAAGCTTGGAACTTGAAGATGTCCTTCCAAGTATTCTTTTCACTAGTTGAAAACAAAGAATACACCTTGCCTGTGTGTGAAAGCTGAATGCTCCCCGAAAGAAAGCCAATATCTGTTCAATGAGAGGTGCCCCAGTATACTTAAACCAGTACTCAAATATATATCCTACATAAAATCATAGAATTGTCAGTGTTGGAAGGGACCTTAAAGAACACCTTGTTCCAACCCCCCTGCCACGGGCAGGGACACCTCCCACTAGATCAGGTTGCTCAGGGCCCCATCCAACCTGGCCTTAAAAACTTCCAGGGATGGGGCTTCCATCACCTCTCTGGGCAACCTGTGCCAGTTTCTTACCACCCTCATGGTGAAGAACTTCTTCCTAACATCTAATCTGAATCTACCCACCTCTAGTTTTGATCCATTCCCCCTAGTCCTACCACTATCCAACATCCTAAAAAGTCCCTCCCCAGCTTTCTTGTAGCCCCCTTAAGATACTGGAAGGTCACAATAAGGTCCCCTCGGAGCCTTCTCTTCTCCAGACTGAAAAACCCAAACTCAGTCTATCCTCATAGGAGAGGTGCTCCAGCCCTCTGATCATCTCTTGGCCCTTCTTTGGACACGTTCCAGCACATCCATATCTTGTAATATAGAAAATATTAGGCTAAAAGAAATTCAGGCCTGAGGGTGAGACCATCTGCTCTTATTTGAAATGTCTGCAATAAAATGATCATATAAACTGCCTTTATACTCAGTGACAGAAGATGAGCACCCTAAGAGAGCTGTTATTCCTGAAAGATTTTACACATTACTCCTGGGATGACACAAACCTCTTCCTGCAAATTTCTGCTAATTTCCCTAGTGAGACCAAGGTGCCTCTCATCAGCAGATACAGGTTTTCTCCCCATGTTGTCTGTGTAGGACATACTGTAAAACACTTGGAGCATCCACTTGCTGCATGGAAGAGTGAACTCTGAGATAACATTGATGATTCTGGACGATGAGGCTGAGCAGTAGGGTCACTGCATCAGCCTGCACTGTCCCAGCATGGAATACTCTGTTTTCTTAAAAAATGAATCAGAAAAAAGTTCTCTTTGGTTTTTTTTCCTATAAATAATGAAAAGATATTAAAAGATTTTAAGGCAGAATGAAATTAAGTCATTTGAAGGGTCAGCAGCAAATGTCTTGCGTTTCTAAAGACTTTTGTATTTAAAAGTTGCTTTGGTGGAACTGTGAAGTCAAAGACACTGTTTATAGGATGGATCTAGTTCTGTATTCATGGTCTTTTTCTCAGGTGTCAATGAAGTCAACAGTTAAGCAATAAAGAATTCTGCTATGCCTTTCTCTCGTTCTTTCCTCTGGCAAGTATTTTGTCATGAATTAAATAAATTTGGAAAAATGAATAGGAGAAAGAAGGATACTGCAGTCCAACTGCTGCAAATGCAAATGGATAAAAATGGGTTATAGCCTGTGCTTAAGGGAATACCTAATTATTTATACAAAATGTAACGAAGGGGAGATTGAGAGCATCCACACCAGCTCCAGAGTATCTAGTGTGACTGTTGCACTCATGAGAGATGTAGAGCATGTGTTCACATACTCATAAAGAAAGGAAAAAATAATGCAGAGTTTCTACCTGCTATATAGGTACTCCTTTAGTGCTTTTTAAAAATTATTTCTTTTTTTAATACTGGCCAGACTGGTTCTTTAAGTGTTAAAGAAGGATGAGATCCTGCAGATTGCATTTCTACCATGCTGCGGCTCCATAATTCTAAATGATTATCATAAACAAATACTTCCTTTTTTATATACCAGAAATACATTAAATGATCTTAAAATTGAAATTTATAGTTAAATAACAGTATAAAAATATTAATTTGTATCTAGAGTAAATAATATTTGAGGGTTGTACTGCTGCAGTTGTCTCCGTATTTTCTCCTTGCTTGATCATAAGTCTGCTGCTATCATCCAAGTTTTGTGTATGTTTCTTGGTATAAACAAAATTCATCACATTATGATGGCAGTCATAAATACATTGGCCCATATATTATAATAGCTTAAGGAAGTATATTTGCCGTTCTTCATGACATAGTTTTTCATGTTTAAAAAGTAAGACTTTTATTTATATATATATTTGACACCTATAATTTAATGTTATTTGCCTTTGTTTTAATCAGAAACCATTCTTAAGGTCTGACTCCCATCTTGGTTTTAATATGACTTCTTATCCATAATTTTATTGAGTAAAACAAAACTTGCTGAATGTTAGTAATGATGTACTGTCTCAATTGTGTCTTAGTAGATCATCAGTCTTTGATCTAGCAAAGGAATACCAATTGGTATATATTTTCCATAACAACTGTTTAATATAAAATACAAAGAACTTCCAAATTTTAGCTATGAAAGCTATTCGGTAGCCTGCCTGAGGGTCAGTTTTCAGTCACACCTCTAATCTATTTTATTTTTCTTGCTCATAATGAATTTAATAGATGACTATGCAAGTTATTTATAGCAGGTAAAATAGCATATTTTCCAAAAACCAATTTTCAGTTCCTAATATCAAAATCACTATTTCCCCTTTTAAAAAGCAAGTTATTCTGGAACAAAATTGTATGAGATGACTCACTGCTAAATTTTATCTTCTGTGAGGTGGAGTGTCTTCCAAAAGAAGTAGCTGGGAAGGTGTAATTACACATACTTTATTTTTAACCCATTTTCTCCTTACTTCTTTGCCCACACTTCCCTGCTCTGAGTAAGCACTGTCACGTTTACACCACAAAGCACAGTAGAATTACTAATGGTTATGCTGCACTAACTTTATTGGAAAGTAGATTTTTGTTACACATCATCTATAACTTTAATCTCTTTAGAATCTAAATATTAGAATATTTAACATAGGGTCCTAGGAAAAAAAATTTGTGAACAAAGCTTTGTGAACAATATGGGTGAACACTTCACTACATTGCCCAAATGCTAACTTTGTATCCACTTGTTTAATTCAAGTAACAACCCTTGGTTTTCAGCTTTATTTATATGTCTTTTCTAATATTTATAAGACATTATAAAAAATGCTAAGATTTGCATAGAAAATAGTATATAGTGAGTATTTATATTTAAATATAATTCCAGGATCTTGGGGATGTTAAATATTTTTTCACTGGTTGGTAATTTCTTCCATATGCATCTTCTTGTCATTCATCTTTGGCCTTCCATTTTCATAGAATCAGAATCATTAAGGTTGTGAAAGACCTCTAAGATCAAGTCCAACCATCAACCCAACACCACCATTTCGCTAATTTGAAGAGCTCCCATAGTTTTCAAAGGCTCCTAGAGCCTACATCTATGCATGGGTAACTGTGACAAAATGTAAACTTTTAACCTAAATAGGAATTCCCACTGTTTACTGCTCTCCTTTATGAATGCAATTGCTCTAAACTTAGCTGTGCCTTACAGAAGAGCTAAAATTGTCAAATGAGAGGATTCCCCTGGACAGACCTTCTAGTAAAATCTTGCCAACTACTCTTATCTATCAGCAATAATATGGGAAATATTTGCAGGTACTCACATAGTAAATTATTCTTCTCCTCCAAAGATCTGGTAGGACATTAACTACCTCTAGTGAAAAGAAAAATAGTGATGATTCAGTGAATCCCTGTCTGGATTTTTCCTTTTTTAAGACTGGGCCATGAGATAATTATAGTAAAGCAACTGGAATTTCATAGTTTTCTGCTTTTCTTGACTTTTTGACTTCCTAAATCTGTACAAGTAACATTACTTGTGTTGATAATGGAGTTGTGCTTTCAAAGGATTTCCTACTGCCTTTAGTACGGCTTGTTTCTGATACAGATTTGATTCCTAACAGGTGTGGATGACGAGGTACTTTTCTGACTCACCTGTTATCCCAAAATATAATTTTAACAAATTATTTTATATCTCTGGGAGAATTGCCCAAATCAGATGAGACCCAGAATCTCTCTAATGATCATCCACAATGATGTGTGCACTTACCAGATACCTGTTTGAGTACAGCTGCTGAAATAGTACCCCAGACTGCACCTAAATCACCATCCTCCAAGAAATGGTATCTTTGCTGTTACATACGTCTCAACAGCTGCAACAAGTGAATCTTGGCATTTCACTAGATCTGGTATTGCCTATGAAATGTACACATCTGCCCCTCTTATTGTGCTTGCTAAATACCACTTTATCTTTTCTTGGTGTTTTCAGATCTACTCATAATTACTCCTGCTGATGGCACTTCATGGTTAGCCTACTGAAGACCATTTCACCCTGGGACCTGTTTTGACACCATTTGAAAACAGCAGTGGTTCCAGAGTGATACAGTGATTTCCACTTACTTTATCCTGGAAAAAGCACACTATGCTGTCCACACTCTTCCTCATTTGTTTCAGGTAGCTTCCTGTGATTTCAGCAGCCTGGAAAACCTCACATAATTTCGTTCTTTTCAACAATATTTTTAAATAAACACTATCCAATTAAAGTCTGCCACATATTAAGGAACAGCTCACATCATTTTGTTGTTAGCTTACATCTGAAGCTTGGCGATTGTCTTAAGTATAGGTGAAGCTATTAAAGGTAATAGATACTAAAGATATTAAAAGCATTACTTTTCTTTCTACTCTCCACATTTTTGGCTGCTAATCAATCAGTTCAAATTCCTGGCTCTTACGTAGAAAGCATTAAATGGTTGGAGATGTGATTTTTTTCTTCTGCTTTTCTTAGGCTGTTTTTTTATAAATGTACGTGACTTTGGGCTGATAATACTTGATGAAATGTTAGTGTAGCAAGAATGTGTCTGGCTGGGTCCCCCTAAAGACCACAGAATTTTGTACACTTTAAGTACTGCCCTGTCTGTTGAAATACACACTTCTGATTTCACACAAAATTCCTATGTAAATGTTCATAACTCATGTTATAAGAAAAAACAGTTGCATATCGAACTTGCTAATTCCTGACCATGCTAAAGAGCATCCCCATGCAGAGAGTTTGTAAATAAAGGAATATATTCTGTCTCTCTGACACTTTTCAGTGAAGTATTTTGTACAATCATCAACAGGAATCAAGTTCATGATTCCCAGGAGAGTGGTTGCCAGACACTGCTCTCTGGCTCTCAAGTACTTCAAAAGCCTCTTCCTGGATGTCTGTAGAGTGGAATACTTTGCAAAACCACCATTAAAAGTAAGGGCTGAGAAGGAAAATCAGATATATTTGTTCTTTTTCATTGAGTGGCTTGTAGCATTGAGGGAAAGAAAAGAAAATTTAGAGAGCTCAATAAAGAAGAACTAGGTCCTTGAAGCTCCTGTACCTTGATTTCTTCAGTGTAGTTCGTTACAGTTTCCATCTGGCCAGATCTCACAAGCTCATGTCACTAATATACTGATTATCAGCTTTCTCATGTTCTTGGCTAGAACGTGACAATATTACTACAAAGGTCAGTAAGAAGAGAAAAAAAATCATCTTTCTGAGATACTTGCTGCCTTATATGTGGAATATGTTCATTGTATTTTTAAATGTCATGCTGGGGGAAAAGTTTGTTGCAGGAAATGCAAATTCCTCATTAATTTCCTCATTTAAGCTTGTGATCTTGCAGCCTTTTGCTACATGAATTTTAATACCTTCAAGTTATGTCAATATTTGTGTTCTTCATATGTGTGCATATCAGTTTTGTGGGCTTTTGGGATTTCAGAGTCAGTGTGCTACATGAGAACAAGGGGACAGCTTTTTTCTCCATTTCTCTTGGAGAGACGTATACTTCCCATCTTCATTATCATCAATACAGACTTTAGGCAGTGGTATGATGCTGCTTTCTTTGGTGGTGGTGGTTGCAGAGTTTGTCACCCTTTGAAGTTCATCCTGTTCTCAGTTGAGGCTTCTGTTTCTTGCAGGTTTTTTGGATGTATTTTTGCTTAATGAGTTTTTATGGCATATTTCTATAGCAATGTATGGGTGGAGGCTTAACGGGCAATTACTCCTCAACTCTCCTAATTTTAATAGTGATGCTTGTTTGACATCTCCAAACCCTTTTGTCTAGGAGTCATCCTTAATTCACTCCTCACACCCCTTTATTGTCTTCTGCTGAAATAGTTAGAAATAATCCCTTGGAAAATGTGCTGTTTCCCCCATCCAGACAGCATTTCTAGATTTCTTATTTTTCTTCTCCTTCCTGACTATAATACTAAACTCTATTCCCACCTCTAATTTGAATTCCTCCATTGTGCCCTTCTTTTGCAATTTGAAATAGCTATACTTAACTTGTGAGGTACTGTGTGGTGGATGGGCATATTGTATAAACAGGTTTGAGCTTATTTTCTTCCTTCCTGATGGCTCTAAACCCTGCCAAGTATTACCTTAAACCTCTCTCAAGTGTTTATGATCTCAGGGCTTAAATTCTGCATATTTTTGTGACCTACTTGAAATCTGCTTCCCTGTCTTTCTATCTGCCTAATGGTTCCTGACATGTCACCATCAATATTTCCAGTCCTCCCTGGCCAGCCTCGTTGCTTGCCTCTTGCATTTCTTCTGCATCCATCAGGATGTTTTCTTTCCTAATTTTCTGCATTGATGAGCTGCCCATTTCTGCCTCACCAGCACAAAAACCCCCAAGTGTCTGTCCCTTTTTTCCTGTGTCTGTACAGAGAGAGCAGAAAAATAAACTATTTGCTTCCAAAAAAAAGAAAATAATTGGTTATTTGAACTGATTTTAATACACTGAAAGCCAAACTAAATAATCTCTGTGTGTGAATGACTCAGTACAAACACGGAAACTACCTCTTAAGTCTCTCCTTTACTTTTTCACATCTACAGAAATACTGTATTCAGTACTTGTAACAATTGCTGATGTAAGTGTCTTAATTCCTCTTGGGGAAATTGTGTGGGTTTTTTCTAAATGTTTTGTAACTTCTGAAGAATAGATGAATAAAATGAAAAGAAAAGCTTCCATTTCTATTTATGTTTTTATATCATAAGTACTTGAAACAATTCATATAATATTCAATAAAAATGAGTTGTTATATTTTCTCACAGCTGTGGGGTTTATTTACTTGGGGGTTTTTTCCCCCAATGGTTATAAAACAGAGTTAATGTATTGGATTTGTGCATGTAAACCCAGAGAGCAAGGAAAGACAACTGTATATGTTAAAAATAAAGTAGATTTAAGTGCCTTGCTTTCTCAGTTAAAACTGCCCTTGCAGAGGAAGACGTTATAGCTCCACCTTCTCCAATGCTCTGGGCTCTCTTTAGTTTGAGAGGTTTAAGTGCAAGGATGTAAATTAATGTAAATGTAAGAATTTTCTTACCTTTTCTTTGGAGGGGTTATTTTTGTCATCTTTTTCAATTGAGAGTGGTACGACTTAATGGCTTAAATTTGAGTTAGGGAAATGGAGATTTCAGCTGATAGCTAATGACTTGTGAAACTGGCTTGAACAAATCTTTTATGATGTCCCCATGACAACTCTTGGCTTCAACTATGGGTAAAATTAACAAGTTCTTTGGAAAAACTGTGTTAGATCACTGACTGCAGCTGCGAATGGAATTTGGTAGACTTGACTTTAAAGATCTTTACTTGCAGACTGCTGGCAAAAAGACTGGCTCCGAATCAGAGATAAATAAGGCCATAAGGAGGTCAAGAATGTTAGCAGTTCTACCTTTGCATAATTCCTGTGAACCTTACAGTCAACAAAGCTGGTACAAACCCAAAATGCATCCCTGGTCTGAATGGTGGAGCTTGCAGACATGCTGTCCCATCAACTGCAGAGTGATGAAACCATGGGAGATGAGCCACAGTCCCTCTCTATTGCCTTTGTTTTCCACTGGCAAATCAGTATAAAAAGATGTCTGGCTTCTGTTCAACCTCTTCAGTTGTGCAGAGGAATAACACTGAAATGGAATCTCGATGTCAGACTGATAAAGAAAATTGTCCTTTCCATATCATCTTCATTCCATGTTCTTGTGTTACACATCCTTGATTTTTCACTGGGAAGTGTTCATACCACAGGCAGAGCAAGCCCTTTTTAATTTTGCATTTGTGTCTTGGTCTGCAGCAGTACTGAAAAATCACTATTCTAGAATTAAAACAGTTTTCCTTGGTGGCACATTTGAAGAGCTTGGTTCTTTTGTAGGCAAAAATTTCTCACATATGAACAAGATGTTAATTCTAGGTGAGTCATTACTTGGTTGAATGAAGTTCACAATTACGTGGGATACCCAGTGACATATTTCTCTGAGAAGAATTTTTCTGGAAATACATTTTGTATTGAGTTCTCAGCCAAGTTGAAATAAGATTTTACTGGTTTGTAGTGAGTGTTACCAGTTAGAACATGGGTCTTATTTTCAGCTGTGGTGTAAGTAACATTTTGAGAGGTTACAAGGAATACCTGTTAAATCATTACTATACTGAAGGTGTCAAAACTTGGTTAATACAAAATGTATTTGTCCAAAATTAACATGAAGAGAAGGAAAAAAAGAATATTTGGTGCTCAGAACTTCTTAGGTTGCACGAGTCTGGGCTGGTAAAGTCCTGCAGTGCACATGAAAGGGGATGTGCTGCTGCTGAACCCAAACTGCTGCACTAGTTCAGGTGTTTCTACAGCAGCTGGGCAGGAACTGCACTGGGTGCCCAGGTGGAACGGGGGGGTGCTTGAATAGAAGAATGGGGTTGTGCTGCTCTTTTCTTTCTCAAGTAATGTGTCAAGGAAGACTTGAGCTGGCATTTCTATTTCCCCCTTGCCAAATATGCAGTAGAGCACTTTGAAAGCCAAAGTAGTTAACTTTATTCAGTGCTGTAGTTTTAACACAAGAGCTTCATTGAAATCTACAGTAATGAAAACTAAGCCCAGGCTGATTTGCTTTGTTGGAGTGATGGAGAGGCATGTGTTGGGAGGGTGTAGCCTAGACTGTCTGAAGAAAAGCTGTGTGATTTCAAAGAGAAGAAATGCCAAGGCTATGAATGGAGCTTCTGTGACCGTCTGACACTTTCAAAGCCTGTGTTCAAAAGCACATTTAAGAATTTCACAGTAGGTAAAAAAAGGAAATGCTTTAAAAAAATGGGAAATAATTAATTCTTTGGAAAATGTACAACCTATGCTGGCATTGAAGATGGTTATAATTTGCCACTTTAATAACTTTTATTATATTTGCCTCAATCATTATATGAAAAGAGAGGAAATTCCTTTTTGGATTCCAAGAAGCAACTATTGAAATAACTCAGATGTATTTTTAGCTGAAACATTAAAAGCACAAGTTTTTCAGTGCAGGCAATTGTCAGTTTAGCTTAAAACAACGACAATTTTAATAATTAGGTTTTATAACTGATCGTGTGGAATGGATTATGATAGAAAATTTGAGAACTGAATAAGAAATTATGTTCTCTTTTTACAAAGCCCTTTGTATGCAAATCCTTACCCATATGCAACATCATGTGCTCAGACTTCAGGCTCTGGCTTTTGAAATCACTGATCTGGAAATGTGATAGTGACTTTTTTGCTAAGACTGTTAGATATTCCATGCATTTCTGATAACATTGTAAAATCTTTCTAGAGAAATAGATATATAAATAATCCGACTGTCTGCTGACCTTATTCCTGGGCATAAATTCCTGAAGAAAGAACAACAGATTTCCAGTTTCTTCTAGGAGTGATGAATTTATATGGTGGGACAGGATGTTCCTTTTAGTCCTGTGGTTCAGTGCTGCTTTTGTAGCTGACCTCTGCTCTTTCTGCCCGTGTCACTTCCATGTAAGAATGATTTCTGCCCTATGAAAATGTTTCTTATAAATTCAGTTTAGACTCAATATTCTGCAGCTCTTGTATTCATTCTAGACTGTTCTAAACAACAGTTTTGCAAATGCTGCATATTTCATGTTTAATATATTCTTCATTTTTAGTTGCTTAAAATTAAATGTGTATTACTTTATATTCTGCATGCACAGTAAAGGTAAACCTGAAGGAACCAACCTGTCCTCTTTAATTGGAAACACACAGACACATATATAGAAGATTGGAAAGAGAATTTTACAATAAATAGTTTTTGATAGACTTCAAGTCTTTCTGAGGAGATTGACTACCAGTGCTGTTGAAAACCAGTAATTCTGTCAAACTAGTCTTTTCATTGTGCTTAGGAAATAGCTTAAATGTCTGAACAGAATGCTCTGCCTCTAAGTCAGTGAGGCATTTTGAGGATGTAATGCATGTATACTTGGGAGGATTTTTCGTTTGTTTAAAATGTGTGGATAGTGAAAAGAAAGCAATTATCTGAAGATGATCTTCCTGTCTTTACCAGGGCGTACAGGAAATATCAGCTAATAACCTCTGTCTCCTAAATTAAGAGGCTTGAAAGGAAAGGAGAAAGTTATCCTCAAAACTTGAGTTTTAGAGGGAAGGTAAGAGAATGGATGCAATTGAAAAAAGAAGAGAGAAAAATACATGGGTGTGGATATTTTTAGAAAGGAATCTTCTAAAGAATCTGACTGTAAAATTGAGTGTGCAAATTGTGAAGTTTACAAGCATAAGAACAGGTAATTTCCTTTACCCATTCTCTGGAAATAATGCTTACTTCCAATTGGAATAATAGAAATGACTTAATCTTTCATCTCAACTTTCCATCCCATGTTAGACCATGAGCACATATTCTTTCTTTCTCTGTCTCAACCTAACATTATGCTTTTTAAAAATTCCTATAATCTGGAATCCTTGTAATGCATTGTCTTGGTTTTGCTGGGAAAGAATCCCAGGTCAGGCATGGTCTGCAGGTCATTAACAGTTTAGGAGCTTAAGCTGGGAGAAGCAAAAGCCAGAGCAGCTGACCTGAGTTGGCTGCAGATTTATCCCAGACCATAACCTTGTACTCACTATAAAAGGGGAAGTTTGCTAGAAGGTCTCTTTTTTTCTCCTTTTGAGGGTTGCCATCCCTTGAGGGGCTTGCTCATCATCCTGCTCCTGAGGACTCCTTTCCTGTTTATTGTGACTGCTGTATGCTTGCTAAGCTAAGTATAACTTGGTATAATTCATATTGACATTGCTGTTAATGATAGTTGTACTATTTAGTTTAATTCATTTTGCTTTCAACCCATGAGTCTCCTTTCCTTTTCCTGATCCCCCTTCCCTGCTGGATGGGGGTCACTGGATGATAAAGCAAATGCTCTATTTCAGCCCCAGATAT
>VYZX01028936.1:0-17498 GCA_013401335.1 Brachypteracias leptosomus | reverse complement strand
AGTTGGGATGAGATAATATCGACATATTCTTTTGTAAATGTGTACACTTTGTACCTGAACTAAACCTTCATTATACTAATATTCCAAACCAAATGATGTNAACAACAACAACAACAACAACAACAAATTTATTTTCAAATTGGAGCACAGTCTGATAGAAATTATTACCAGGCCTAAAAATGGCTTTCATGTTTCAGTCTTGTTATTTCTTCAGTGTTTATTTTTGCATTACTAAAATCAGTTCCTTAGTTACTACATCACCTTCCTACAGTATCTTTTGTGATAAAATTAGTGTACAGTTTCTGTTTTGCAGGAGATATGTCTAGGCTTGAAACTCAGTGCTTCCAGAACACAGTGCAATACTCATCTCCTGTATTGATTTTGCATTGAATACAAAATTTGAAAATTATAACTGTAAGTGCCTAGACAAGGGGTTTTTTTCTTTCTATGGTTCTGAAAAGGTTCTTCCCAAAGCTTTAGCTGTGTAGATTGGAAATAAATATTTAAAACAGAGAATAATTTAATTAGGAATAGTGCCACAAAAACTGAAATATACATGGTGTCTGTATTTTGTTCTGGGAAAATGCTAATGCTTCTGACTTAAACTTAAATGACACTACAGGTCTATTGATTCACTAAACAACTAAGTATGAATAAATAAAATACTGCTACTGTTCCAGGTAGTAACAATTTATTCAGAAGCTTTTAAAATATATATATTTTTTGTATGTGCCTGAATGGCTTATATCTCTTCATTTGTTCTGCATGTATAAGAAACTAAGAGAGACAGAGAACAAAGCAGGGATCTTAGTTTTGCTTGAATTAAAGATACCAAACAAACCCAGGCAAGCAGTAGACAATTTTGACTAAACCAAGCAGAGGAATCAAATTCTACTTTATCTTACACACCTTATACATTTCTGGAGCTAAAGCTCTTGTCTGTTGCATGGGGAAGGGGAGCTAGTTCCTCGGCAACAAGTTCTTTTTCATAAATATTAATCCTTCTTTAAGAAAGATTGATCCTATGTCAGTAATATCAACAATACTGTATGGAAAAGGAAGTGAATTTTTTTTCAGTGTCAGAGATAGAGAAAACATCTATGAAGCCTAAAACCTCTCAGTAAATGTTATACATAAAAAGTTCTTTAGCAATAGGAAAGAGTCAAGACATGGGAGTGAGATTCAAAAATATCATGTCTTGTCAGCCTCCACTGTTCATCACAGTCAATGGAAGAAAAGGGCTGGGAGCTGATCTTTCTTTGACAGACATAGAAGTTATGTTATTTTACTCTTTGGAATATTTGTATTTTATGAGTAAAGGTAGACTTTGGGTCTGCCCTTCACTGGAATATCTTGGGATATTTTATTGTGCCTGAGCATGATTATGGAGGCTGAATTTGGCTGATTGGCTGATTGACATTAATGATGGACTTGTTCTATGTTCTACATTACTCATGATCAACTTGTGTATAGGGTTTAGTTTATTTCATGTCTAGCTGTCATGATGCCAAAACCATCTGTATTCACTCAGAGGTACCTGAACACACACCATCTGCAGTCAGTTTTATGAAATGAGTTAAAGCTGTAATTAACTTGGGGTTATAGCAGATATATTCATGGGCTTTTAAAATCACTCCCCTCTAACTCTGAGCAAACCAGCACCAAAGTCATTGACATAAAGCCCTTATCATGAAAATCCACAGTGGCCAGTTATTCCTCCTCAGGCATATCTGCTAGGGTAGAGATTTCTGGTTCTTCATCATTCTGAAGACAGTCAATTGCTTAATTTTTCTTGGCTTTATCTTCCTGAAGTATGCCCTTGGTTCAGGAAGCAGAACAATCACAGAATCATGGAATCACAGAATGTTAGGGGTTGGAAGGGACCTCGAAAGATCACCTAGTCCAACCCCCCTGCTAGAGCAGGATCACCTACATCAGGTCACGTAGGAACGCGTCCAGGTGGGTTTTGAATGTCTCCAGAGAAGGAGACTCCACAACCTCTCTGGGCAGCCTGTTCCAGTGCTCTGTCACCCTCACCGTGAAAAAGTTTTTCCTTATGTTTACCCAAAACGTCCTATGCGCCACCTTGCACCCATTGCCCCTTGTCCTGACATTGGATGTCACTGAGAAGAGCGTACCTCCATCCTCCCAACACTTGCCCTTTACATATTTATAGACATTAATGAGATCACCCCTCAGTCTCCTTTTCTCCAGGCTAAAGAGACCCAGCTCTCTCAGCCTTTCCTCATGAGGGAGATGTTCCACTCCCTTAATCACCTTAGTGGCTCTGAGCTGGACTCTCTCCAGTAGCTCCCTGCCTTTCTTGAACTGGGGTGCCCAGAAGTGAATACAGTACTCCAGGTGGGGCCTCACCAGCACAGAGTAAAGGGGGAGGAGAACCTCCTCAACCTACTGGCCACGCTTTTCTTAATGCATCCCAGGATGCCATTGGCCTTCTTGGCCGCGAAGGCACATTGTTGGCTCATAGTCATCCTCTTGTCCACCATGACTCCTAGATCCTTTTCCCCAGAGCTGCTCTCCAACAGCTCAGCCCCCAACCTGTACTGATACATGGGGTTGTTCTTCCCCAGATGCAGTACTTTACACTTGCCCTTGTTGAACTGCATTAAATTTCTCCCCGCCCAGCTTTTCAGCCTGTCCAGGTCACTCTGGATGGCAGCACAGCCTTCTGGTGTGTCAGCCACTCCTCCCAGTTTTGTATCATCAGGTGAGTCATGTGTCTTCACACTTCATCTATTGAGTGATGGTATATTGCCTTGTCTTCTTCCACCCCATCTTATGGTGGTGGGTCTGCACCACTGCTCAGAGACAGGCACAGATTCGAGTTTCCACTTCAACCTGATAACAAGATGTGTTCATAACCAGTATGGCAATAAATTTGGTGTTCTGTTAAGTATAGCAAAATAGTTTCTGATCTATTTAGAGTGTAAGCAGGTTGGGCATATATCTGTCAACCAAATGCTGAGAGTGATCAGCTAAAGATCTATACACCTGTATCTGATTATGCTTATTTAAGAATTGTGCTTATTTAAGAATTGTACTTATTTGAGAATAGTACAACAACTCAGGTAATCACTCTTTCAAGGTAATCACTTCTTTCCTGTGTGCAATGAAGTATTGTCTGTAATTGTATACTCTGAAGAAAGTGAAGTGAGTAAAATACAACAACTATTTGCTTTAATACAAGAGAGACTGAAACCCAGGAGTGATTTTCCATCTCTAACTGCATTACTATAGTTCCTGTTCAGCTGCCTCTCATTTCAAGTGGAGTAAGCCAGAAGGATTCTGGGTTTTTATTGATTGTTGTTATAATTAGCCACTGTAATGGAATTAAGTGGGACCACATCTTGCTTGGACTTGTACATAGAGAAAATATAACGGCAAAAACTAATGAAACAAACTCACAGTGAATGGATGTTAGAGGATTTTTTGCTTGTTTTGAGCCCTCTAAGGAGGGAGAAAGGGAGGGGAGCAAAGGCAGAAATGACATTATTGTAATGCTGAGTTGGTATCCTTGGACATTTGGAAAAACTGCATTGCTGAGAATGGGTTTAGATGTTATTATCTAGTATAAGTATTTACGATTGCAATCTCAAGACAGTGTGTCTATATTATAAAATGTTAAATGAAACTGCAGTATAATTTACATGGCTGGATCATTCTGAAATACAAATGAGAAATAAGGTTAAATGTTCAGTCTCATGAAAATGTGCACTGCAAGTCTTATGCAGCTATTTGCATCTTTTGTCACAGTAAGTAGCAGAAGATTTGCAATCATGTGAAAGCCATGTGCATTTCTAGCCAAGTACTCTGCTGTTGACAGCCTGCATTTTTGAGTATTTTAAAGTGTGGTCACAAAGGATATTCTTAATATGAACCTCAAAGCAAACTAGAGACTAATTGATCGGAGTTGTCCTCTTATTTTTCATAATTATCAAGGGGGGAATTGTTAGGCAGTGTATGATTAAGGGGTTCCGTCACATCACAGTTAATTATGGAGAGGTGAAGAATGTAATAAAAGCTACTTAACACAAATACTACTTTTAAAGACACCCAAAGACTTTTTTGGCAATTCATATAAAATTTGTTTCCATTAAAATCATTAATAATTTGACAGATCCCATGACAATTGTCTGCCCTTCTTTTGTTCTTTAGGTTACCTAACTACTGCTTTCTTTGCATATTAAAAGCACCTTTCAAGCATTTATACCTTAAAGCATGCTAAACTTCAATGACACTGATTAATGTGGGTAAATTTTGGTTAAAAAAAGTAAGATCCTTTTTATCATGGGAATTTACCTCTCTTTCTTTTTTCCTTTCTTTCTTTCTTTCTTTCTCAAGCACCAGGTACTATAAACCTTAATAATGCATTTTATTCAAAAGGAATTCAAGAGAGTTGACATGGTTCTTGCTTACAGGAAGGACTGGCTGATTTAATTTAAATCTGCAGTTTATCGACATGGAGGACAGCAGATACTTATACTCATTTTATTTATTTAAAAGTAAATTAACCATAGAAAGTGCTTGTGTTTTTCTTTCCTTTGCCATAAAACAGGCAAAGCATTCCACCTTTTCTTTCCAGGAAAAGTTATAATGTAAAGAAAAAAAAATGGTTGGTGTAAGAGACATACTCATTCAAACCTCATGAAAATAACCCATACCTGCCTCAGACATCTCAATGGACAATAATGGGTTATCTAAACAGTGGATGCTTTCCTACATTTCCAGCCTTGGCAAATATTAAAAGCAAGGATAAGCGTATATGTGTGAGAATGTGCGTGCATGAAGACATGCATGTTCTTGTGTGTTGCTACAGCCCTCCATTTTTTAAGAAACTGGCAAAATATGTGTCATAGTTCTGCAAATGCCTCAGAGAAGGCCATTTTTATAAGATGTGCTGTAACTCACTGCCTCTGCCCCACATACAAAAGGCTGGCAGTTGAAAGGAGAAACATAAAGAATATTGATTTCCAGGGGTTATTTTTATATGCATAAATATAATGATGCTTTTTTTTTTTTTTTTTCCTAGCAGTTACCTAGTTATTCTGAAAGAGGATGAGCAGCAGTGTCATTCAGACAAACTAGAAGAATGAGAAAGCACCTGCAGAAATGTTAAAAAAATAGATGTTGTAAAAATCAGTAGTGGACCCAGAAAAGAAGCAGCATTCCAGCAGTGTACTATGAAAGGAGACATTTAGGGCAAATTATGTTTTCTCCCGCTCACTCACACCACCACATCACTACATGTTTTGGAAAACAAGCAATAGATTTATGCATTAGTCTTAGTGCTGTGTCTGGATTCAGGCACACAACTAATTTTGCAATCGTTTCTGAATGTGTGATACCTTAGTCACTCATTTCTAAACCTGTTCATTAATTTTAATGATACCAATTTCCTTTCTAAAGCACTGTGACATGTATGGTTGAAAGAATCACAATATAAGAGTTAGGTATCGTATTATTTTATTAAAGACCATAATTTCTCTTTGAAAACTCATTGGCATGAATGAAACTAATGATTTAAATCTGGCACTTCAGCCGCAAGGTAACTGAAATGAAGTAAATATTTTTATCCAATATTTGATGAGTTTGCATGTCAGATATGTATTTATTTAATGCTAATGAATTAGGCAATTTTTCAGTATAATGGAAATTTTAAGAGATATCTAAAAATTTCTAAAATAAAATAATTATGCACAGTTTGTTTAAATCCCATGCTTCACATCACTGATGTCACATAGCAATGCATGGATCTGGATCATCTAGCCTTAGGAAGTCAGAAAACTTAGGACAAGCCTTTTTCTTTTTTTTTTTCACATAAGCTGTGTTTTGCACCAGTTGTAAAAGTCAGACCTTCTTCTTTACAGGAGGCATAAAGAGGACGATGTTCCAGTTCTTCTGTTTCCCTGAATCCTTGGGTCATGACATTTCTATTTTACTAGTGTCTCTATTAAAGCCTCTTTAGCTTGCTTCCCACAGTGTTTTTTGCAGACCTTGACATTATTATAAGGAATATAAACCCCCAGTCTTCTTCCATGTGCCTCATTTCCCAGCAACTTTTCTCCTCATGTTCCAGCTGTGTTTATATAAGTCACTGTCTTCTTGTCAATCTCGAGTTTTGGTTAGGTTTTAAAGGCAGGTATGTGAAATGCATACCAGGCTAAAGCAGCAGCTGAGGAACAGGTGCAAAAGGAATGGGGTTGTCTATTGAGGCATGAAAGAAGAGGCTGTGCCAAAAAACTCATTCTTCTTACCAGGTGTTCTGACCAAAACAAGTAAGTTCTTCCTATTGTGCATCTCAGAGAGCAGCTGCTAGGAAGTTGATACTCCGGATACAGAAATTGTTTGGAAGAAACGGTAATCAGGCTGAGAAGCAGAACTGACATGAGCCAGGAGCTATGGCCAAGTCAATATACAAGAAGAAAGAGACTGATGAGATGAATCTGCAATGAGGATAATATCCTTGCTGTACTACTCCTGCTCTTGATGATGAATCTCTCAGCAGAAAGTTGAGAAGCATATCCCTTTTCCTTTTTTCCCATCTCACCATGAAGCATTTCAAAGATGGCTTGCTACCCTCCAAGATGATCTCCCTCTGAAAGGAGGTTGAAAAAATCTTAACTGCTTTTTTGGGGATCAACTTTGGCATCATCAATTAGAAGTCAGCACAACTAGGCCAGTTTTACAGTCAGAAGGTGCTGAAAAATGGATAAAATGAAAGAACTGGCAGCTTGCATGAAATTCTTCAGAAAACATAAATCAGTCCCGTCTGTTCACTGCTAGTAGTTAAATCCAGTTCACTACAGTAAGAAAGATGAAGTAATTCTCTGGTGGGCAAAGGAAAAATCTGTTGCATAGACACATTGCCTCCACCTCCATTTATTCAGAAACTGATTTTGCTGCTTTCCAGAACAGTCTCTGCTTCCATGAGCTAGCATCATACTCACCTATGGCTCTTGAAATGTTCCAAGACCACATTACCTTCAAATCCCATATGTTCCCTGCTCCCACAGATCAAGTCAGAGCTTTAGACCCAGACCATTACTGCAAGAGCAAATTGAAGGCAATTAGCTGAAGTCTGTTTAAAGGTGACCTGTCCCTGCTGCATATCACAAATCACAGAATGTGGTTGAAATTTTCATCCCTGTGAGCCAGCCCATGTGCTTTCCTGACAGCTGCCAAAGTGGGGCCATCAGAAAATCTAGGTATGAACTCAGTATTTCTAAAATGATAGTCCAGACACAATAGGCCAACAGGCAGACCCGAGGAGAAACCCTTAGCAATTTTTCTACTGAGGAAGTCACCAACTGTGATATAAATCTGGGGCTGTTAGGCTAGTCCTGAGCTTCAGCTCTTTTGGAGTCATGTGCTAAGTCAAAGCTAATTAGGCACAGAATGATTCAATGGGTTTCAAGCTTCTTTGTTAAACAGAAGGTGGTAAAGAGACCAAAGCAGAGCTAAGAACCTAGACACAAATGTTCTCCTTTTGGGACAAAGGCCTCAGCTATATATACTTGGCCAAATTCTGGATGGAACATTGTAAAAGCATCAGTAAATTTCTGAGGCTTTACATGGGAAAATGGAAATATGAACTTATGTGACCATCTGTAAAGAGTTCATAGCGTTTGTCTTTTAACAATTCAGGATCAGAATCCAGCTCTGTGGAGTCACAACTGTCTTGCAAAAGCTCTCCTTTCTTCAAGTCATTTTTGTGAGCTGTTATATAATGTCAGCACAGAAAAAAGAAGACAAATTTTTAATGGATTAGTGCTTAATTCACATTGTTACCTGAAGACGCCATCCAGGTGAAGCACTGCCAACTGCAATGATGTGTACATAAAAAATAACAGTCTGAGCCTTTATGAGTGGGTCAGATGCTTTGTTTGCTCAGGTGCACTTTGGAAAAAAAAAAAAGGCAGATCATTAAATCATTATCTCAAAAGGTGCTTAATTACATTTAATTACATTTAGTGCCAGAAAGAGGATGGTTCTGTACAATGGATAGTGAGGCTGCATAGCAACAAATAGAAAAAATATCACTCTGTTCTGAGACAGGAACTTCTGAGTGCCTCACATTCACTGGGAAGTTAACGTATAATTTAATAATTCATTAATTTTCCTCATCTGAATCATTTTTATGGCATGCAAGGTGCCAGCATGTTTCCAGCGTCTTTTTAAACAAATCCTGGAAATTTAAGTCTGAAGATGAGTCTGTCAAATGGAGATTTTAGAGGCACAAACACAGCAGATGCTGTTCTTAATATTTTTTTCTTTAACTTTTGAAATTAATTCCTGTACCAGGACCAGTATTTACAAGTAGTTAATTCTATGGAAGTTTGTTAAGTAGATTCAAATGCAATAGTTGTAAAAGTGGTGAAACACTGGAACAGGACGCCCAGAGAGGTGGTAGATGCCCCATCCCTGGAAACAGAGATCTGAGCAATGTGACCTGGTCGAAGATGTCCCTGCTTGCTGCTGGGAGGTTGGTCTAGATGACCTTTAAAGGTCCTTCCCAACACAAACTATTCTATGATTCTATGAAGCGCCTGAGGGTGTGACCCTTATCTCTACTGCTGTGTATTTAGCATCAATTGGAATATTTTTCTGATGGTCCATGCTGTAAAAACAGAATAGGACTTTGCAGGTAGAAGGAATGATAAGTAAGCTGGTTTACACATATATATTAATATCATTGCTACTATTGGACAAGACTTTTAATCTAACACTATTGGGAACAATAAGAAAAATATCTGTAAAAAGTTTCAAGCTTCACAGCATGTAAGCTTATTCAGGTAGGCAATTTCTTATTACCAAATTAACTTGTATGCAAGATAGCAGTATGTGTCCTTGCACATGATTTTTACTTATGTAATTTTAAAGATTTATATACCCAAAATATTCTTGCCAATGTATCTGTAGTTATAAGCTGCAAAAAAAGTCTTTGTCCAAAAATTCTTCCTGAAATACAAGGCTATGTTCCACATGAAATACTTTGTCAGGTAGCCTGAAATATCAGTGTTGAAATGAGGTTTATATAAACCAAGATGAAAGCACATTAAGTGTTTCTGTTTTCTGGGTGACAGTACTACAGGTTTTAAGTGCAGTTTGCAGACAAAAAGGAGTCACAGGAGCTGCATGTGCCTGTGTGCCACTTCTGTTCCCATGATGGGTGGTGATGGCTCTGCTCTATTGCAGCATGGCGTTCAAAATGGATGTGAGCCTAATAAGAGCTGGTAATTAAACATGGTTAATCAGATACGTAATTCTCCACTGTGGCCTCTCTGAAGTTATAAACATACTATAACAGGGTCCTCACGAAAATTCAGATCTCAGTGCTGTTTAGTTTTTGCTGGCATGACAGTTCGCACCGTCGACAAGTCAGAGTCTGCCTTTTTTCCATGCTGCCCAGCTACCAAGACACCACTAAGTAGACCCTAAAAGAGGAAACTCCAAGATGTTTACAATAATTTAGAGTTTATACTTAATATACTTGCAGACATACCAAATTCAAGTACTATATACATAGCATAGCCTGTCCTTAGCAGGCAAAATATGCATTCACTTCATGCATAAAAGGGTAGTTGAGGTGCACAACACTTCAAAGTAGCCTGAATGGTGTTATTTATTTTGAGGTTAAACTGCTTTCAGTACTTGAACTGTTTTGCTTAGAGGTAGCTTGGCTTTCTATGAATATGTTACGGCTATGTTAGACAGACATAACCTGAGTACTGGAAGGTAAAGCTAGGACTTGAATAGCCAAAGGAGGAAACACTAAGAACAGAGTAAGAGTCCACTGGGACTGGTCAATCCCCAATGACATTTCAGAAGGACAAAGTTGTGGATCACTGACAAGAGAAAAATCTTGTCACAGTGACTCATAAAATGATTACTGCTGCTAAAGTCTAAGAAAAAGACTTAATTAGAACTAAGCTTCACAAAGAATGCTCCCTGCAGCTGTATAGTATTGCTTTTATTAAAGTAAATCACTTGTCACAATACTTTTTTTTTTTTCCTGTGTAGAACACCATTATTCTACACTGCAAATATATATAAATATAAAACATAAGGAAACATATTTTATTTTCTCAGAGGGACTGCTGTCTTGAAATCTGCTGCCTGAAGTCTTGTAAAACAGATACTCTTTCAGGTTTCATGGTGAAATGCAATGTCAACTGCAAAAAAAATTGCATCATGGTCATCATTGCTTAACATCATGAAAGTCATTGCTACATCATGTTTCTGTGTGGATGATTGGATTAAATATTCCAATAGTATTTGTCATATATCTTTATTATTTTCAAGCTTACACTCCTCAGCCCAACACACTCTTACCTGGAAAGGCCAGAGAATCACAGAATCACAGAATGTTAAGGGTTGGAAGGGACCTCTGGAGATCATCAAGTCCAACCCCCCTGCCAGAGCAGGACCATAGAATCTAGGGCAGGTCACACAGGAATGCATCCAGATGGGTCTTGAAAGACTCCAGAGAAGGAGCCTCCACAACCTCTCTGGGGAGCCTCTTCCAGTGCTCTGTAACCCTTACAGTAAAGAAGTTCTTCCTCATGTTGAGGTGGAACTTCCTGTGCTCTAGCTTGCATCCATTGCCTCTTGTCCTATCACAGGGCACAAGTGAAAAGAGGTTGTCCCTTTCTTCTTGACACCCAGCCCTCATCTATTTATACACATTAATTAGCTGCCCCCTCAGTCTTCTCCCCTCCAGACTAAAAGCCCCAGCTCTCTCAGCCTTTCCTCATAAGGCAGGTGTTCCAGTCTGTTGTGGTTTAAGGTTTGGGGAAGGGGAGGGACAGGTGGAGCGGCTATTCCACTCCCTTTCCTGCCACACTCTATATAAAGGACACAGGAAGTTCTGCTCGCCCCCCTCCTTGCTGGCATTGCTGCTGGCTCCGGACGGCTCTGTGGCTGCTACAACTCCACGTGGCTGGGAGGAATCCAGCAACATCTGAGGATCGGTGTTGTACATATTTGTATATATACCTTCCCTTGTTTCCTCTGTATATTTCCCTTCCTTTGATATCCCTTTTGTTACTCCCTGTTAAAAGTTGTAATCTTAACTTTCCAACTTTGTGTGAGGCCTTTCTTCCTCCCCTGGGAGGGAAGAGGGGAGGAGGAAGAGGGGTGAAACAAATTCTGCTCTGTGGGGGGTTGCCCTGAGCCTTAAACGGAGACAGAGTCCCTTAATCATCCTCATAGCCCTCTGTTGGACTCTCTCAAGTAGATCTCTGTCCCTCTTGAACTGGGAAGCCCAGAACTGGATGCAATACTTCAGGTGAGGTCTCACTAGGGCAGAGTAGAGGGGGAGGAGAACCTCCCTCGATCTGCTGGAGACACTCTTCTTAATGCACCCCAGGATACCATTGGCATTCTTGCCCACAAGGGCACATTGCTGTCCCATGGATAGCTTGTTGTCCACCAGGACTCCAAGGTCCTTCTCCACAGAGCTGCTCTCTAGCAGATCACCTCCTAACCTGTACTGGTGCATTTTATTACTCCTTCCCAGGTGCAGGACTCTACTTATTCTTGTTGATCCTCATCAGGTTCCTCTTTGCCCAGCTCTCCAGTCTGTCCAAATCTTGCTGAATGACCACACAGCCTTGAGGTGTATCGGCCAAACCTCCCTGTTTTGTATCATCAGCAAACTTGCTGAGAAGACACTCTGTCCCATCATCAAAATCGTTAATGAAGATGTTGAACAGGACTGGACCTAGCACTGACCCTTGGGGAATTCCACCTCAGTATGTCAAGTGTGGGACCTGAGAGTATTCCAACTATTGAATAATGTATATTTGGACAATTCTGCTCTAAAGTTGACTTGGGGGCTACTCCTGCATTCCAGTGTTGCTACAGATAATGAAATGAGCCTTGCTGAGCCACTGGTCTCTTCTTCAGAACCTGAAAGCGCAGGAAACCGAACAGATTTGGCAAAGCAAATTAGATGATAGTAAATAAAGGCTAGAAATGGAGAAAAAGGAAACCTGGTGTTCAGGCAAAAGGATTGTGGTGGGGAATTTGGCACAGGAGGGATGGGTCAAATTCAGTTCTGTCACATATATTATTATTTATATTATATTAATATATTATATATAAAATATGTAGTATATGTTAAACCATCAATAATTTCACAAGAAGATTTTGTGTTACTGTATTAGAATTAATTTTCCCTAAGAGATATTCTGGAAGGGGAAGTNATATATGTATATATTAAATTTATATATAAAAACCATACAGAAATACAGATATAGGTGATATATAGATACAGATATTCTCTTGTTTAAAAATCCAGACTCATAATCTTGAAAATACATTGTAAAATTAAGGCAAGTTGTCTTTACAAGAAGAGCCATAGGGCCAATGGCTAGGCAAAAGCAACATTTTCTTTGTGACTGAAGTGTTTCACAATTTACCCTTAAAGCATCTTGACTGATTATGCTTAGAAGAAAAATTTAACACATATCAAGATAAAAAGTAACTAAGAGAGTTTATAGTCAAGGATCTTACTTTCTAGATGCAGTGTGCCTTCAAGCTAAAAGAGTGTTTCCACTAGCATAAGCCAGAAGGCATTCTTTGATACTTACCCCAGGTTTTTTACAGTACTCAGGGCTCTGACATGGTACTCTGCATTGCCAATGGAACTGTAGCTGTATTTCACTGAAGGGATTTATGATATTAGTGTAATCCAGATGCTTCTATTTACTTTCCTTACAGTGACAAAGTTTTCAACTGAGTACCTTTAGCACATGTCGAAACAATTAATTTTGTTATTTTCTTTTAATGCTATGCGTGTTTACTTTTAGAAGGGAAAAAAAACAAACCCAGGAAACAACTAGGAATAAATAACAATTCATTTGACTGCAGATATGAGTTTTCCACTTTTAAACTAGCCACAGATTATAACATACCATCATTGGCTTGGGTTTTCTTCAGCTCTCCTTTCCCTCTCTGCATATTTGTAAGACAGGTTTGTCTTCCCAAAATTCTCAAGAAACAATAGGAAAATCTGAAATAGGAAAATACCATAGGAAATACTCTAAGTTTTACGAATGCTTTCTTTATATTAAAACATTACGTAAAGATCCACTATTTTTTTAACCAATACCAGAAGCATCTTTAAGGAAAGGCTTTAATGTTTAGTCTGGTGTTTACTTTCATCAGTTGTGTCACTGCTGGTCAGTTGCTGGTCAGTATGATTTGAAAGAGCTGGCAAGTTAAAGCAATCATGTCAGCCTTTGATGCCATGGTGGATCTTCAGATTTTATAAGACTCAGATTGATATCTGATGTTGCAGGAGTAATTTAATTAATTGCAGATGCTTCTGTGCTGCTTTTAAGGAGGGAGGTAGATTTGTTCATTAAAGAATTATGCGCTATCTAAGCAGAGAATTGACCATTGCATCAGATAAGGCTTAAGAAATTCCAGTCCATTGGTAACCAAGGATGATGCTAGGTAACATATTTTAGATGTACTTTGAAAACAGGTGATAACTAACATCAACAGATTCTTGAAAGTGTTGACTGAGGAGATTTCTGCTCTGGTAATTTTTTTTAAAAAACAATTTTTTAGTCATGAGAGAAAGTACAAAAGCTTGAATGTGTGCTAATAGTGTGTCAGAAATCACAAAGGGAATGGAGAGGTCATTTAGGAACCAACAAGCAAAGAATAAAAAGAAAGAAGTAAAATGAATTCTGGACACAATGAATTGACACAGCTTATAGGGGCAATTGGTCCCACCACAAGAAATTTATATGCATTCTTGGGGAAGATCAGGTGGATGAAGCTAAGAACATTACAGGAGATGGNGGAAAAAAAGAATATCAATTTTTACTGTAGTATGAGAAAATTTTTCAGAAATTTTGCAGTTTATGTTATACTGATGTACCTTTGTATATATAACTTTGAGATATATATAAAATGCTCTAAAGTTTATNTTGACTGCAGATATGAGTTTTCCACTTTTAAACTAGCCACAGATTATAACATACCATCATTGGCTTGGGTTTTCTTCAGCTCTCCTTTCCCTCTCTGCATATTTGTAAGACAGGTTTGTCTTCCCAAAATTCTCAAGAAACAATAGGAAAATCTGAAACAGGAAAATACCATAGGAAATACTCTAAGTTTTACGAATGCTTTCTTTATATTAAAACATTACGTAAAGATCCACTATTTTTTTTAACCAATACCAGAAGCATCTTTAAGGAAAGGCTTTAATGTTTAGTCTGGTGTTTACTTTCATCAGTTGTGTCACTGCTGGTCAGTTGCTGGTCAGTATGATTTGAAAGAGCTGGCAAGTTAAAGCAATCATGTCAGCCTTTGATGCCATGGTGGATCTTCAGATTTTATAAGACTCAGATTGATATCTGATGTTGCAGGAGTAATTTAATTAATTGCAGATGCTTCTGTGCTGCTTTTAAGGAGGGAGGTAGATTTGTTCATTAAAGAATTATGCGCTATCTAAGCAGAGAATTGACCATTGCATCAGATAAGGCTTAAGAAATTCCAGTCCATTGGTAACCAAGGATGATGCTAGGTAACATATTTTAGATGTACTTTGAAAACAGGTGATAACTAACATCAACAGATTCTTGAAAGTGTTGACTGAGGAGATTTCTGCTCTGGTAATTTTTTTTAAAAAACAATTTTTTAGTCATGAGAGAAAGTACAAAAGCTTGAATGTGTGCTAATAGTGTGTCAGAAATCACAAAGGGAATGGAGAGGTCATTTAGGAACCAACAAGCAAAGAATAAAAAGAAAGAAGTAAAATGAATTCTGGACACAATGAATTGACACAGCTTATAGGGGCAATTGGTCCCACCACAAGAAATTTATATGCATTCTTGGGGAAGATCAGGTGGATGAAGCTAAGAACATTACAGGAGATGGGAAACAGAACAGGAGGCTACAAAAGACCACAGCTGTTTGTAAATTCAGCCTCCCAATTAATTCACCTGTCAGGGAAGGGCCTTCTCACCAGCAAGGAAGTGCATGAGCATTAGCGCTGTCAAAGATTTGTTTCTTAACCTCATCCTGTGTATGAAAGTTCTGCACTTCTTACCTTTGCTCTCACTGCAGAGCATAGAAGATGTTTCTTTCATAGCTAGTTGTCTATTCTAATAAAATTTGGAGGAATATACTCAAGGGCTCTATCTTCATCTTGTATTTGGTGAAACTTACTAGAGTTTCAGAAGCATTATGCTATTATTAAGGCAAAGTAATTTAATATGCTTTACTTAAGAAAAAGAGAGAGATAAGAGAAGAGGATCCCCACCAGCTGGTACCAATGGATCACATACTAAAAGGTTAACAAATAAGTAACGAATGTCAAAAGCAGCAGCCGCTGGGACATTGTGGCTGGAAAGATGCATTTAGTGAATGCAGCACGCCATCAGTGCAGTGGACCTAAATATAAAACAAATGCTGTACAAATCTGTGAATGACGAAAGCATTGGCAGAGCTGTAAATAAGGAAAGAGCAATCGCTAAGCACAGTCTGTTTCATTTGGCTTGTTGGTCACATTCCTATAAAATGTTTTTTAATATAACTGCAGCAAGAGAGTGCAGGCCCTATCAACCAAAAGGAGGACTGCCTTCTGGAAAATAATAACCCTAAAAAGGAGTTATTATGAGCAGCATAATGCAGTGGTAAAATGGGTAAATGTAATCCTGGGATTTATAAACTCAAACACATTAAAGTGCTCTATAAAATGTGAGGACAAAGAATAACAGAAAACAATTGACATAAATTGGAATAGAACTAGATAAAGTCAAAGTAGAAATTAGGAGTATATTTTTAATAGTGAGGATGATTAGCAACTGGAATAAAGTAGTTGAGTCTTATGTTGGAAAAACTATAGCTTCAGGGAGATCTTTGTCTTGGACTAAGCTAGAATTCAATTAAAATTAATTATTAGATTAAATTGGTAGTAAGTGCCTTTTGCAATAGCTGCATGTCTATGTGAGCTGTAAGGCTGATCCTACACTTCTTGCAGTTAGTTTCAAGTTGCTTTCATGACTTGCTGAATAGGGATGCCCTTTCCCTACTTCCCTCTGTCAAATAAATCACTGATGGGAAGAATGCAATGGCAGAGCTCTGGTCTTATTAAATAAACACGGAACTCACAGAATGTGTTTCAGAAATGATACCAGAGAAAAAAAGAGATCCTTAATGCACTCAATAACGTTAAGAGCTGTCATAAAGGAGAGAATTGCTGCTAAAAAAAGTAGAAACAGCCACAAACTACAGCGTTTGAAATAAACCGAAGTCAGTACAAGCCATAACTCTCCTTCTGACACATCAAGAGGGTGTCTTCAGGATTAAGAGGGATGATGTAGAGCATCACTTCTGCACACAAAACGGGATCATCATTGAATTCCAGAGAATGAAAGGAAAATGACATCATGATTTTGAGGAAAGCTATGTGCAGGCTATTGTTGCCAAGGTGTTGGCAGCGGAGGAGCTGCAGGGATGTCCTCTGTGTGGAGAAATCAGAGCTGCAAAGATTTCTCCACAGCTCCACTGAGGTGGGAGGTAAAGGAGTCAGGAGTGAAGGATTGAAGTAGAGCCTGGGGAGATGAGGGTGGTAAGAGAAAGGTGCTGGTTTATTTTTTCCTTTGTTTCTCACTAACAAAATCTATTCTAATTGGTAATAAATTAATTTAATTTTCTCCAAGTCTAGTCTGTTCTGCCATGACGATAATTGGTAAGTGACCTCCATCTCTTAATCTTGACCTATTTTGTCCCTGACCTGTTGAGGAGGAGGAGTGAGTGAGCAACCATGTTGGAGTTTGACCTCACAGCTATTCTTTCTAAATAAATAAGAATTCATATCTTTATAGCTCTAAGAGCTCTTGTCTTATGCTGAAGTAGGAGTTTAATGATTTCTAGAATCAAGCAAACCTGGGGTGTGAACAGAAATTAGAAAATAGCTGATTTATTTTTTGGAGTTTTCCCTTTTTTCTCAGAAGTGTCCAGAATCTTTGCTGATTAAAATTCTGCATCTGAAATTTCTGAAATAAAGAGATATTTTGGGCCATCAGAAATGTATATGAAAAATGATTATAATATGAATTCTTACAGTTACTTACACACCACATCTGCACTCCATTACAAACCCAATTAAGATTTTCCTAGTTTCATTGCTTATTGCAGGTGTAATGCACTGAGCAGGTGGTATATTTCAAAAACCTGGCAAGCCACTTCTATATGTTATTATCTGTAACAATTAGTTTTAGTTTTAGAAAGTGTCTGAAGACCACACCTCTACCAACAATCGAACAGTTCAGGTTGTCAAAAACTTGCAGTACCAGAACTGGAGAGAGGTGGAGGTTTCCCAGACTGCTCAAACAAAAACTCTGCATAGAGCATTAGGATTTGTCTAAGGCGACACTTTTTTAACTGCACTTTTTAAGGTAATTTTTTTTAATGTACCTGTGGTATCTGCATTGAACTTGTTGTGGTTTAAGGTT
>VYZX01028935.1:5411-19350 GCA_013401335.1 Brachypteracias leptosomus | reverse complement strand
AACCTTAAACCACAACAATGTATCAGTGGGTCATTACTGGTAGTTTGTAGTCACCTCCTGTCTGCAATGACTTGTGGGATCCCTGCAGTGCTGATTTGGCAGCTCTCTAAGTAGCACTGCTATTACTCAGTAGGGATTTTGTACAGTACAAGAACCTACAGACTGGCTGAACCAAAGTATTATAAGAGAGTTTTAAACAGAGAGCAGTCAGTGGGTGCCTGTGGCCTCATTTATTTTTGAAAGACTGTATTGATGTATCTCCTCCCCAGAATTCAAATGGAAATCTGGGAGAAGATCCCTTGAAAGACAAGCCAGAGAATGAGGGAGACCCTCTTTACCCCCTGCATTAACATTTCAACCTTGCCTCAAGTGCTTAGTACTGAGTTTGAGAACAAGGGAATGATGTCCTGAGGCTTCAAGGCACTGGTTCCCCTTTGTTCAGAGGTAGGCCATCCTGTCTATATAGATTACTGTGCTTTAGCAGGAAAAGGTTCCCTCATGTCCTAAGAAGGTAATAATGTCTCTTCACATCATCACTATCTCAGCTCTGCAGTCATATTGCTAATTGACCTTTGGTGTCTCTGATACCAGAGACTATGCTTAAAAAGCCATCTGTGCTTACCTTTAAGTGCCTATCTATTAATCAGGTCTGTTGACTAATGAGTCCTCAAATCTGATGTGTAATGACCAACAAATTACATAGTGGATTACGAGACCAAGGTTAATTATGTACAGCTTGTGTTTGATAGCAATAGTTGTCTTCATTTTTTTTTTTTTCTTTTGCAAGCTTCTGTGAAGTATTTCATAAAACAGTTAGGAAAAAAAACCTCAGTGATTTACAGCATTCACAAAAGTGGCACTCACAGGAAGCTGATAATGGATGAAGTTTCTAGTCCGACTCTACATAATGACTTGAGAAATTCGAGTCTGAGAAGTTTCAGAATTTGAATGTTAGTTTGTAGTTCTTTAGTGAGGGTTTTCACCCTGAGGCAGACGTTGACTGAGCTAATACATTACATGTCTAGGCAGTTTGTTGCCTATATGTGAACCAAATACTTTAACTGCTATCGAGGACAGATTAATAGGTAGGACTTTCTGAAAGTCAAAGAGAGAGGAAGGAGGAGTCAGTCATGGATGCCCCAGAAACATGTGTGTGTCCCAGGTCATGTGTAAGGGAGGTAAAAGAAACTTTCTGGATACCTCTTCGTAGATTGACTCCTAGATATGGATGATCCCAATTTTTTGTTTCTACGGGATGTTAAAGGTTATAATCCTTAGGATTCTCATTTCAATAAACCAAAGGACTAGATGTACCTGAGAGTGTTGGTAATTTACACTAAATGCTGCACAGATGTACTGCAGTTACACGGGGCATGTCTTGGGGCAGCAACATGTGCACCTTATGAGTAGTAAATGGGGCATCAGCTCAGTTTGGCTTCACATTTCTTAGCTAGCTTTGTGGTAACTTCTCTAAACTGCTAACACAGTACACTAAGCCTAGAGTGTCTTACACTAATCAGCTAGTTTCATTACTATATAGCTGTGTTGGTGTTAACTCCATGTTAGACAGCGATAACTATATCTGATTGGGAATTACAAGTTTTGGCCCTGTTTTGAAGTCAGGTGCTTATTTTGGCAAATTTATATGCTGAGAGAAGACAAGTAGACAAAAATGTCTGTGACTAGAGCAATTGCCTATAGTGTGGTATTCTCAAACTAAGCAATTTCCTTTAGAGGAGTGTAACACAAAGGAAATTAGAAAGCTACTTGTGAATATTTTTACAATCTCTGAAAAACAATCAATTTAAAAATGAAATGCATCTCGATATTATTCGTTATAATAAACACAATTTTCTTTATTTTTTAAAACTTGATTTCTCCCACTAAGTTACTAGAAGCTGCAGAAATCCTCTGCTGTTTGGCATTTATAGGTCTGTCATCTGATTTATGAAATGTAAATCTGACTTCAGCTTTTTGCTCATGTTGCATAAATCAGCAAGTTTTGACTTGCCCATTAACAATGAAGAGGCACCAGACCACAGATTTGATAAAACACATTAACTTTTTTCTTTTTAATTTTATCCTTAAGATATTTCAAAACATTCCAAAGTTGAGTAAAGACCAGACACTAAACTAGTGGTTTATTTTCCCTTTTAAACTGGCTTTGATTCAATGAGCTTCATATTTAAGGTTTTCTGGATTATAACACTGCACTAAGCCCAGAATGTAGGATTGGATCAAATTATCAGATATTTGTTGACAGTATAATCCAAGAAGTAATTTCCCATATGGAAAAAATGTGTAACTTCCCTCTTAATAGGCATGGTATTTCTTTGTGAAGTTATTGTATGGCAAACTATAGTCTTTTCATTGATAGAAATGGAGTCCACGTGTGCAAAGTTCATCATCTGCTTGTATCTTTTCTGGCTAATATTAGTGAATTGCTTTAACAAATTATCACTCCTTCCAGTCTTATAGTCCAGAATCTCAACTGGTTTTGAAGAAGTTTAGTCATCAGGCTCTTGAAGTCAATGGAAGTCATAGAAGGCCCATTTTCTTATGGGAGTTTCAGTGGCAAATATGATGGACTCAATTTTTGATTTTTTTCAGAACTGTCTGGTGGCCATATCCACATAGAGAAAGAGTCCTGTTTCAAGTGAAATGAAACATAGAATCATTTAGGTTGGAAAAGACCTTTAGGATCATCAAGCCCAATTGTAAAACAAACAAAACCTTTTCAAAAACTCCCAAACTTTAAAAAAAGTCCTGGTTCAATAGCTGTCCATTTGCATTATTTCTTCATGATCTTGTAATATCAAGAACTGAATTGATGACATAAATATGAAATGACATGTTAAGTGAATATTTAGTATTTTATTTTGCATCTCTAGGACAGATTCCTTTTCAAAGAAGAAATTTAAACAAAACCCCCACATTAATTATTGAAAGGTTTCTTGTTGCTGTGGTTACCTTCTTGAGCAATAGTATACCAAGTGCTCTTTTCTACCAGGATGTGTATTACACATACATGTGTGTAAGCTATTTGTACTTTTTTTTCTTTAATGAATAGAACCTCTGTTGGAAAGGTGGGAGGTCAAAAGTTCACGTCTTCCTGAAGAATCATCATGAAGAAAGGTGACTGGTGTGGTAAAACATTTTATGTATAGTAGAGTAGTATTAAAAAAGAACCTGGTGAAAATCTACCATTTTCAGAATGTTTCTGTCATATTAAAAATAAACATGGAATACACAATGTATTATTTTATATACATAATTGAAAATCAGTTCCTCGCTTCTCTACCTGTTAATCTTGCAGCTATAGAGAACTCTTTGTGTCCCCTCTGGTGGTGATGATAGCTCTAAGGCTGTATAAAGATGCAGGAAATAGAGCTCCCACTATAATTTCAGGTATTATTAATCAAATGCTGTAAAATAAACATGGAGCCAGGAGCATGAATTCTCACTGTTAAATATACTTGGTGTTAAGAAATTAAGAAATCATCTGCAGACACTACAATAGCAGTGAATATGAAGTAGCAATTGTGTTCTAGAAATAAGTTTATGTAAAATACATAATTTCTAACATCTTAATCATATACATGTACTTATGTTGACAGTGAGAAACTGACATTGATTACATATGGGGTTTGTATGTTGTTATGTATATTCCAACTCTTCCCAAAGACCCCAGATGAGCTATCTTTGTGGTAGGTACTATGAAGTTATGCAATAAGTCATTATAGAGCTTTTGCAATGAGGACTTTGACTTTACAGAAGACGGGAGAAATAGAACACTGACTAAACAGACAGCGAGCTGAGGCACAGAAAGATTAAATTATTTTTCCTAGAATACACTACAAAAAAAATGATATAGTGAATTTTACTTTAGCCCTGGATATGCAAGAGCTTCTTGTTGTTTTTATAATTAATTATCATGGTATTTTTTTCGTCTGTTACCTCTCAGGACATGATGGGATCTTTTTGCAGTTATTCTATTAGACCACAAATGTGTTAGCAACCTCCTGGGAACTGGATCTCTAGGAAGTGATTCTAATTCAAAGTGTAACTCTGACCACATTAAAGTAAAAAAGAATTGTATTGATTTCAATTAATTTCACATCTATCCTGAGCAAATCTTTGGTCTGATATATATGGAAGATGTAAGAGGCTTGACGTTATGGTAAGGTCTTACAATGTAATAGCCTTTGGATTTCAGGCAGGTATTATTTCTTTTTGTGGCTACACCTCCTGCTTTGCTCCATTGGCCTGGTTATTCATTTGCCTAAATGTGAAAATCTATAGTTTAGAAAGGTCCATCAGAACTAATAATTTTAGTCCCCCTTGATGATCAGAGAAGAGACTGGGTTAATAGAGTCTCTAATTTTAATCGTTTTACCCTGAAGTTAATTTTAAAATTGGACAGCTAAATCTTGTCCTCAAAGTACTAGCTTCTTTCCATGGAATTTGAATGACAGATACAGTATCTGTCTCAAATGTAATGTCCAAAATGCAAGTGAATAAGAGAGTTCCCATCTAAGACCTATGAAATCTATGAAATGAAAGTTTTTATTATAAAGACAATCTCTATAGGCTTCTACTCCAGAGTGAATTTCATATACTGGGAAGAAATCATCAATCACTTTTTTCTATAGAATTCGTGATCCTTTCAATTGTAACATTTTGTCTTCTATGAAATAACCACTTTCTGACAAATGAATGTGATGCCTGCAATAGCTATGTTCTTATACATATTCAGTATACAAAGGATGAAATACATTAGCCTGCTATTAAAACATGTCACCTGTGTGTTATTGATGGATGCTTCGTCATACCATGAGAAGTCTGAAACACCAACTTCCCTATGGGCTTAAATACATCAGTCCTTGAGTGTATTCATTCTTATATTCCTTTAGCAACTATAATATTATTCTGGCTATCCACTCTTTTCAGTTGCAAATGTATAAAGACGAAAACATATGAGGCTGTGAGTTAGGCCAACCCACACCTACATGTTGCATATGCTAACAATTTGTGCAAGATACGAAAAGATAATCAAGGTGTATGACACCTGAAGAGTAATTATTAACCACTTGGAAAAGAATAAATTGAAATGCAAGAGCTGTATGTTATGGAGAAGTCTGCTTTTCTGGGTTTAAAAACTCCACTAATGAACTTTTCTTGAAACAAAAAGAAAAGAAAATGTCAGCTTTGCTGCTTAGACATCATTGTTAAAGGTCCACTTACTCCATTTTGCATCTCCAAAACAAATATAATAGCCTCTCAGGCTAAGTAATATATACACTGTGGAGAACACTGAACGCTGAAGAAAAATGCTGTAAGGGCATGAGAAGGATGCAGACTGGCTGTAGTCCAGCTCCCCATTTGTAGCTTATTGCTGTAAAATTTCCATATACTTCCCCTGAGTACGATGAAAAACTGTGTAAAGTGATACTTCTGGCTTTAAATGAACTAACAGCACCAGGGAATTCTTACAATAAAATGGAAGAGGACAAGCTTATACAATTCAGTCACTTTTTCCTTGGAAAAATAGATACATAAAAATATTGCTAGATGTCTTTCTTGGTGCATTTAAACTTTGTTCCCAGACGTTAGGCAACTTTGCAAAATGCAGATCTGAGTAGTGGCAGGCCTGAACATGCTTTAGACATTACTGAAGCTTTCAAAAGGTGTGGAATGCAAGGAGTCCTCTGCAGACCTGCATTTTAAGCTAGGGATTTACTTGATGTCAATAACAATACCTTTCATTACAATGATACCAGGCCTTCAAACTGAAAATTAAACAGCAGTGCTCTGTTTACAAAAGGCACTGTCCTCAAAAAGTAGACAGAGGTAAATAGCTGGAATATCAATAAAATTAAATAATGTTTTTCCATAAGCAACATATAGACATGCTTAAGGTTGATATTTAAAAGTGAATGGGAATCTCCTGAAACTCAAAAAGAGCTACAAGGTTTACTAAAAATATAACAAAATCTATGTGAAAAGGTCAGATCCAGAAACATGTTTCTATTTGGTTCCATTTAATGCAGGAGTTAAGAGTCAGAATACCTGTGTGGATTGATCCTGGAGGATGTAGGCATGGCCTCTGGCGTGGGTTGTATGAGGTGCAATTCAAAGCACATGCTATTAGGATGTGAAAGTCTTTATACAAGCTATCCACAGAGGGCAGCTCAGACATGTCTGGTTGTGTATGTACCATTGCAAAGAAAGGTGAGTAATGACTGGATCACTGCAAAATGACTTAAAAGGCAAAATGTTTATTTTAAAAATCTGATTAGTTGAACTGCAAATTGAAAAGTATTTATTTTGCTTTGCAGCCGGCAGAAATAATTTATTAAAATGCACAGAAATAAAAACATAAAGTTCAGATGAATAAGTAATTCTTTTACTTACTTAGTTTTTTGCCATGATCTGGTGAAGAATTTTCCTTTCTCACACATCAGTGCAAGCCTACATACCCTGAAATACCTAACTACAACTTAAGATTTGTGACTATGTGTCTGTAAGAGATAGCAAAATGAGACCATAACCCTGGGCTCTGTCCTCATCCTGTCCTCTGCCTAGGGATCCAGGGTTATATGACATTCCCTTTTCTGGCCCACAGCTGAGCAAAACTGAGACATAAGGGCCTGTTTTAGTTTTTCTCTGCTTCTTTTCCTCAACTTGATGTTTAATTTTTTTACCTGTAATGCAATTTTTCCTTTTCACTCACCATCTGGGAATATTTATGAGTGAGAAGGTTCTTTTAAAGGCAGGCAGTGTAAGAGAACTTAGGGTTTACTAACTGATAGCAAGTAAAATAGAGAATATTTTGGGGGAGAAGCAGAACTATTAACTATAAAAGACATAAGCTTTTTCTTCACAAATTTTCACAAAATTGTCATATTTGGCATACTGTGCTAGATGAAACATATTATTATTTGTGAAAAAATCCAGAAGTTTGTTGTTGTTGACATTTACATAAATACGTAATTTAATATTGTGCAATTTTTTGAAGATTTATGTGATTTTGTACATTTATATATTTATGTGGAAGGGAAATGTTGGATCTAATACTTATAATCAGTATGGATATTGTTGTTTGTGTAACCATTTATTCCTGCACTGAAAGTCACAATGTAAGAGAAGAATCAGAAAGACTTTGCTTTGATTTTAGCAATGAACGTGAATTGTGCCCATCAAAAGATATTCAGATCTATATATGATAGATGAATGACATAAAAAAATATGATATTTTAAAGAACATATTAAAATCCCAACAAAACATAATAAATCTTAGAGACCAATGAGCAGCAGATATAAGTAAGGTTTGATGTTAAGCAAGGTAGGGCTTCTTGCTGTCTTACAAGACCCTGAAAATTTGCAGCCAATGCATCTGTGCTGAGAAGCATACTCCAAATTCCATGAAATATAGACACCTGAGAAAACAATTACATAACACACTTCAGAATCTTACCTTTGTGCAAAGCTGTCTCTGATTTTTACCTCTTCATTCAACTCAGTAGAATCCTGCAGGGGAGCTCCTGTAAGGGAGCAGAGTCAGACTAGAAGCTGACTAGGATCAGGAAAGAGTGCTACCATGCTTTAGTGGGAGCTGTGGGCCACCACTGAGCACTGGGCTTCTCTCAGCACAGTTCAGGACAGGCTGCCTTGCATGGGTGTTGGTGTTCTCCCTTATACAAAGGTGACTTGAAGAGCCCTGAGCTACCATTGAATCTGAACAATTAAAGAGGAGAAAGCAGAATGATCTGTGGTGTTGGAGTTTACTATCTACATAAATATTTGAGTTGAATGCCCACATGAGTACTGCTAAGGCTGTTGATGTGTGGGGTCAGATGTGTCCCAGTAGCCAGAGCATCAGGCAGCCCTATGGAGAGTCAGAGAAGCACCATTTAGGCAAAACCTGCTTTTGATTCCACCAGCTAGGCATGACTTACATGTAACTTCCTTTTAAAACTTACACCAGGCACATACAGTGTTCAGGACATGGAAAGCTTAAGAGCTTAAAAGCATAAAAAAACCCCCACATCTACTTAATACTATAAAATTTGCTCTTGGGATAAAATTTTTTTTGGTAAAATTTCATCCTAGAGTAAAAATTTACAGTTGAATCATAACCTCACAAAGATGGGATTTGTCTGTGGAAACTTTGAGAAAAGTTAATTATACTTATGGCTAATAAAGAATGACCAAAGTAAAAGGCCTGGACACTGTGAAAGCCAATTTTGGAGGGGTTTTTACAGCATTGCATGGGGTTACACAGTATGGAAGCCAGAAGTAATTTTTTTTTTCTGTCACATTTTACTTTGAAAACTTTACAGTCTTCTAATGAAGGATCATTGTGTAATGTTCTGGAAAAGTTTCCTCAATCTTCCTAACCAAAGCTTCCAACAAAATAAAAGGGTTCCCCATAGAACACACCTCAGTTTCACACAGGAGCCACCTGGAATTTTTTTTTGCGATGCCTTGTGTGATATAAACTGACAGGATGCACTTGGTGAAGATATCCAGCTTTGTATGGTTAAAATGTGGTTAAAATATATGGAAGTGTTAGTTTACTAAGACACAGTTCCTTAGCAGGCCTATTTCCAAAGGAGATCATAGATCAGTTTCTAGGAATCCTTAGCTGAAGTTTTGAAATATTTCCAAAATATATGCTTTTATTTAGTTCTTTGGTAATCTGTACCAACCAGGTACCAAGGTTGTGTATAGATTATGCCATAGAACTGCATCTATCTTATTATACTATTTTAAAATTTAGACTGATAGTTAGGTAATGAGTAAGCAAAAGACTGAGTCACTCATGCAAGAAGTTTAGTCCTAATCAGCTTCAGGCAAAACTGGTGAATGCCAATCACATGCAGGAGGTCTGCTTGAAGTTTTTGTGTAACAAGAGCAGAGCACAAAGGAAGTATTGAATGAAGAGCAAGGATTCTGGGTCAGCAAAGGGAGTGTTCTAGGAGACATCTAATATGAGAGAGAAAACTGTTGTTAATGTGAAGAACAACTAATTAGTAGATGCATTAAAATAGATTAATGGAAATGAAATCAACTAAATTCAGGTAGTCACAGTAACCTACAACATGCTTTGCAGAAGCACTTAGGCAACCCTTCCACCTACTGTTAGAGAAGAAGCTAATTTTGCATGCATATGTGACTATATAATCTTATCTTTTGGATTCATCAGTCATGCTTAGTCTTCTGAAGATGTATATGGCATGTCAGGTCATATAAGCATAGTATTGTTGCTTTGTAGGAGGTAATTTTGGTGGTGAAGACAGCGATTTGTCTGACAGGAAAGCTGGGCTGTTCCAGGGTCTTGGATCTATAAGGAATTTTGAAAAGTTTTGTGGTAGGTTTGAATTTGCAACCGAATACCAAGCAAACTAGCATTTCCTGCAAAAGAGAAACTCTGCTCTTAGACCACATCCAACTAGCAAAGCCCTGAATCATTTTATTAGTGACACGACTGCATCTCCATAATAATTAGAATGAATACTTGCTCCTTCATATCGAATACTTGCTCCTTCATATTGCATACTTGCTCACACACTTGTTAGCTCTCAAGCAAATAAAGTCAAATTGCTAATCTATTGTGAGCTTCTCATTACTGAAATTGCTCTTATTACTCACAAAATCTAAACTTTATTACTGACAATGGTGGTTTTCATGTATCCTTGGGAATTTAGAGAGTTTCACAGTTCAGAAATGCATCAGTCTTGCCAGCACCAAATGTCATAAGTAAATAGGCAGAGAAGAAATTCTAACTTCCAAACAGTCCTAAAGCCAAATAAAATATTACAGATAGAAAAAAAAAAACCCCAAACAAATCCAAACATAATTATATAGCTGTATTTCAGGTTGTTTGGACTTGGAATGAAACTGTTTGCCCAATCCTATCAGGGGATCTTTATAGTTTCAAACCCATGCATGCCTCCCATTTACTTTTTTCATTCTAAACCAGCCTGCTGTTTTCTGCTCAACTGGCAAGTAGAAGTTTAAAAATTATTTTTTAGTCTGTACTTATCATCAGCTGTCAGACAACAATAACAGTTGAAAGAGTGTGCTAGTCCATCTGCCTTTCAAACAATCCCTCCAGGAGAGGCTTTCACTATCTAGATGTTTTTTTCAGTCTGTTTCAGAGCCCTACCCAGAAAAAGTGTTTCTCAGTCAGCAATAGTAATAACAAAGACAGCAATTACAATATCCTAATGTTTCTAGAAAATGCTTACACTTTGGACTGTCATTATCAAGGTAGCTTAGCACAAAAAGTATAAATATGTATAGAAAAAAATGTTCCTGATTTTAATTGGAGCATATTAGAAAGAGTGTAGAGGCAAGGAAGATCTATATTTGATTTCAATTTTCAAGTCAATCCTCTCATGTTATTGAGATTATGTTGAGGTTGAGATTATAAGAGGATTTTAGATGGAGAAAGGAGCGATAGGATTCACAGCGTTCTTAGAACTATTCTAACTGATTAAAGAAATGTTTTTTATTCTAGAGGGGAATCACTAGAATTCATATTTCCTGGGGAAGAGATGTCCCTTGTCACAGTAGTCCTGCAAATATTACAAATTTAGCAGCAACCTTTTCTTCCTTCAAGAACATATTTTATTTGTAGGGAAGTAAAGGCTGGTATTCTGCTCTCTCAACCATTCCCTCTGTTCCCAGGAGGCACTGTATCTGCATATCTGTGGTTTGATTACAAATGATCAAATCCCAGGTGGACAATGGGGTCAATAAAAGTTTTTTGAGGGAATTTACAGAGGAGGAATAGCCAGTGGGTCGCAAGTGGATGAAGTGAGGATTTTAAACCAATGGTAAGCCTGCCAGCCAGGGAGAACTGGTGCTCATCAGTATGGGCACCTATTTTTGGAGGAGGTATGGTTCAAGCAGGTGGCCATATTATAATCAGGGCTGGATGCAATTGTTGTGTTGATCTGCACTGTACTTAGGGAGGAGGTGTTAGAGCTCTGTTGCCACTCAATTGATCTGTTGTGTTTTGCTTTCTTGTTAGAAATAAAAATGTATCTCTCCTGTCAAACAGTAATTTGCTAAATCAGAAATTATTAATGCACTGTAATCCAACAAATTATTACTTGTGTACCTTTTGTTTTTGATGACAAGTACCTGAGGACTCATCATGAGTTACGTTACACTTAAGTAAGAGTGATGACATCTTACATGCAATAGACAAACAGAATTCATGTGATCCATGAAATGGAGTAGTAGGCATTAATTTGGTATAATTCTAGACTACAGAGACTAGTGCCAGTCAAAATTACTTTCTCTGACTAAGGTATTATTAGGAATAATTAGGAATCAAGTACAAGTAGTGGTATCAAACAAATAAATTAAATGCAAATATTTTACATTTATGAACGTAAAGGTTTTTACCAACTCAAATAAAAAAAACCAACAATAAACACACATCAATATACAGAAATGTTTATAAATTTGCTCTTTGTTCTGTACAATTAATGAACATTAGAGATTTTTCTCTAATAAGAGAAAAATTGATGGTCCTAGCCAAATGCAGAACAGATACAGCTGAAGAAAACTATAACACAGAAGTCCTCTTGCTCAGTTTGTAAACCTATTTTTCAATCCTCTCGTATGCCATGAAGGTCTTTTCCTCTTGTTCTTTAATGAGTGCCTCTCTGTACAAGACTTTCCCTGTTTTGCACACCCAGTCCTTGCCATAAAACCTCCATGAGGTGTATATACAACCAGCCACAAGAAAAACTCCTAGAATCTGAAGCCTGGCATTGCGCAGCTTTTATCAGTAGGAGAATTCTTTTGTGAAAAAGATTCTGTTTTTCATGATACTGGATTCCATAAATACACTGAATTAGTTTTTTCAATTAGCCTGAAAGAGGATGGGAAGGGCACCGTCTATTACAACCAGGTCTGAAATTAATAGCAGTCACTGATGCCTTTAAGGAGAACAATATTACAGAAGGAGCAGAAAGATATGCCAGTTACTAAAGTTGTCTTACACATCACATGATAAAATTCAATTTTCAAATGCTAATATGTTCATCATACTTCAACTGTTTGGACTGAAATTTTTGATACTCACTGACTGCCTCAGGCAAAATTCTTTAGGAAAATTTCTATAAAAATCATTTAGCTAACGAAATTTTCTCCTGACTGGCTGCATTTGGACTCTTTCCAACTACTAGAAATAAACCAGTTCTTTCCATTCTGCAACAAAAGATTCCTGCAGTAATATACTTTTCCTTGGAAATGCTCAACAAGCTCCTTACTTGGTGAAAGTAAACATAATGCTGGCAACTGTAACAGGGAGAGGTGATTTTGCATCAGTAACATTTTGATCTACCATGTGGATCCATAGGTCTCTGTAAAAAGGTAAAGACCGGTACTATTAGTTCTGTGGAACTGGAGTGAATAGAATGCTTGATTATTTTTGTTATATTTTGTTTTCAAAGTAAAGTAATAGGCATTGATATACAGATACAATTGTCTTCTGCCTAGCTAGAAGGAAAAAATGTTTGATTTCAGTCTGACATGGACTGGTGTATAACTTTGATGTATTTGCTAGAGATATTTCTAAGAGAAATACATATTTTAAAATAGTTAAATTTTTATTTTTGTATTATTTGATCTCTGCAACCTGATTAGTGAAGATATGAGACCAGTAAATGTGGCTTTGTTCTATTTTATCTTGCACCTCTAATAAAAATTTTAAAATCTCTCTGACATTACCCTGTTAGAAGAAATGAAAGTAAGAATCTTCCATACTATTAAAATGGGTCTTCTTTCATGTGCATCTTCTACAAACATTCACAGCTTCTGTGATGGTGGTACCACTTAACCCTATTTTGAAACCTCATTAACCTCTTTCTTGATGTTTGTGAAATGAGATTTGTTAGATACTTAGCTTTTTAAATATTTCTCTTCTGTTAAGCAAAAAGCAAGAGAAAATAAAAGCCAAGTATAAAGACCTGGGAAACATCTCATCAGTGATGTGCTATTTGTCTTTCAATAGAGAAGTGGAGAAGCATAGTGATTGGTACTGGGACATAGCAGGACTCTGTTTAACATCTTTGTCAGCAACATGGGCAGTGGGATTGAGTGTGCCTTCAGCAAGTTTGCTGACGACACCAAGCTATGTGGTGCAGTCAACACTCTGGAGAGAAAGGATGTCATCCAGAGGGACCTTGACAGGCTTGAGAGGTGGGCCCATGCCAAACTCATGAAGATCAACAAGGCCAGGTGCAAGGACCTGCACATGGGTTGGGGCAATCCCAAGCACAAAAACAGGCTAGGTGGAGAATGGATTGAAAGCAGCCCTATGGAGAAAGATTTGGGTTTCTTGGTTGATGAGAAACTCAACGCGACACAGCAATGTGTGCTCATAGCCCAGAAGGTCAACTGTATCCTAGGCTGCATCAAAAGAAGCGTGACCAGCAAGTTGTGAGCTCTGCTCTTGTGAGACCCCACCTGGAGTACTGTGTTCAGCTCTGGGGCTCCTAACATAAGAAGGGCATGGACCTGTTGAAGCAAGTCCAGAGGAGGGCCATGAAGATAATCAGAGGGCTGGAACACCTCTCCTGTGAAGAAAGGCTGAGACAGTTGGGGTTGTCTAGCCTAGAGAAGAGAAGGCTTCGGGGGAGATCTTATAGCAGCCTTCCAGTTACTACAGGAAAGCTGGCGATGGACTTTTTACAGGGGCCTATAGTGATATGACAGGGTGTAATGGCTTGAAACTGAAAGAAGGTAGATTTAGATTACATGTAAGGAAGACATTCTTCACCAGGTGGTGACACGCTGGAATAGGTTGCGCAGAGAAACAGATGCCCCATTCCTGGAAGTGTTCAGGGCCAGGTTGGATAGGGTTTTGAGCAACCTGGTCTAGTGGAAGATGTCCCTGCCCATGGCAGAGGGGTTG
>VYZX01028933.1:6495-23841 GCA_013401335.1 Brachypteracias leptosomus | reverse complement strand
CCAGTTTGGGACTTCCCCAGTGCATGCCCACAGCATCGGTAATTGCCATCATAGGGGTTGCGTTCCATATTGGTTTTGTGTGTATTTGTATATATTTAATTTTTTTGTTATTATTTTCATTAAAAATGTTTTACTTTTTCTTTTCCAATCCATAAATCTCTCTGCTATACTCTTTTTCTCTTCCCCTTTGAGAAGGGAGAGGCATTAATAGAGAGCGTCTGTCATTTGTTTAGTGGCCAGCCCAGCTCTAATCCTTGACGAAATTAAATTATGATTATGTATGTAGATCTACCAGTAGGAAAATGCAAAAATGCGTTAGAAAAAAAGATTATCCACAACCCAAATATTGGGTACAAACACAGAAAATCAAACAAAAAGAGCAAGCTTTAGAGGTATGAAAGACAAACCTGAAGAAAACGGCTAGGAAAGCTGAACACTGATATTCCTTATGTTCAACTCTAGGTCTGTTTTTATCAATTCTCTCAAAAGCACAAATCAGCAATAAGCAAATCTGTGGTATAAAGGACTGAAAGATGTCCACAATAAAGTTTGCAAATTAAAATAACAATCAAAACTGATTATGAACAATAGTTGAAAATTAACCCTAAAACACAGTCTGCCAATATGTGAGATTTTTTATGTAAGAGAACCAGAGTAATTAGCAGTAATTACATGTTACTGGGAGATAACATGGCTGAGTTGCTAATACTCTAATATAGGATGGTTGTAGCAGCAATTTTTTTATTAACCTTATTTTAGAATAGCAATATTAGGAAATTCTGTAAATAATGGTTTAGTAGTGTATGCTCACTTCTTGCTTTTGCTTTCTTCCCACTGGTTCTGTCAAAAACGAAAAATGGTATTTGAAGGAAAGCTTTGGAAGAAAGGAGGGTTTTCATTTTACGGAAGTGTTTTAGTGTTGCTAGTGAACTGATCTGAGCCCTCTGTGTGCTTAGGGTTTCACTTTTACACCTGTTTATGTCTTGTTGGTTGACTGCAATGTGAAAGCATATTCTGTTGTTCAGTTTTATTTTAATTTAAAATATATGGGTATTATCAAAGTGCTGTGACTAGGCTAGTTGCCATGGAAAGCTTCATTTGGTAGTAATTGCTTTTTGTTATTAGTGACAATGTCTTTCAAATTACTTTTTCAGTTACAGCTCTCAACAGTGTAACTCCCCAAAAATGCTGCTTTGCCAGGCTGGAGTGCTGGGGAGTCTGGGCAAAAACATTCCCAGCTCCTTCCTGGAGGCTGAGCCTGTGGTTTTGTGTTTCTTTTGTCTAAATACAGAAAGACCACAGGCCACAGACAGTGTAAATCTCTCCATCCCAAAGTCCTAGAGAGTTTTATTGCTGTGTGAATGTCAGCTACACGGCACATACTTGAGCCATGTTACACCTCCCACAAATACTGACTGTATGAGCAGGCTTTGTGGGGTTGAACCACAAACAGACTACAGAGACATTTGGGATTCTGGTCACATCATACAAAAGCCTGGCAGCCAGGTGCATTCAGAGACATTTGGACTACAGTCTTCTGCATCCTACCTCCAGGCAGCTCTGCCTCTGCCTTTACCCTGCACTTGATGGTGGTCATCAATCTGTTGGTGGAGTAAGTGTGGGCTTTTCTGGTTTAAGCAGTATTCTCTTTTATTCTGTACTTTTATACATCAGCAGAGATTCACCCTTGAAGCCGCATTTCAGTAATTCTGCATTTTGAAACAGGATGCTGATGTGTACACAAGGCACCTCAAAGCCACTTTCACAATTGTCAATACAGCAAAGTGAAGAATGGTCAGGGGTTTTGAGTGACTCTTCTCCTATCAGGTAGAGGTTCCCACTGGACAACAGCTGTTTTCAGGCCTCTGAACCAGCCTTGCAATGACAAGTAGATGTGTGCAGAATGTTTTTTTTATATTTCCTTGGAAAATAGAAGCTGTAAAAATCAACACTAAAAATAAGCAAATTCCAATTTATACAAATCCAGATATTTTTTTTCACTAAGCAAAGACTCCTGCCATGGTGGGCTGTGAAAGCTGGGTCTGTGTACCCTGGAGAAGAGAAAACTGAGAGGGGATCTTATCAATGCTTGTCAATATCAAAGGGCAAGTGTCAAGAAGATGGGACCAGACTCTTTTCAGTGGTGCTCAGCAACAGGACAAGGGACAACGAGCACAAACTGGAACACAGAAAGTTCTGTCAGAACATGAGGAAGAACATCTTCACTGTGATAGTGACAGAGTGCTGGAACAGGCTGCCCAGAGAGATTATGGAGATATTAAAAAACCACCCGGATGTGTTCCTGTGTAACCTGCACTAGGTGAACCTGCTTTAGTTGAACTAGATTCTCCAGAGGTCCCTTCCAACCCCTAACATTCTGTGATTCTATGAAGGCTGGAGTACATCCAGAACTGATTTTCAAACTGGAAGAGGGTAGATTTAGATTGGAAATTAGAAGAAAATTGTTTACTCTACAAGTGATGAGACACTGGAACAGGTTGCCCAGGGGGGTTGTGGTGCTCCATCCCTGGAGGTGTTCACAGCTAGGGTGGATGGGGCCTTGAGCAACCTAATCTAGTGGGAGGTACCCCTGCCATGGCAGGTCAATTGGAACAAGATTCTATGATGATCTTTGAGTTCCCTTCCAACCCCAACCATTCCATGATTCTATGATTCTGTGACTTTAATGACCTAGTCTAGAAAAGCATTTTAGTTTTACAAGCTGTTTTTGTCCTAATACTACTTTCAAGTTCAAGTGCTTCAACCCCAAATTACTTACACTTTTTATTCTTAAAACTGATTTTCTGTAACAGGAGAAGACTGAAAACTAACTGGTTCTGGGTGGAATCACTCATGCATGAAGTTTGGTTCTGTTATCATTAGCCCCAGCAACAGCCAGGCGTGGACTGCTAGATTTGTGAGACATAAAAACTCATGCACCTGCCCTGTTTTTCTTAAGTTCTCAGCAAGTCCACCTTTCTCTGCAGTTTCTGGCCAGGTTTCCTATGCCAGGGTATGCTTCCAAGGTATTTGCATAAAAGAAAGTGGCTTTCTGAACATGGTTTTCTGTCACGGAGCTTCCCCTATTCCTGAAGTAGCAATTGCTACCTATGGTGCACCACCACTTTTGCCCCTTCCTAATCCTGTCAAAAGCATCTTTTCAGCACCATTCTTTTTTTTTTTTTTTAATTATGAATTCCTATATTTGCTTACTTGAATTGCTTTCGTTCCATTTCATTGAAAAAAGGCATATTCTTTGGGAGATCATCAGACAATTTAGAAACTTGAATCTCTACCTCTCAGAGTCTCACCTGACATATCACACAGTAGAGACTCTCTCACAGCAATAAAAGACTCTGAGCCTGCCCTGCAGTAGTCTGAGATATTTTTCATGCATTTGAAAATGACTAGAAGATAATTCAGGATTTTTTGATCAAAATTGTTGTACTTTCTTTCCCCTTACCCTGGGTTTTTGTTGTCACAAGGCTAAAAAATAAATCAGTGGCATAACTTAGGTGAGTTTGAGTAATGGCAGGGAAATAATCAGAGCACTTCACTGCAGCAGTAAGCATGATGAGAATATTGCCTGAAGGGTTGTACAACTATATTCAGAATCTGGTATGAAAGCACCAGTTTAAGCCCTGTGCCTGTGCTCTCCATTCTGTACCCTAAAGTGTCTTGAACAAATTCCAGCCTATGATTAGATTTGTTATCTGGGCTTTTTATATTATCACAGATGAAATGTCAAGCAAGAGCTTTGTTGTCAGTAACTGTCAGTTATCCTCCCTGAGCCAACAGTGGCTGCTGGAGCTTTTGCTAAGCTTGTCACTGCTGCAACTTGCTTTTCATGCATCTGTATGTCTCACAGCATGCCTGCATCTCCTTAATGATCTAAACCCAAGGCATTATGAGTAGGAAAGGTGGAGTGGGGTGGTTGAAGGTTGCAAAAATTTTAATGCATCTGCAGCTTGCAGACTGATAGATCTGAGGATTCATTTTTCTTAATTTAAAAAAGCAGTAAGTCAGAAGCATATACCACTGCTTTCCTATCACTAACTTAATTATTTTATCTTGAACTCATTTTGATGAGTTTCAGAAGACTGACATAATATATTGTGACCAAAAGAAGTGAATTCAACAAACATAATTTAAATCAAATGGACATGTTCCTGTGTAACCTCATCTAGGCGATCCTGCTCCAGCAGGGGGATTGGACTAAATGATCTTTTAAGGTCCCTTGCAATCCCTGACATTCTGTGATTCTGTGTGATTCTGTGAAAAGGGAGTCTAATAAATAGAAGCTGCTCTCAGCCTGCATGGCGGAAAGACTGCTCCCTTGACCCCTCTGCTCCAAAGTTTTCAGCCCAGAGGCTATGTCTGCTCTCTGTAGTGATGCTCAGCTGCTGCACTGGGTTATTATTCTTACCTTTTACTGTTTAGATATGTTTTTTATTCTCATCAGGTCTTCACATTTTATTGGATACATTTATATATTCATTGGAAATAGCACAACTATAAAAGAGTTGACAGAAGAGATTTACAAGGTTATATTTAGTTCCTGGGAAGCATTCATGAAATTTTTTTCTGAAGTCATTGATCCCAAATCACCTCAACATACATTTCATATTGCTCTTCGTCCTACAGTCCACACTTGTGTACAATTCTATCTATGTATCCTTAATAATAGGGGGTTGGAAAGATGTAATTTTGGCTTTCTTCTTTACTCTCTGAATTACTGCTTTTCTTTATTGTTTATACATAAGCTCACATGATTTTCCTTCTCCATACTTTTTCTCAGCATTCTCATTTTATATGAAAACACCTTTTAAAATGCAGCTGTGAGTACCACTTTGACATTACACTATTTCTTTTTTTAGTGTCTTGTTGTTATTGTCTGCTTTCTACTCTCTCCATTTTTTCCTAACAGCTGCTTTCTAAAATAGCAATATCCTTTATTCGGCTCTTTGTATATTATCTGTATGATAGCTGGGTTTCAATTCCTGTTATTATAATATGCCTGGCTGGTGCTTTCCTAGTCTTCAAAGCATTATTTTTCAACAAAATATTTTTCTATTATATATAAAATTTTTAAAGGTTTCCTTCTAAGCACATTTTCTGTTTAGTAAGATAATATTCCAGGAGCTGTCTCTATGTTCCCTTTCCTGCCATCAACAACATAGATTCAAGATGTACTTCTTGGTTTCTTACATTATCCCTGAAAACCTAAGTATTGAACAAGTGGGGTTTTTCTGTTGTTGAAGCATTTTAAAGTGTCTGAAGCATCATACATGGCAGAGAAAAAAAAGATGGTGTAGGCAATATCATTCCCTTGGTAATTTGGTGTTCATCTCAAATGCCTTTTATCTGCAAAACATGCCAACAACATGCTTAAGAAAGAATGGCATACACCTTGTTAGACAGCAGGGTTAAATGTATTTTTTGATACATAATGGTAATTTATTTCTCAAGTTGAAATAAATATAGATTTGCCATAATTTTTCAGAAACCATCAATTTTCAGTTTTCAGCTAGGAACTGAGCTTCAATTTTGATTATGTCAGTAAAATGTAAAAGATGGTTGTAGCTGCCTTGCTAAAGAAATTTCTTAGGAATTTGATCCTTAGGTTTCCCATAGCAAACTCTTAGGCATCAAAATACACATTAAAAATAATTTACTCAAATGGTATAGCCAGGAAGAAACAGCTCAAGCTGGATGTCTTCAGAGAGGGACCCTGAAAAAAGAAATCCTTGAGCAATTATACCCTGACAATCTATGCACCCAGCCACGTCATCTTCACACATCTTTCACACACCTTTTGATCCAATTGTGATTCTGATCTGAGATCTTCTAACACTTTATTAGATTCCTTCACTCCCTACAGACAGGCTGTTATCTTGTCGAGTTGCAGCTTCTAGATGGCTATAGCCTTCTGATCTTTTGGTTTGCACTGGCTCTAGAGGCCCTCTTTTGCTTAAGTAGTTGAAACTTCAGCAAAACTAGGTAAAAGTTCACAGCTTGTGGCCTAAGGCCTCAGCAAATCTAGCTGCTCATGCTAAGTAATGCTGACAAACAGAATGGTTAATCACATATCATTACAACTCTGAGAGATTCATTCTAAAGACTAAGCCAAATGACTGATATTTCTTAACAGTCCTTCCTTTGTTTTTATTAAATATTCCTGCTAATATGTCAAAAAGACCTCTGGAAGACGTTTGGGGTGGTTTACTACTGCCCATAGTCTTACATACAATGTTAGTACACGTAGCAGACACAATGCAATCAAAACTGACAAGAATCTATGATTCTAAGATTATCAGTGGTTGAAATGTGTTTATAAATTCCTGTAGCTGTTGGTGACCACCTGAAGAGTTTCCCACTAGCGGTGTTCTCCATCCTTCTTTACTCTTTTCAGGACATTCTACATCATGTCCATACTTAGCCATGCTTTAGTGGTCACCAGAATTGACAATATCAGGAGTAGTGAAATCTCCCACTTCATCCATTGCTGATTTTCAGGATTCTATCATTCATCAACTGGTTCCCCACTAAGTTGATGTGAGAACAGTATATCCAATTTTCGTTTCCTAAAACTTTAGCAGCAAAATAAGAGCACAATTAGACAGTGTCTAATCCCTCTCATTTGGGTTCTAATTTTGATTTTAGGGAAAATATTTTAATTAAAACTACATCTTCAGACTGTATATCATGTACCTATAGCTTGGGTGGTGTGGGTTGATACCGTTGAGTGTATTTCCTTTTGTCTTCAAACACTTTCTGCATATATAAAATGTACTGGGTCAACCATTCATCTCCACCCAATAGGCTGGTCTTAGCTGGAATAGTTCTGGTGTAGTTGAGTGCCTCCTGAAGAAAATCTCTGCTGGCAGCCTATGGGTTGTCACAGTGTGTTTAGAACATCCCATAGAACTAAGTTTAATGCTTGTGGCCATTTTGAACCATTGGGTACATGTACTTCAGTGATGTTTTCTTTCAGTGTTCTGTTCATCCTTTCTTCCCCGGCCTGAGGACTGTGGGTGATGGCAGGTATGTAAGTTTATCTCTGTTCCCATCATGTGTGGAGTTGATTGATTATATTTACTGTAAAATGAGTACTCTTGTCCAACTCAATGCTGGAGCCCCATATCTAGGTATAATTTCTTTCAGTAAAGCTTTTCCTACTCCCTCTGTGTCAACTTTTCTTGTCAGGAAGGCTTCCACCCAACCTGTCAGTTGATCTACTATTAGAAGCAAATGTTTGTATCCATTAGCAGATGACATATCTACTTGCAATTGTTGAAAAGGGAAGTAGGCCCACAGTCACCACCTCTAACTCTTTGCTCAGCCTGGTACTTGAGAACTTTTGAAAAGTTCACAAGGGTTTGTAGTGATCGGATGAGGGGTCATGGTAAGCTAGAAAAGGGTGGATTTAGGTTGGACATTATGAAAAAGTTCTTTAATATGAGGGTGGTGGATCACTGGAACAGGTTGCCCAGAAAGGTGGTGGAGGCCCCATCCCTGGAGACATTCAAGGTCAGGCATGATGGGTCTCTGAGCAACCTGACCTAGCTAGAGATGTCCCTACTTATTGTAGGGGGGTTGGACTGGATGACTTTTAGCGGTCTCTTCCAACTCAAACCATTCTATGATCCTACGACTCTGTGATTCTAAGTTTGGCAGCTACTGGTGATTCTTTTTGCAGCAGCATAAATTCTGGGTGCTGCCCATAGTTCCTATACATGATTAGCTACAGCCTATCTTCCTCCATGAGTTTTGTTGTGTAACCATCTAGCCACATTAGTTCTATATTTCATATTCCGTCATCATCTTGGTCTGCTTACCATGTGCCAGTGCCAGCCAGCTCCAAGGTGGACCAGAGTTCCAAAGCGCCAGAGCAGAGATTCCCCTGCAGCCCATGGTGAAGACCATGGTGAGGCAGGCTGTCCCTCTGCAGCCCATGGAGGTTAACAGTGGAGCAGATATGCACCTGCAGCACATGGAAGACCCCATGCTGGAACTTGTGGATGCCTTCATGAAGCTGCAACCCTGTGGAGAGTCTACACTGGAGAAGACTGCTGGCAGAACCTGTGGACTCATGGAGAGAGGAGCCCATACTGATGAAGGCCTTCTGGCAGGACTTGTGACCCCATGGGGGGACCAACACTGGAGCAATTTGTTGCTGAAGGACTACACCCTGTGGAAATGACCCATGCTGGAGCAGTTAATGAAGAACTCTAGGCTGTGGTAAGGACTCACACTGGACAAATTCATGGAGGATTATCTGCCATGGGAGGGACCCAGTGCAGGAGCAGGGGAAGAGTGTGAGGAGTTCTTCCCCTGAGGAGGAAGAAGCAGCATAGACAATTTGTGATGAACTGACCACAATCCCCGTTGCCCATCCTCCTGCATCTCTGGTGAGGAGAAGGTAGAGATCTTGAGAGTGAAGTTAAGCCTGGGAAGAAGGGAAGGGTGGGTGGGAGGTGTTTTTAACAATTAGTTTTGATTGCTCATTATCCTACTCTGATTTAATTGGTAATAAATTAAATTAATTTTCCCCAAGTCGAATCTATTTTGTCCATGACAGCAATTGCTGAGTGATTTTTCTCTGTCCTTATCTTGATCCATGCAGCTTTCATTACATTTTCTCTGTCCTGTGCAGCTGAGGAGGATGAGTGATAGAGCATCTTTGGATAGCACCTGGAATCCAGATGTGGTCAACCCATCACAACCTAACAGTTTTTGGGTTTTTTCCTAGTGTGTTTAAAGTATAGTCAGTAAGTGAATTAGAATGTAGTTTATGCCAGGTGAGTTTTAGTTTATACTAGGTGATTTTAGCTGGTGGAAGGCAAGAAAGGAAAGGACAGAACTATTCCTAAGATTTCTCAGCAGAGGGAAGGTAAGAATAGCTAGAAGGACTAAAACTCAGTGTTTTTTTCTTTCAGTTATTGGCTGGAGAGAGGTCTTGCTGCTAGGTAATCTCTCAGAAGGGATGGTGCTGTGAAATTGTCCAATTAACCGGGTGGTTTTGTTAGGTTATGTCAGGACTTGGGATGGTATAAGGCATTGTTTATTTGATTTTCTGGGAAAAGAAGGGAGAGGTTGATTTATATTTCTCTTCTGAATGATTAGCTCATTTATTTTACTGTAGTGTCAGTAGTTCTCAGCTGAGATCACACCCTGTCTGGCGGGACAAAATAAAAATACAGTAACAACTGCAGTGCCAGTGGTGTTGCAGACTAAACAGCAAGCTGATGTCAAACAACTTGCCTAAGGATGGAAAACGTGTCAATGGCAGAGGTGTGCGCAGAGCTCCAGTCTCAGTCTTTAGCTACTGGCCCATGCTGTCTATTGAAAGCGATTAAACTAGAAAAGGAGAGAGATAGTCCCAGGCCACAAATGCAGAGTTTCACAGGAGACAGAGGTAAGACCTCTCCCATTTTGTATCCTTTTCTGGAAAACTGAGGGGTTTTGTAATGCCCAGCTGCACCTGTTTCCTGCAGGCAGTTTTACTTACATGTGCCTGCAGGATTCATAAATCCTGCAGATACGTTCAGTAAGTTAAACTTCCTCCTTCCAGAGCTTTTTTCCTGTAGCTCTGCTCTTACTCAAGGTTTGGAGAGCAGTGTTCTGGCCTTCTGAATATGTGACTACAAACTGCCTTATGGCTGCAGTTTTTTTTCTAAAAGCCACTGCTGTTTGTCCAATAAAGTTTATTTCCTGTAGGAGAAATAGAAATGTCATGCTTCCTAGTGGAGATTTTTTTCAAAATTTTATTGTGTTTTTGATAATTAAACAATGCAAACTAACACTGAGTATAGCAAAGCACAATTTCTATGCCAGACATTCTTCTGTACAGGTTGATGAAATACATTTCACAGCCATAATCCTGAGTCACCTGATACATCAATTCCCCATTCCATTTAAAAATCCTGGCATTACTGTAATAAGTGATGAATCACTTATGTCAGGGATCAGCGCTGAGGTTCTAGCCTCCTTGTGTTTAATTAAGAAGATTGCTTACCATTTGTCTACCTAAAATAATAAGAAGGGATTTTATGTGCTGTATTTCACTTGTCTTTGAAACCACTGACCAAATGCCAGTGACCTTTCAATAGTGATGGCCTCTGATGCTGTTAGGAGCCCTCCTCATACAGCATTAGGCAGATAAAGATAATCTTCCCCTCCTGTCAGAGCAGTGAAAAAGCAGTAGGGGCCATGTTCTGACACTTCTAAGGCTCATTTCATCTCCAGGCTGACAGAGCTATACAGACTATTAAGCATTCCCTTTATAGGTGTCCCATTGTAATCAGAGGCTATTTTTAGTCTTTTTTTTTTTTCTAAAAAGGAAAAATTAAGATAATGGAAAGTCAATGCACTTTTACAATAGCTCTCTGTGAGAACACTGGGGATTTTGCTCGGCTGCTGTGTTGTCTTACTTTATTTTTCAAACCAGCCTAAGGACACAGACTCGAGTAATGTGAATTCTTGGGAGAAATCATTCAGTTGAAAGACAATTGGGGAGTCCTTTGCACTCCTTTCCCACCCACATGTCCATTGTGCCCAGGGAGGGTTAGAAGAGGGAGTGTTAAGGGCTGCAGGGCTTTTAAATCATCAGATAGGTGACATCCTCAGAAGTAGCCTGGCACCATGGCAGTGTGCATGACAGAGTCAGCAGGAAGCAAGGGAGCACTCCAAAGAGCCCTTGCTGTGGAGGGCCCTGGGTACCTCACAAGCAGAATATTGTTCATCTCACGAGCTGGAAGGCAACACTGACAGTGTGGCAGTTCACTCAGCAGCATGACTGTGCCACCAAGTGAGGGAAATAAGAAACCAACCTGGACAGTCATGGTGTGTAGATCCTGTTGCATTGCCACTCTTGGAGTTCAGTGTCCTTCTGCAGCCTGGGCTCTTTGGGGTCTTGTACACATGAGTCACAGTGGTAACTTGGCTGCTTTGCTTAAGCAAGGTGCTCAAAGACTGCACAGGATGGCAGACCTAGGGCAAAACCTCTTTGTTCTCCTTGAAGGTGTCATGAATTTCTGCAGGGCAAGTGGCATAGTCTAGGCTAGCTTTTTTTTTTTTTTTCCCCCACAGAAACATTGCATCTATGGTCCTGGCTTTACAGCATGGAGAAATAAAAAGAAGTACTGTATGATGAATACAGAGGTAGAAGTGATGTTCTTCAGAGAGACAAAGGCATGAGAGACATTTTGCAGTTTCTAGCAAGGGAGTTTACTAATTTTTAATTTGTACAACTCTTTCTTGTTAGAATTGCTTCTGATCTGATAAAAGAGTATCTAACTCACACAGATCCAAAACCACTCCCTCTCTGTACCCATCAAAGAGAAAATGCACTTTTTTTTTTAGGCAACGATTCACATTCTGGCTGCCTAGTCCTGAAGTGAGTTCTGGGTGAATTCCCTAATGGATAAAAGATAAATTACCTTAATAACAACCCATCATCAACACAAAAGTTGCCATAGCTCCTTCACTTATGGATACAGTGAAGTTGCAGAAAGCTCTGAGCAAAGCTGGTGTAGGTGGGAGGAGATGGGGAGGGGAGGAGGAGAACTTGGAAGCTATGCTGACAGATCACTCATCCAGATTTTCATTCTGAGGTGTGAATAAGAGGCCTCAATAATTATTCTAGGGACAAGTTCCTGAAATATCTAATAGTTCTATGCTGGATTTTGACGCTTTCATGAAAATACTGACTTGATGTGTAATGAAAAAACCTCATATTTCTGAAGCTATGGGATTCAGTATTTTGAGTCAACTTGTACAGTTTTGCAAAGAGGAGTGGACAAAATCATGCCTGCTTAGCTGCCCAGATATTTATCGGGTTGCAGGATTTGTTGTTTTAGGAGTTTAAAGCTAGCCTAGGTGTCTCAAATTCTACTTGAACAGTATTATGTATTGCATTCCTCTGCTGCCCCTCTTTTCAATATTTTCTGCTGAAAAACAGTTAAGTAACAGAAATTTACTTGGTTATAGTATGCTCATCTTTCACAGTAATTAAGATGAATCCCATAACTTTAGAAATATGAGGTTTTTTTTCATTACATATCAAGTCAATATTTTCATCAAAACACCAAAATCCAATTAAGATGTTTTAAAAACATGCTACATACTAGATTACAATTCTTTTATTTTAAATAAAACTTCCTGTATACATTGGTTTCTAGACAGAAAACCCCTCCAAAATTGTGGACCTCTCTTGTTTGTGCATGAATAATGTTTTTTGCTCCTAGACATCTCAGGTAAACACAAGCAGTATAAATGCTTGAAAAGTCATACGCCTCTCCATTAACTACCTGTCTGAAATGACTCAGGATTCATTCCATAAAAAAAACGGTTGGAATAAGGGATACCTAAAATTTTTCTTCCTGCAGTGAGTATTTGATCTGCTAAAAAGTAAAAGACTGTATTTTTTGAGAAAAAGAATTTATTTTGATACAATTAATACTACCTACATTGTAATATAAAGGGTGTATGTGTACTTGAGGATTTCACACAATCATTGAGGTTGAAAGGGACCTTTTGAAATCCTGTAGTCCAATCTTCTTGCTCAATGCAAGGTCAGCTACAGCAGGTTGACCGGGACTGTGTCCATTTGGCTTTTGAATCTCTTCAAGGATAGAGACTTCACAGCCTCTGGACAACCTGCTCTACTGCTCAGTCTCCCTCAGAGTAAAAAAGGGTTTTCTTGTGTTCAGATTGAATTTCTTTTTTTCAGTTTGTGCCCATTGCCTATGTTTTCTCAATGAGAAGAGCCTATCTCCCTCAGCTTCATTCCCTCCCATCAGGTATTTATTCACATTAACAATATCTCCTGGAGCCTTCTCTTCTCCAGGCTGAATAGCCCTAGCTCTCTCAGCCTCTCCTCATACAAGAAATGCCCTGATCCTATAACCATGGGAGGAGCCCTGCACTGGACTTGCCTCAGTATGTCCATCTTTCTTTTGTACCGAGGTGGCCAGACCTGGAAACAGCACTGCAGATGTGGTCTCATCAGTGCCAAGTGGAGGGGAAGGGTCACCCCCTTGGCCTGCTGGTGTTGCTTTTCCTAGTAAAACTTGGAAGGCTGTTGGTCTCCTTTATTCTGGGTATGCATTAGATTTGTTTCATACTTGAAAAGCAGCACCAGCCTGAGCAAAGGAAGACCTGCCCAGTAGTCAGTCTTCTGACCAGTTGTTGAGAAAGATGTTGCACAGAGTTGAAAGCATATTCTGCAACATGAGCTGATTTCCAAATGCAGTAAGGCTTACACTCATTCATCTTGCTGTCAGGACACTCCACACATCACAGAAAGCAGCTCAGCAAGCAGAATATAAGCCCCAGGTGGCAAAGCCTGAGAAATGAGTTAAATATAACTCTATGAAATAGCTCTAATGGCCACAGCAAATAGGACTTTTATGTTAGCCTGAGAGGTTATTATGTTTGAGGGTTTTTTGTCCTTTTTTAGTGGCTGTCTATGAGACAAAATATATAGTCTTCATTTTAAAATGTAAAGAAAGAGAACCATACTTATGGAAGCAGATTGCTTTTCCTGGCAACTAATAAACTCGGAATTTTCCTTCTCTGCAACTCAGCCATGCACTCACTTACAGATATATTGTCATTAATTGCTTGAGCATCTTTCCATCACCTATGGTAAATATAAAAGTGTTTATGAATGCCTCAGTCCTCACAGACTTCCCTGCTCCTCGGGATCAGAAGCATAAGTCTTCTAACGTTTCTACTTATTTGAGGAAAGAAGGAAACGGAGGAGTAAAATGTACTAACCTTTTCTGATCTTAAACATTTTGGCACCCTTTTAAGAGGCAACAGAACTTTACATCCTGGAGATAACTATTCTGGACTCTTTGCAGTAGAATTAATGGAGTGTGGGCCTTCTGCAATTTCAGGGCATGACTGCCAAGTTCAACTTTAGAGAAATTTCACTTACCTGTGCAATACTTTTGCTTCTGCTCATTTTTTTCCAGTTTATATAACATATATGAAGTTTTCTTACTGCCAGAAAAAGACACTAGCAAGATTTTTGGAGGCTTTTGGAATAAAAGCTGACCTCATGCTTTTATAAAATGAATAAGCATTTCATTGTTTTTAGATAACCCGGAGCTGCAGCCACTATAACTCAAGATATAACTATGATACATAGATATATAATTGTGATGCATACAGGAATTAAAAAATATCTAACATCTTACATTAAAGTTAGGTTACTAAGTAGCAGGAAGGGTCTAGTAGAGTTTTTAAGAGGTGCTTTAACATAAATTTAAGAGAAAAACATAGAAAAAGTCTGAAAAAATATTTAAGGGGAAAAAATAATGTGTAAGAGAAAAAAAATGTAATGACTGTCATATCAGAAGACCTGACAAACAAATTATAAATAATTTTTGCTGGTGAGATTATGGTTGTTTAAGAACTTGGTTTGTCCTAATGTGAACAAGGCTTCTCTGAGCAACTAAAAGCATAATGCAGTCATACAGAAAAGTGGCTAAATGCAGACTCTTTTTTTTAGTTTGTGTTAAAACATTATAAAAACAATTTAAGTTTTCCATGGGAACTGACTAAAATAGTGTTAAAATGTCATCCATTAAATCGATTGCCAGACCTGAGGGATTGAATTGTGATAAAGGATGGATCTGTGCTTGGAAAATATGAAGAGCCCACCATGGGAAAAGCCTTACAAAGCACCAGGCAGAGAAGGGGTAAACCAGACAACATCAGGATTTCAAGTCAGCTGTGAGCTTACTGATGAGAAGAGCCTTCAGTATATGGGGAGTGGTTTGACATTAGTAACATATAGTTGAAATGCAACCTTCAGCAAAGTCTGGTTTGTTCTTAGTTTCAGAGTTTAATTGGTGAGAACATTGATTGTCTATAAGCAAATAATAGCTGGTTTAAACTTTAGAAATTGAGAAGGGTTTTATGATTAGATCACCTCTGGTGAATTAAAGGACCTTGGAAACTTAGTTCTAAGGTAAAGGGTGGTTGCTTATTACCTGTTTGTTTACATTTCAGTAGTTATCCCAGAGACTCCATGCCATGGCTGTTCTTCCTTGTCTGTGAGCTATATAAACAAGTGCCATGTCACTTCTTGCTTTGATTTTCTTCAGTATCAAGGGAAGATGAACTACTGTAAGTGGGAAAGGAGAACTGGTTACAGATCACTATGAATGGGAGATCACAGCCTGGATGTAAAAGCGATGAAGGCTGATGCTAAGAACCATGTTTGTGAAAGAACCATATCACCAAGCATTGTCAATTTTGTGTAGACTGAGGGTGTAATTATTTTAGTTTGATTAACCATAAGACACAATAAGCATTTATGATTCCTTGATGCCAATTTTATGCTGGCTTTGAGAAAATATATAATGCCTTTTGGCATAGAGCACAACTGCCTGTTTAATATCTTGGTTTTTATGTGCATATGTTGTAGCTTGAGAATAACTATTTGTTCCCCCACAGTCATTCTAACTGAGAATATTAGTAATTGCAATTTAAAAAAATTGATTTACTCTAATTTGAGTTACTTTGGAATGTAATGATTACACTTTCTTTCAAATCTGATGTTTGACACTTTTGAATTTGGATTCCAAAGAGAAATTTCTAGGATGACTGGTCTGAGTTCTCTGACAATACTAATTGTGTAGCCTTCACAACTACAGCAGTGAATGAATTCCATTCTAATCTAGAGAAAAGAGTAAAGTGAGGATCATACCAACAAACTATTCTAGGAGAAAATGGATAAAACAGAATGAAAACTTATTTCATTAAAATTAATAAGTCATCTCTGGGTGATGAAAGTGTGCTCTTATCTTACACAAGAAGAAAAACACATGGCTGAAGGTAAATTGTAAGATACAAAAGGTTGAATTTAGTTTAACATTTATCTTGTAGACCAAGGACTTCAAAAGTCAATAGATATCTCTCTGCTCTGCAGAGGAATTTAGATTTCCCTAGACCTCTATGTCCTTTGAATTCTGCAGTGATGCAGATATATATGTTTTAGTTTGGCTGGCAGCCATGGTAAAACATGCCAGATAGTTATACAATTTATACAAGGCTTTCAACCACTCCACTTCCTTTATTATTGGAAAATAAACCCACCTTTAAATATGTGAATTGGGAAATAGATTTTGTGCAGGAAATCATTGATTTTTGCCCTTTGATGACACAGGCTGTTGAAAAGTGAGCATGATTCCTGCCTTTAGGATGAAGGGGCATAGATTTTTACTGGTTTTCCTGGATTCTCTAGATGCATTTATTCTTACCAAGAACATCTTAATTTTTTTTTATCTTGGTGTCAACATCATAAGGCAGGATGAATATTGTGCCATCAGTACAGGGTTTACTGACTTCTAAACAGCTAGCAATACAAACCTTTTCAAGTCCACATCAAAGATGCCGTCTGCTAATAGCAGTGGTCATGCTTACAGTACTCTCTGGGTTGTAACTATACAAGAATTCAGTATAAACAATGGGGACTAGGCTTCAAACATTTTCAGTTAAAGGAATCCATCTACTAAATGAAAAAGAAAAATAATTCCTGGGAGGATGCACAAGAAGTGATGCTTGTGTATTGATTCCACTGAATGAGCAGACTCACTCTTTATGTCTCCTTTAAGGACATAAACCTAAACCAGTCAATAACCTGCTTGGAAATTTTGTTTAAGCATCTCCTTTTCATCTTACTGTACTAGCTTTTCCTTGGCTCTAGCACAAGATTTATTTTACTTTGTTTTGCTATTTATTTGCCTGACAACATATATCTTCTATATTTTGTTTCCCATACAATTGTAATAAATGAAGTACTACCATCTTTCATGCTTTTAAAACACACATTATATCATTAGGATTGTTAGACATGCTTTAGTGATAGGTGACTGACTCTAGTGAGTTACAGTTTCCTGAAAGTGAGGAGTTTTTTGGTTGTATAACACAGCTGTCTTAATGGAAATACAAATAAATAAATAAATGTTCTGATGTTCTCTTATACTAGAAACACTCATTCACTTTCCATGGTATATCTCTCTGAACAGTTAGATACTAAAATCCCTAATGGATTGTAGAATTGTTCTGTTTCACAGGACCCCTCTGTTTTCACTGAATGTTTTATTTATTTACTTATTTATTAATATAAAGTTATTTAAAATAATCTTTTGAAGCCCTGTTGTACACATAGCAGTGAAAAATGGGATACCAGTACTGTATACTGCACTTTGAAATAAGGTTATTTTAATGTGAACTCTTTCCTTCTCTAAAAGCCTAATTATCCTGAATACATAAGCAAAGCAGAAAACTCCAAAGAAAATTATGTAATAAAAAGAAAGTAAGCTGAAT
>VYZX01028927.1:49755-62497 GCA_013401335.1 Brachypteracias leptosomus | reverse complement strand
CTTCTAATTTGTTTTCATCCTGCCAATCTTTTATTTCAGTTTCTTTTTTAAAAGGGGGAGAATTCATTTGTAAAGTACATTGAATGCCTCAGCTCTTATTGCAAAGCATTTTAAAAATACTATTGATACTTAGAGCAGAAATTTTCAACTTTCGTCTGCAGGGTGTATCTAAAGGATTTTTCTTTCTATCAGAAAACGTAATCTTATCACAGAGATTTTAAAGTCCGATTCATGACCGCTCAGACGGGGAGATTATATACCCTTTGAACTCTGGTTCTCTTATGAGAAGCTAGCTGGAACTTCTTGCTCATGTGCTTGTGCTTTTTGGTTGTCCCTCCCTGCCCCTTTGTTGTTTAAACTGTGTTGGACCATGGAGATACTGTAATCTGATGATTTAGGAAAATAATTTTACTGAAAAATATTAGATTTGTTATTTGGGATCTGGGATGTCTTATTGTGTAGGTGGGTGGTTGGCTGGGGAGGTTTAATTTAGTATTGCTCTGGACACTTTTTTACTGAAATGACTAAGTATTCTGGAAGTCATCTTAAGTTTCTGACTGGGGTATGCAGTTGCTTTGCTGTATATATCTATTAGTGACTGTCTAGGTGGAGGAGAGAAGCTCACAAAAGAGAAATGAAAGAGAATATGATACAGTTTTATTTTAATGTATTTGCTGATAGCTTTGTTTTGAATATATCTTTTGTTTTGATTTATTTTGATCTGCTTATTAATTAGTTATTGCCATATGTTCTGTAAGTAGAATTTGTGTCACTGTTCAACAGTCATCATTTGACTATGAGACTTAACAACATTTTCAGGTTTTCCTCTTTGACGTTTTCAGGGTAAATGTGTTTTTGCAATGGCTTGGGTTGTTATGTAGTCTAAGCTGCTGTTGGATAGAGCTAGCTAGGCAGCTCATTCACGGCCTGTGACATTTCATTACTGCAGGCCTGTGACCTTCACCGAGCTCAGTGACCATGCCTCACATTCTGATTTCAACCTTCCTCATTTCTGCTCTTCCAGACATGTGTACTACCTCTACCATATGTGATTGGCAAAAGCCTTTTCTGTTCTTTTTAGGGTTTCTCACATAGTCTGCCTAATGCGTTTCACTTCTGACCCATGTAATAGCTTTGCTATTTGAATCACAGGACTTACTTGAAGAGATGCTGTCATTCCTGTCAAACCTGATAACAGTCCACAGTCATAAAGAGTGCATCCCAAATCACACTTCCCTAGCAGAGCAATTGCTATCAGAAACCTGGATTTGAGGCCATCTCTAAAACGTTGAGTTTGTAAAATTAATAAATGGAGACTAAAGCGATAACTATCCCAATCTCTTTCCCTTTCAGGTATGCTACGTGCAAGGTCTCAGTAGGGAAACTAACTCTTTTGGTGTTGTGATGTTTAAGCAGAACAACAAATGCAAATCCTTTCTATGCTGATACCTGTTTTAAAACATTGAGAGGAAGCTATAATCCAATTCTGCTTTCCTGGGAAGGCATCATGGTTTCATGCTACAAAGGTTCTGGGTATTGTTAAGGAATGCAGGAGCAAATCTATGAACCCACAAATAATTGAAAACTAACTTAAAAATAGGAAAAGGTCAAGAAATTAATGTAGCTATTAAAATATTAGTTACTAAAATAAAGGGGATTATTTGCAGATAATCTCAGGATTTAACACGTAAAGGATCCTGGTTTTAATAGTGTTAAAATAATGGGAAAGATCTTAGAAATATGGTTTGGGAGCTAAAAATTGTTAGGTGACTGATCAACTGACATTTTATCATTCTTCAAGAGAATACTGGAGCTTTCACAGCTCATAAAGCATAATTCTGAAAGGCTGTATAAGTCTTTAATATTTCTTTAAGAAAGCAAGCTATGAATAATAAAGGACACATTCAACCTCCTGTTTCTATTTATTTATGAAATGTAATATTTTTTATGAAATTCCATAATACATATTGCAGTTGAACTGAGCTCTTCTTTTTGATTTTATTTTTTTTTTTATAGCCAAGGAGTATTAGTCACTATCATAAAAAAGAAATATGTAACTTCTAACTAAAGAAGCTTAGCATGTTTATGTTGCTAGCAACATGTGTTTGCAAGGAAAAAGTTGCTGAAAGCTGACCCCATACTGGGAAAATTGGTAATCTCCAAACAAAATCATAAACAGTTAAAACATTTTACCACATGCATGTTTAAGGTCATCTCACACATTTTGGCACATGTTGGCAATGTGAATGGGCTTGTGCCACCAAAACGTTGTTGTTTTTTTTCCCCTAAGGAATCTTCTCTTCCTTCCTCCATGCCCCATTTAATATTTTCTCAAATGGAATGTGTTGACTTCAGTCTCACTTTCTGGGTTTGTTTGGTGATTTTTCATTGATTATTCACAAAGACATCTTGTCAGCTGCCCTTTACTTGCTGCAATTTTATTTTAGTACAACGTCAAAAGGATTCACTCATTTAGAATTCCTTACTGTAATCAATTTATAACTATATCCTTATAATATGCACTTAAACATGTTATATGGATATATATGCACACATACACTTTCAGAAGAAATGAACTACACCTTTTTTTTCTCACCTGTGTCAGAATGGCTAGTATGATATGCAGCCCCACGAAATTATTATTAAAGATGCCTATCTGAAATATCCCACAATAATAACTAGCAATATCCGAATTGGGAATGTCTCTCTACTTCAGACACTTGAGTGAAGACAAATAAATGGAGCAAACTGTAAGCCAGATCTGATAGTGGTGTGTGCCCCTCAAGCAGGAACCAAACTCCAGTGAGAGATTTCCTACAGAGAGAAGAGAATCAAAAACCAAGTGTCAGCAAGCCAGCAGCAGTAAGAAGCCTCTAGCTTAGAAACAAAACAAAGCGCTGTTTGTTGTCTTCAATAATATGATTATCCCAAAGTCATGCTGATTTGCAAGTCATCATCATGTCTTTGGTAAGAATGTGCTTCAGTTCATCCACAAGGACAGATCTGATTATTGTAAAAGTGTCTTCTAGCCTCACAGTACTCAGTAAAATACTAGCTTTGACTAAAATTGGTGACAGAACTACCGGGTTCAACACAACCATGGCTTTTTCATCTGACTCCATTAACTATTCTAAAAATAATGATTCCTTATGTCTCAAAGGTGGGATGGCTCAATTTATCATCTTTAAATATTTGAATGGTTTTAGATGAAGGGTACTTTAAGTATTATTCTTAAAAACATGTCTCAATTCCTTTTGTATTTACCTAAATGAATATGATGATAAAGTCTCCTTACAGCTCTAGTGAGCCTTCACTTACCACATCTTCCCACGGCATCCCACTGGAGAATCTGGCTGCTCATGGCTTGGATGGCTGCAGTCTTTGCTGGGTAAAGAGTTGACTGGACGGCTGGGCCCAAAGAATTGTGGCAAACAGCATTAAATCCAGTTGGCAGAGGGTCACAAATAGTGTTCCCCAGGACTCAGTATTGGGGCCTGTTCTGTTTCATATCTTTGTCAATCTGGATATATCTTTGTCAATCTGCTCCATCTGGATGAGGGGATCAAGTGTACTCTAAGTGAGTTTGCAAACTGGGCAAGGGTGTTGATCAGCTTGAGGGTAGAAAGGCTCTACAGAGGGATCTGGATAGGCTGAGGCCAATGAGCTTCAAGGTCAAGTGCAGAGTCCTGCACTTGGGTCACAACAACCCCATGCAGTCGAGAAAGGACCTGGGGGTTTTGGTCACTGCCTAAACATGAGCCAGCAGTATGCCCAGGTGGCCAAGAAGACCAACAGCATCCTGATTGTATCAGAAATAGTGTGGCCAGCAGGACTAGGGAAGTAATTATCCTCCTGTACTCAGCGCTGGTGAGGCTGCACCTTGGATACTGTGTTCAGTTTTGGGCCCAACACTACAAGAGTGGAGTCTGTCTAAAGAAGAGCAGCAAAGCTGAGAAGAGTCTAGAGCACAAGTCTTATGAGGAACAGCTGAAGGGACTGTGCTTGTTTAGTCTGGAGAAAAAGGAGGCTCAGGGGAGACCTGATCGCTCTCTACAACTACCTGAAAGAAGGTTGTAGTGTGGTGGGTGTTGGTCTCTTTTCCTAAGTAACAAGCAATAGGACAAGAGGAAATGGCCTCAAGTTGTGCCAGGGGTGGTTTAGATTGGACATTAGGGAAAATTTCTTCAGTGAAAGGGTTCTCAGGCATTGGAACAGACTGCCCAGGGAAGTGGTTGACAGCCATAATCCCTGGAGGTATTTAAAAGATGTGTAGAGGTGGCACTTAAGGATATGGTTTAGTTTGACTCAGCAGTGTTAGTTTTATGGTTGGAGTCAATGATCTTAAAGGTCTTTTCCAACCTAAATGATTTCATGATTTTTCTGCCTTTCTGTATCCACTTGTTCTCATATTTTTCTGAACTATATTTTTTGTAAAGAAACTGTACTTTGTAGAGAGTTGTGAAATGCCTTGCTGTGTGAAGGTCTGAATCGAGGTGAGACCTCTGAATGTTTCTGTACTATTAATATAATCAGCAATACCATGTTTTACCTAAACAGACCTGAACTAACAACATTTAACACTCATGTTGCATCATTGACACAGTATTTCTATGAAATAAGCTAGAAAATATTTTTAGTTCTACAGTATAAGGAGAGAAATTGAGCAGAGAAATAGAAAGATATGGCTGGTGAGCGGATGGGACTTTGTGATAGAGCTGCATTCTCAAATCCTGTTCCAGTCTTACACTGATTTCCATGGGCAGGCTGCAGCAGCTACAGCTGTACCACTAAGGTTTCCTTTTAAATAGGAAGCACTCAGTTTATAAAATAATACTCTACTAGCCTGATGGTCTGCATCTGGATATTAAGCAAATTAGGTTTGCTCATCCAGCATTCAGGTCTGGAGTTTGCTCTGTGGCTTATCGCCTCTCTCGTTAGCACATTAAGACTGGCTTTATATTTCTCACACTTTAATTGTATTCAAAGAGAGCTGTTTATATGAAGGCCCAAAATGGATTTGTTTTCCAGTGCTTCTCCTTTGTTGCATATTAACATTTAATTAGCAAAAAGATCCTATTACCTCAGCATTAAAAGTGAGAATAGCTAAGGGACCTGCTAAATATAAAATTAGATGCACAGTCGACCTTTAATCTGGTCATAATGCTGTTACCTAAATATTATTATAACTCCTATCATGAACTATGATTTGATTGATTTTGAAATGTTTATACCCAGAGTGTCTGGCACAACTTGTTTTTGTGAGTATGATAAAGTCAAAATGTCTGAACTGAAGAGACAGCTATTCCTAATGAGCTTTATTTGGGGTTTTCTTCAGTTCAAGTGGTTGGTCTATAATGTCCTTCCTTCAGAATGGGAACTGAGATGGAATTTTAAGTTGAACTTAAACCAAGAAAAACAATTCCCTAAGCATACTTTAATCACCCATAAATGTTCTCATGGCTCTGAGGACCATCTTTAAGTGGAATCTGTTTTTGAAGGGATAGCAGACTTTTCCCGATGGTACAGGAAATTGTGGGTCCATAAGTAAAATGCAGATGTAACACATAAATATGTAGGAAAAGATATCTTTTGTTCAGTTTTTTGGTTGGACTGAGAGACATGGAGCTAAAAATTAGATGGAAGTTTTCACAGTGGGATAGATAAGGAATGGCAAATGAAAGGGCCCCTGGTAAGCCTGTCTTTCTGCAGCTTTAAGGAGGTCTTTGCTATTTATTGCAACTATTACCACAACAGTTAAAAAGGCTTTTGGTAACATGCCCTCTGCAAAATCTTTTGACTATTTTTTCCACTTAGTTTTCATTGCTAATTTCTGTTTCTATAAATGACATCTCTGTGCCTTGTTTTGTATTATGATGTCTCAGCAGCAATATTTCATCATGGACAGTTGTTTTGATATTCATGTATTAATATGGCAATGGGCATCTCACAGATCCCTCTATTTTAAATTTGGGCCTGCTGTTAAAAATAATGATTTAAGAACACATAATAAGGTTTCTGGGATGTGTATGATAAGACATGCATCTGAAAATTTCTGACTGCGTATAAAATATGTTTGATCCATCTTAGAAAAGAATAAAACCTGAGATATTGTTTAACTAAAATTTTGATTATGCTTGTCCTTACAGCTTCCAGTTCAGAAACTATCTTTGTTATTCTGGCTTGAACTTGGAAGCTAAAATAGTTTGAAAATCACACAGGCAATTTGGTTTTGTAGTTTAGGCTATCTCTTGAGAGGATTAGGTTTTGCAACGGTTTCAAGCAGGATTTCTTTGGTTTGTATTGCTATTTGTTACAACATTTTCTGCAAACGTTATTTTAAAGAAACCTTGTATTTTGAAAAACTCACACTTTCCTTCAGAAAATTTTTACCAGTGTTTTCTTTTTCTTGGAAGAAAAAGCAAACAAAGTATTTAATTTGGAGTTTGGTTAATCTGAAACAAAGTTTTAAATTGTATTGAGCTGAATAGGAACATATTCCCTTTGAGTTTATTCGGTGTTAATTTCCTGAGCTGGTTTAATGCCTCCCAAGAGAAGTAGTTGAGGTACCTGTTGCTTTCCTCCTCCTGTAGGGACCAGCCTTGGTCTACAACACATTCACAGCCTGTTCTCTGGTTGTACACTGAGTGTTCCATCGTGGGAGATGTAATCCCTAGAGCATGGCCTGTCATGTGAGACTGGTGTGAAACACCAGAAACACACCTAAGTAGCAATATGACAAGTTACAAGAGTTCACATGAATATTAAATCAAACTTCAAGAAAGAGTTTTCTTTTCAATGGATGGTGTAAAATAGAAGTAGTTCAACAATTACAAACTTTTTTTAACATCTTCCCAATAATTTGGAACAATTGCTGGAAATATTTAATTATTAAAGCCTTATCCTTCAGCATATATTACATACTAAAATGCCTGAGAGGTGGTTCTTGCTTGTCATTCTGAGTGGACAAGTATGAAAAAATAGATGTGAGAGGAACCACATTTACTGGTATGAAATCTTCCAACACAAACTAGAACACTATTAGAAAACTATAAATATAATTCAAATTCCTTTGACCACCTGTGCTCTGCTGCCTCAGCAGGTAGGCTGCAATTTCTGAAGCACACAGTTGCTGTTAGTGTATTGATTTTTGTGCTTAGTTCAATGACAAGCTACTCTTGGGACTTTTCTCTTTCCTCAGATGTTTGCCAACATTATTTTTATTGTGTATTAATTAGGTTCTACCATTTATTTGGCTCTTCACCTCTGGTGCTGGGACAGATCTAAAGCTTTTCCACTAAGCAGCAAGAACCAAGCTGAATGAAACTGCTAATTCCCTGAGAATACATTTTTCTCTGCATTTTAAGAGTTGCTTATTAGTTCTGGCACAAAGTTAAAACATCTGACCAAACACCAGAAATGCATTCAGGATTTGCTTAGGGGTGAACCCACTTGAAATTCAAGGGAGAAAACACTGAGCATGGCTTGCCACGTGTTTGCCTGCTGTGTGCATTAACCACTATGAAAAGCTTATAGTTCGTGACCCAAATAACTCCATGTTTTCCATCTGTCGTTGTCATGCCATAGCACCACTACTGTTAATCATAGATGTCCTTTGGTCCTCTTTAAAAAGGCCAAACTCACATGCTGCAAGGACAGGTGGGTTTACTAGGTAGCCTTATTTGGACACAGGTAGACAGATTTAAGGAGAATACTTGACAGCTTCCAGCTGATCCCAACACTGGCCAGCTCAGTTACAGATATGCAGAGTCTTCATATTGAGACACCAATGGATGCAAGTAAGATGGTCCCCCATCTATAGCATATGAACCAATTTAAATGACTTTCGCATACTAGCTGAATCCTTCAGTTTTGTGTGCCTTTCACTACCATTTTTTAATTTGTCCTGTCTAGGTTAGCTGTCCTGATTCCTTCTGGCACAAAGTATGTTCTGTCCATTTGCTTTTTTCTGGTTTAGTGCAATGTGGGCAGTGATTCTGTGCATATCATTTTAATTCTCCTGGTCTCTTCTGTGAACTGTTGTTGAACAGTTTTCACCAACATGATGACCTGATTCTAGCCTCAATGAACTAGGCTTGTTTGCGAAACTAGAATGTGGGGACCAGGACTATATTGCTTTCCAAATAGATTATTTGGAAAACAAGAATGTTTTCTGCTTCCCTAAATAGGTAAGAAAAGAGGAACAACTGAGAAACTCTTCAATCAACAGACAGGAAAAATCTGCTAGTGCTTATATACGTTATGTAAAGATCAGATCAGATTTAATTTAGGTATTTGGAATGAGAACATCATCCTTCATGATACTTTAGAAACAAGGTCCTCTTTGGTATTGCAGCTCTCCAAATGTTCGAGTAGAAACACCTGAGAATGGAGCCCAGCTTTTCAGTCACTTTAACTGAGCAAAAGAAGTTGATTTACTAACCTTCCTTCTGAATAAGACAATTGAAATACCTGGTAAAGTAAACAAAGCAGACAGCAAGGTGGATATTTTCAAAGTTGTGTAGGAGATTTGGAATGCCATAACAGGCAGCTTCAAAAAACTCTATCTTAAAAAAGAAATGAAAAAAAATAATTGTGTGAGAACCTGAGTAGATCTAGTCCTCAGGCTTCACCTTTATATTTCTGGTCTTATTAATAGATCTTTTTTCCATTCATATCAGTGTTGCAGCAGGACAGTTGGTGTTGGAGGTGAAGCAGGATCCAGCAAGTCTCCTTCTATACACTCCCTGTGTGGGCCTCTTCTGGCTCATCCTCTCCCCCTGTGCTGTGTTTCCTAGCTGAGACCTGAGCTGTTGCATTGCAGGAGCTCCCTCACTGTTCTATTACTAATTTGTGTGCAGAGTCCTAATTACAATTTACCAAAATGTTTTTCCATTTTCTATCCATCATATTCTAAGTCTATAAAAGAGTGGGTGAGAAGACTTGTCAGTAAGTCACACCTCTTCCATTTTTTAAGCTGTATTTTTAGTTGACTGACTCAGATGGACTTTTGCTGTCAGAACATCAAAAAAGCCTTATCCAGTGTGTATATCTCTTTCCATGATCAATCCTTTTGAATTCAGGACTTGAGTTCATGAGGGAATGTATTTGTATCCTCAGCTTACTGATTTTCAACTCACACGTTGTTTCAATCTCCTGAATATGGAGGGTAGATTTCATGAAGATATGAATATGATATATTGCAACCTTACCAGTTGCTTCTTCCAAGAAATAGTTTCACTAGTAAGCATTTGCAGTATACTATTGATATGTAACCTGAAATTTATCTCTAATTATATTACACATACTGATGAGTCTATGGTCCCTGCAAAGACAGTGAACTTTTCCGTTGATCAGGTGATTTATCTAGGAGGATAAAAGAACTTGGATACACAATAAGATATGGAAGAGAGATCTTTCACTATTTGTGTTTAATTGTTCTCATCAATCCTCCACTTTTTACGATGTTGCTGGGTTTACATTTGCAGTATTATGTGACGTTCTTTAATAATGCTCTATGTAATTGACAAACATCTGTAAATTGTTTTCTCTAGTAATAATTGTTTTTTCTTATCTTTTAATTGCCTGCTTGCACATACCCACAGTCACCCATGCGTTCTTATGCCCACCCGCACACAGCAAATGCACCTGCATGAACACACAAAAGATTCTTTTTGTGAAAGATGAAACTGCTAGAAAGTCTTCCTTATCTTTATATGCCAATCATTCCATGTAATGGTGTACCATCTTTTTCCAAGATGTATTCGAAAGAGCTGCTTCAAGTTGAAAGCCTGGATCTGAATACTTTGAAGCTGGAAAAACTCAGTTTCTGATCTGAAATTTTGCAGTGAATGGGGCCTACAATACAGAGGCTCAGTGTGAGGAGTTGCTGTTTCCCAAAGTGTATGTCATTCTTCATTGAAGTCACTTCCATTATGGTCAGAGCGCCTTAAATATTTCATGCTGTAAACTTCCCTAACAGGAAACAATTCATTCCTCATTGATCTTTTCTGGCAGCTTGCTTCCTCTCTCCAGTGGAGTGGAGAGGTGCACATTTGGGTTTGCTTGCCATATAGCTGGCTATTTCAAAACCAGTATTGACACTCCTGAAGCTTTATGGAGCCTATCCACCAATGGGAGTTCAGGCCCAAGTGTTTCATGTCTCCTTAGCAGTTGTCACAAAGAGGAACAAAATGCTGAATGAGTGATTGCAGGGACAGACTTGACTCCAGCTGTCCCAGACAAGGTAACTTGAACTGTGTAATATCACCATACTGGCTTTGTTTCTTTGATCTAACCTTTTTGCAGCCTCTTAGGAGCCAGTGAAATCCCATTTTCCTCTTGTTCTGTCTTTGGTACCTAAGTTGTAGTACATTTTTGCCAAACTCTATATTCTCTCTCCTATGTATACTGTTTCTTGTGTTCATATGTGTTAAGAAATGCCTGTTACTAGAGTCTTTGTGGTTGTCTTCGTTTCACAAGGTTTTTACAAGCACATCACTAGCTTTGATGTCCAGTAAAACATGAAAGTGCAAGTCCAGTTGCAACCCTCTGTGGCACAGTATGAAAAGTAGCAAGAGAACTGAAAACTAGGGTAAAGAAACTTCTCTTTTCATTTCTCTGGTTCTAGGAATCATAGAAGGTCACTGGGGTGACCTTCAGAGGGGTGTGTTCCTTGCAAAACCTGACTCATTTTTAAGTTGAAAACAGGAGTTTGTGCTGATTTGGCCAACACAGGATGCTCTTGTTAGAGCAAATTATCTCTGAGAGGGGTTCTCCCCAGGCTGGGGCAGAGGCTACTTGGGCTGTTGTGCTGAGAATCAGAAGGCTGCCCAGGTGTTCTCCATTCCTATTAGAGGTCCAAAAGAGCCAGTCCTTCCTGGGGTAGTGTGGGATATGAGTGTGGACTTCCTTGCAGACAGACATTGGCTGAATGACAGCTCCCTGGCCCCTCTGCAGGAGCCCCCATGTGAATATAGTATCTAAGTAGTAATCTCTAAGGTAGGATGTTTTCTGCAGTTTGTGTTCCTCTTATTGAGATTGCTGGTACTTTGTCTGTTAGCAGCCTTAGGTTGTTATATGTATTTCTGGAGTATATTTAGTTTATGGCAAGCCTGTATTTTTCCTGTGTTATGTTCCATTTACAGGTATGCCTTTGTACAGGCTGCACAGTGAATGTTAACAGCATCTCTGCTTGTGTATGCAACAAACAGGTGGGGAGAGAATACTGTACATACTAATGAACATGCTGCTTGATTTGCTGTTATCTAGTGGCTCTCACAGCCTTCGTTGAGTAATATTTCATATACTTGATTGGAAGAACTGTGACTGTCAAAAGGTAGTGCTAATAGGTACATCTGATCTGAAAATTATACTGTAAACTACAGGGCAGTGTATGTTATATAGACAATTTCTGTTAAACTCTGTTCAAAAACTATGTAGCCCACTAAAGTGATGAGATGCCAAGTTGTCAGCTTACCAGTCAAACTAAAAAGGTTTCCATCTAACAAAGTAGACCCATTTGAAAAATATAGTTTACTGAAATTCATCACCTTTGAACGCTGCATTAAACGCAGCTGCCCTGTGAAGCAATACGGCAATGGACAGAGTTGAGCCTGGCAGAGTGAAGCCTCCTAAGNTATTATGACTGTGTTATAAATTTAAGGTAATGCAGTGGGGGTGTCTGTAGTGGTTGCATTTTAATTGTGGTATGAGAGTGCAGGTTTAACCCATTGCCAATTATTTTCAGTGTGCTAACTGGGTTCTAAGCTAAATAGCATTAAAGCTGATTTACAGACAAGCCTAAGAAATTCAACGGCATCATTTCTGAATTGCATTAACTAACCCATTAGTAACTGAAAACACACTCCTTGCTCTGTCCTGCTCTTCCAAGGTCAAGGTTATTCATACCACCTCATTTTTAGGGCTTTAGTCTGAAAACGTTGCTGGGACAGTTTCAGGCTGTGAGGAACATGTGAAAGATGTCAGACTGCTCAGCATGTGCTAGTTAAAGCCACCTTAGCTGTGCAAGGAATGAAATATGGAGCAAACTAGGAGCAGTATATGTTGAACTTCTCTTGGCAGATAATGCTAGTATCTTTGAAATCCTAAAGGAAGTTATTTGGAACACTTAAGGAAGCTGCTTCAAATTGGTAGCTTTGCAGCATTTCTACCAGTATGCAACTTCATTGTGTAACATTGTTGGGTCATACTTCCTGTATTTACAAGTGCAGTCATATCCTTGTATGAAGTATAATTTCTGGCTAAAAGGAAGGCAGTTCTCTGGCTTCCCTGTGGTGTTGGAGAATTGTTATCATCTCCCAGAAGGGCCCAGGAGTGGCCAAGTAGATGCACAACAGCCAGGGAGCAGGGATCGTGACACATGTCCTTCTAGAAAAGAGGTGTTATGGTCACAGTATGTTGCAAACTTGAAGAAACTCTAAACAAAACAAAAAGTTCAGGATGTTGGGGCTATGGAGAGGTTGAATGCTGCAGAGCTTTTGTTTTCTTTGAGGTTAACAAGAAAAATAAAAGCAAAACTGTGGTTTAGTGATCATTTGTGGTCTTTGCCAAAGAAGTACACCTGCCTTTTCCTTGTCTTTGGCTACATATTTCTGCTACATCTCTTGTGCCGGAACTTACTACTTTTGCAGCTCTATGGTGAGTCAGATCAGGATGAAAACTAAACCTGTAGGAGAGCCATGACTGGTTTTCAGCAGAACTGGTCCCTGCTCGGGTGAAAGGG
>VYZX01028927.1:14670-38824 GCA_013401335.1 Brachypteracias leptosomus | reverse complement strand
TGTGAGTTGTATGAAAGGATGTTAGTCCATTATATTTGTATTCACAGATGAAAGGTTAAGATCCAGTGAGAACATTTACTCCAACCTCTGGAATGAGAACATTTACTCTGACCTCTGGAATTACATGGGCCTCAGAATTTCACTAAGTGATTTCCTCTGTCAAGTCAGGCTTAAACTATAACGTACCTTCTAGGAAAGGAGTCTATGCTTGATGTATGATATCAATGGACAGAGAACCATTGTGCTTTGCTAGTTTGCTTTTTGTGGTTTGTTTAGTTGTTTTTTGCCTTGGTTATTTGAGTTGTGGCACAGGGATTTGTGAAAAGTCTAGAAAGCATGTCCAGGGCAGTGGTTAAATCTGCTGTTGAAAATTGTACCAATCTAAAGCAACAATTATTTCTTCCAGTTTCTGGTCACCGTTCAGTTTTTTATCTAAATGAGATGCATTCATGCCTGTAAGAATATTTGTAATGTGATTTGTTTTCTTGACTAATAACAACATAACTAGATACAATGACTCCCAACTGCCCTCAAAATTTTACATTAAGGTCTGTGTGTCATTTGTCTGGATTTTGACAGGTTTTTTCACTCCTGATCTTGCTTCTCTTTTGACAGTTAATATGGTAACAACCTGTTTTGTTGGGCAAGGAACACCCTTTTATGTCCAGTGGCATCCTCTTAATCTAGATTGCTTCATCTGCATAGCCCATTAAATTGCTCAGTAAACATTAATGAAAGAATAAGTAGAAGATTATGTATACCTGTTCCTTAAAGTGAAAAATGCCTCCTTAAGGAGACTTATTTAACTTTGTTGTGGTATGTTTTGGTAGGGGTTTTTGTTTGGTTTGTTTTTGTTTTGGGTTTGTTTGGTTTTCTAAGTGAACGGAAATAATCCCATTATTGTTGAGTAACATCTCATGCACAGAGGTGTAGATCTCTACCTAGTATTCTGCTTAAAACCTTAAGAATATTGGTGTTTTCAGACTTTCAGAAGGAGGCAAATAAAAGCTGCAGGAAGTAGGTAAAACATGTAGTCTTTAATGGTTTAAAGACTAAAACTCCAAGAAATATTGTTAATTTGTTCAACAAAGTTATTCAGACCTATTTTTAGTTATTTGAACACATTGAACACATAAATAAGATTCATTCAGAGTATATAAATTACTCAGTAAATATTACCAAATGTGAAAGAATCATATTTTCACCCATTTTGTTTGTCTTTTACATTCTAAAACAGGCAACAGAAGCACTTCATATATATTTCTATAACAGCCATATGAAGTTGTAGCACTAATTTGTAAGCCTATATCATGTCTTAATAATGTTGCAGGGAAGTTAGGACTTGGGCAGAGGGGGAGATAAACTATTTGATATGCATGCATATACATTTAAATAAGCTCTATCTTGACAAATAAACATAGTGGTCTTTTTTTGGTCATGTCTGCTGCACTGTAAACCTATGGCTACGCTGATGAGCTTTGCCATATAGCTACTTGATCACTGAGTTACTCTGATGTATTTAACTACAGATAGATCTGTATTGCTTTTGGTATCGGTGCTGGAGTTTAGGCTCGGCTACACAGAGCAAAGTTGACTTTTATCCAACTGTCCAGGAAGGCAAAGGTTTTACTTGAACCCAATTTTGTTCCGCAGTTCCTCTGCCACTGGTCTCAAGAGCAAGACTGAGCTTTCTAGTAACATAAGATAACTGTGTTATCTCTATGTTGTTACAAGATGTTGAGGGTGCAGTAATGGTACTTGAATTTGCACAGATGTAGCTCAGTCTCCTTGTGGGCAAAGTAACAGCATTCAAAAAAGGATTATTTTTATTATTATTATTCTCCCTCCCGATCACTGAAAACAACTGAATACTTAAAAGGATGTATTATGTTTTATTCAGTTTGCTACTTCTTATCTCCTACCAATTTTAACTGCAGTATGATTATGCATACTGTTGAAGACCAAGTCTCTGAGAGAACCAGGGGGTTTGACCCAAGGAGGCATGATGGGCTGACAGATTTAACTCTATAATGTTATGTCTGAAATCCTACAGTGTAATTAAGGTTAGCCTGGTCTCCTTAGGTTAAAGAAATTACTTTTGCTATACTTTATTGTTCATATGTAGCACTTTAAAGTGAATAGAAATAAATATATTGACCTCTTGTTTAAGAAAAATAATCCTCAGCAACTACTTGATGACAACCTTAAAGAAGGATAAAATAAATGCTCTGATACCTATACCTTCAATCTGACCACTGTCTTCCCTAAATTCCACTGCTCTGGAGCACTACATAAGAGTCACTGCTGTCTCTAGTAAGAAAAAAAGATAGGAGATCTCAGACTCTGTGCTACGTGTCTCATGTGCTGCTTCCTCCAGGCAGAATGAAGAGCTAGCCTGACATAAGCGTTTCCAAGCTCACAGAATAAATAACAAGGAAGGGGAAGTGTTGAAGAGATTTAAAACAAAACAAAAAAAAGCTTTCCAGCCTTGCCAAACTAAATAATTTTTAAATAGTTTTTCTTTCAAGAAACAGAGTTAAAGACCAGCATTGCAAATGAGCAAATGTCTCCTGAATATTAATTCCTGTTTCTATTCCTCCCTAGCTAGGAGAAGGAGGGGGGAATTACTTCTGCTGCTGCTGCTCCTCCTCCCCAGTCACTCTGAAAGTGGTTGCAATTCAATGTGTAAATCCTATTCTTTTATATCTGCATATTTTCTGACTTGGTTCTGCAGGGTATTGAAGAGTATGGAAGAACCCAGAATTTATTCTTCTTTCCTGAAGGAAATTGTTTTACCCAACAGCAAGCATCCTTGGTTAGGTCCACAACTTCTCTCAGATGTTGTCAGCAGTAGTCAGTGGCATGATATTGCTCCCATATTGTAACTATACTTGGAGCCACACATGCCCAACTTGGAGGTAATTTGCAATGTGATTGGCACAGGACACGTACAGGATTTAGTTGGTGCCATCACCACCACCAGGCCTGTAAGCTTGCAGCTAACTGTTGACATTAATACAGAGCAAGGAAAATCAGCTGTTATAAGAACAAACACAATGGAGTGACTTTGTTCCTTTACCTGCAAGGGGGAGAGAAATCACTGATGATCTGCTATCATGGGTCTTAAAACTAATTTTATTATTTCCTTGTTACCACAATAATTGTGACTGTTACATGCTGGGGATGGAGTGCTGCATGAGGACAGCTGAAATGCCAAGAAGTTTCGTTTCTGTTATGAAATCAAGACAGGTTCAGTCTGTGGTCTGATGGGATCTGAGATTACTTGAGGGTGTCATGACTGGGCAAAACCCACTAAGCTAATTCTACTTTAACATCAGAGAGAGAGAGGGCTCACAACCTTCTGTTATGTATCCTAGAGATGAACGAACCTAGCTAGGGACCTACACGATTCCACAGTAACAACAAATAGTGTGTTGCACAGAGAAAGCAAAATACAGGGTTTCCACAGAAAAGAAATACAACAAATCTTCCAGGAAAAAAAAGGTTGGAAATCTTAAGACACAGGATAAAATAGCATCTAGTGAAAACAACGGAAAACAAATGTTGTCAAGAAAACAGAGCTTAGTGCTAATTAACAAGCATCAGCCTCTTCTGAAAGTCTACATGAGGAAACATAAGCTGCTGTGTGACTCACAATATGCATTAGATGAAGTAAATTCCAAACCCATTTTGCTAGTGCATGGAGATAAACTATTTCAAAGATTACGATTTTGGCAACAGCAATTTTGGAGTCACACAGAGTAAAGAAGGTGATCCAGGCAGCAGCCACCTTTTGGGGATGCTGTTCCTGGAGCTGGAAGCAGCTGCAGTTTGGGTTAAGGCTACGTGATGATGCTGACTGTCCAATGTATGGTGAACTGCTGGGCACCTCCCCAGGCGATGCAGTAGGGAAGGAGGAAGCAACAGCCCCCTTAATATCACTGCCAACCCTGCTTGACCCTTCTCTGCTACCTACTTCCATTGCAATCAAGAAACTATTCTGATCTACAGATTTTGGGGAAAATTATAGATTATGTAGGGCAATTTTATTATAAATGCATATTAGGTATATAAATATATGTATATATACACACATACTTCTTTTCCTGAGGCATTAGTGATTTCCAGCTAACATGTTTTCTCATGGGGGAAGCTACAGTTTTGCCCATACCCCTTGATTTTTCTTTTTGGAACTCAAAAAAATATTTCATTTTATATATTCGAGTTACTGAACCACAGGTGAATTTAATGTTAATGTTTGTTCACCTGAATTGCTGTGATTCCTTGTGAGTGTTCCTATTCAGAAGGTGGGTGTCCCTGTTCTCTTCCTGAGTTAGGCCTTTCTTTGGGGCTCTCTCTGTTGTGATACCCTTCGTTTGTAGTATATCATTAAACTCGTATATTCCATGCAAAACAAAATGCTTTTATTCAAAGTATAGCTTTGAATTTCACTTTTACTTTAATGTCTAAACAGAAAATACTGGCATTTCTAGTTGAAATTTTCTCGTACTTCATGTTCTACAAAATATGTATGATGTTTTGGCTTTTTGACTGAGTTTTGGCACACTTCTTCCATAAAAAATGGTGCTGAAATATCAAATGACAAGTACTGAACTTCCCATTTTTCACTAGTTCTAGCCTTTGTTTACACTATTCCAGCCTTAGTGTATTCAGTCTGTTCTGCAGCATTACAGAATCCCATATTTCATAGCAACTTCATCAAGACTCCTCAATATGTCAATAATAATTTATATATACTCCTACCAATCTTACTGAACCAGAAGGAAACATGCATTTCCCAACTAGTAGTAAGCAGTTAGTAGCAGATAGGAAGTGCTGATAGTAATGGCATGACGGCATCCTCAGTACAATGTTGTATCAGTAGTGCACCCATGTGACTGACATATCACATGTGATCTCTTTAATCAGGAAAGAACAGTTCATAAATGTATCTGTTCAAGTAGCTCTGTCTACATCATCTCTCATAACTCTTATACCAAAATGCTGTTGCTTTATCTTCCCACCCCTCACCCCACTTTGGTAGGAACTGTGTTTTATTTTCTCTTAACCTCTATGTCTGTCGCTTTTAAGTGTATTTATGAACCAAAGGTAAGCCTTCCATGCTGAAGTCATACATTTCGCTGAATTTATTTTCCTGAATATCTGGATGTTGTAAAATATTTCAGCCAAGGTCACCAATCTCTGCTTTAATTGCCACCATTTTTTTTTTTTGAGAAATAGGAGTTCTGCCCAGATGGTGCTTTTTTTTTTTTTTTTGACTAGTACATTTTCTACCTTCCTAATTAGACTTGTAGTAGCAAAATAACATACAGCTTCTAGGTCCCATGCAAAATATCCTCAAGATACAGCTTCACATGCAGTAAAATATGAGAAATACAAGTTGCATTCTCAGTTTCTATTGTACTTCTTTTATACAGTTTAAAATAAACAAAAACCCCACCAAAACCCAAGGTAATATCTTTAAAAGGTTTTATTCCTGATATTCTAGAAAATTATGTACATCAAACAGTTGTCCAATAAGCTGAGAAACAAAAAACTGTTCCACTGATCCACTTAGGGATTTTTCTGAATGATTACTGAAATTCCAATCTTCTAGCAGCCTTATCTAAACAAACAGCAGAGCTAAGCACGGATGCATTCATAACCCAATGTACTCATTTGTACTTCCTTTGTCAACTCATGGTAGGATAAGATTCAGCAGTCCATGTCTAAAATGAAATTCACCTACTTGAAGGTAGATGTGCCAAATAATTGGTTGAATCTTATCCTAGAAGTATTTCTGACTTACTGTCAACTTAAAATAAAATCTGGTTGACTAGCTTCGATACAGATGTGTCACAGAGATGAATCTCCTCTCTTCTCTACCAAAAAGCTGGGAATCTCATGATGCATTTCATGTAATCCCTTATGAGAAAATTGAAGGGTACTTTCTCCTGGAATGAGATAGCTATGATCACATATTCCAGTGGGCCTGATTGCTGGTTGAAAACGCTCCCATTCAACTTACTAAATTTTACTCAAAGGAGACAGGGAATAGCCATTGGAACAGAATGTTACCTGAGCACTTCAGCACCTCTCTGCCTGCCTGAGCATGTTGTCTGCTACTGCTGTTGTCATTTTTGCTGTAGCTTGGACTGACTAAAAGAAAGAGGGCAGATGCCACTAAGGGAAACGGCATTTCAGCAAACATTCCTGATGCCCCCAGCACTGGCAGAAGTGGCAGAGCTTTGCACTGTTGTGGGAAGGGATATATTTGGCAGCTGATTATGCTTGACACAGATGGGAATAAGTTTGGGAAGGATCCCATAGGGGAGGGATTGTGGATGGAGCAGGGTGAGTGGGGGGAAAGGAAGCGTACTTAGATCTGCCCTCACATGACTGGAGAACCCTGCTGTATGATGCAAATGACAGTTATGTGGAGGTCATTGCCTGGCCTTCTTCTCCATGTAAAAGAAATAGTGCTTGTGGAGAAAGGAGGTGGCTGGATGATTGCAAATAGGTCAAGTATGAGCTTATCTTTCCATTAAGGGAAATACAGAAAATACTGACAGCTTCCTACAGATTGCTTCTGCCCATTTCTGTTACTGCAACAGGCTCATGTTTGCAAGAGCAGGGCTGCTTCCATTCAAATGACCTTTGACTAGTGATTCAGTTTGCAGCCATATGGATTGCTACAACAGTCAGACCACTTGATGAAATTATCCTCTTCAGCTGCTGTTAAAAGGAATGGACAAAAGCTTTCTTCACCATTTACGTATTTTTTACCTTAAGCTGGTCATGGATTTGTGACTTGTTTTTAGCAGTTTGTACTGTAGTTTCTGAAAACACACTGGTCAGTTTTTTACTTTGTAGGGTTTTCTAGAAATAGTTAAGAAGTATTATTCAGCTACAGGAGGCTATGAAGCCATAAAAGGGTTTTGGCTCGTGAAATTGTGAGTATGTAGCCATGAACAGTGTTTCGACTATGTGCCAAGACTGAAAAACAGCCAACAGCACAGAATAAAAGAAGAATTCTCAAGAAAATAAAATCTTTTTCTTACACTGTGTATTCTGTGCAGCTACTTTTATAGAATTTTCCCTTGTCTCAGGATAGAGATTATAGTTCTGACTTAAACATTACTTTATCTGCAACACCATTTTTTATCTCTTCTTAAGAGCTCTATTCTATAACACAACAGAGAACTTCCTGAGGCACAAGCAGAATTGTAGCAAAACAAGACCATATGGACCCAGTATTGAATAATTGTCTCTTGAAAGAAAATGATGACTCCGAGGTCTTGAATGTTAGCATCCTAATTACTCTTTGACTGAAGTCAGTTGATGGGGTTTTTTTCCACTGTATTCTGTCCAAGAGGAACCAGGTTTCAGGTAAGCAAAAGTCTGAGGATGACAATAAAAGAGGGAGTGGTTTTATTTTTGGTGTAACTTCCTGGGGGTTTTCTTTGCTTATCTTAGTGTTGTAGGGGTTTTGGCAAAACTAAACTGTCTGCTGCCTAACATAATGTCACACTTTTTTTAAAAGTGCATAATAAAGATAAATTGTCTTATGTCATTTAATGCCAATGTGGCAACATAAGCCCTTCATATGTGTTGGTTTTGGTGTGTTTTTCCCAAATACAAGTTAGTTTTTCTAAAGTGCTTAAAACATAGACAAGATCATAGACATTCTAACAGTATAGCTTTGAAATAAAATAAACCTCAAGGTTTTGATGTAGGATTTTTAGTGGTTAAAAGATTAAGTATTTAAAGTTGAATTTGTTCTTTTAAGTAGCTTTGTTATCCATATAATTAGCATATACTGTACCATTTATAGTTAATATCTATAATATCACTGTCACACTAATTACAAGCAGTAAAACTACTAATGCTTTCAGCACCTTCTCTTTGCCTTCTGCGAGTGAAAGAAATGCAGGTTGTGCATAGGTATAATCAAAAAGTTGAGAATCAAAAAGTGTTTTGGATTAGCAATCTGGAAGTGCATTCTTTCAATTTTAAAATGACGTTATTAAAAGGTATATTTGCCCTTTTTCTTTGAAGTCAGTAAATACTGAAACTTGTAACCTTACCTTCTTATATTAGTAATAGGATATAAGGAAGTTGCTTGTGTACTATTTAAATGTAACCAGCTATCTGGGGTGAAAAGAAAGATGAATATGAAAGCTCCACAACAGCACAAAGCAATGTTACCAGAGTTTAGGATGAGAGGTAAGGCTGAGTACCATTTATAGCTGAAACTGCAGTGAATATTTCAAAAGTCACCCTCTAATCAACTGAGTAGGAAGGACAATTGTGCTGCTGTATACAGAAAATATTGTCACCTTCTAAATTGCTAATGCTAAATATGTTCTTTGAAGGACTTCTATTAAGCAACTGATCTAATATGACTTTCTTCAGTTCTAAGACCTGGTGACATAGCACTGTCAGGTGGGATGGCTGTAGGCTGTCAGTGGTATGCTGAGATACTGGAGTCCCTGTAGCAGGAGAGGTGCATATCAGCTTTGCAATGAAAATCCTTTGCAGAAGGATCATATAGCAGAAGTAACAGTTGCCAGGGCCCATACACACATCAGAGGAGGGCAACAGATAAGGAGCCCTTGGTCGGTAAACAATGCACACGTTCCCACTGAGTCTGTTCTGCTTTTAGCCTTCATAATTTGGTATTGGTTTTTTTGCAATTCGTACCCACACAATCAAAAGTAGTTTCTTTAATGCTGTAGAACGTAATTATAGGTCTGAAAAGCTCTGACAAGTTGGTAGAGACATTTATTCTTGCAGTCAACAGATGCTTAAATGGTTTTGTATTGAAAAATGCTGCCTGTGAAATGTTCTGTCTTAGTCTCTGTTACTAAACCCAGATTCATAATGAAGTCTAGCATCAAATATTTATGTAAAATTACTTTAATCTGTAAATAGTTTTATCTATAAAAGATAAAAACAGCTGAGAAAATTAGTCAGGGGGTTTCAGAAGTTTGTGTTACAAAACAGTTATATGTTTCTTTTCTGGTCTCTTAAAATTGTTACCCAGCTGGCACTTTACAGAGAGACAAGTTTGTGGTATCCATTCCTACATGAAAGACATTAGTGTTCTGATGTATTAATAGCACTGTAACCTATCCCTCTTGATGTCACTATTATTAAAATCCTCTCACAAGACCCGTGTGGAAGAGGAGAAGGCTTTACATAATAACCACGAATCAGTCATAAACAAAACAATTTACCACAGAGTTGTCCCCAGATCAGATTGATTCTCATCAGGAAAAGCCAAAATTCTGTACAATAACTTGTACCTGTATAGTCCTCTCTGCCTCCTAGTTTAAGCTGCATTATCTTTGAAAAAAAAACCAAGGAAAAAACCCTCATTTGCCATGAACCAACTTCAAGTACTTAACCACAAGGAAGAAAGGGGTTGTCTTCAACTATTTGAGCTTTTACTCAGAGGTTTTGACAGTGACTGAGTTCCTTTTAATGAGTTGAGTCATTATTTGGAAGCTTCGGTAGCTGTCGGTTCATCTGCAGCATGGTTTAGTCTGAAAGTGACTGCAGCCTGATCCTATGGAATTGCACATTCTCTAAATATTTTGATAACAGCAAATTTCTTTGGGTCCACTTTTTCTAGCTTACACACTCTGATGAAGGGCACTACAGAGACTTTGCTTATCCCTGCCATGAGGGATGCATAAATTTCAACCATTGACTCTGCTTACAACTTTGTTTTTCATCGGATTTCTAAAAGTAATCCCTTCCTAGCCACTAATCTAACCTAGTTACTATAAACTGTTTTCTCTAGGATGAAAGGGCCAGTCTTTCCTATGGGACAACTGCAGTGGGACTCATATAGATTGCTTAATGGGTTTTATACTCTCATCTATGACTGTGTACTTTGGAGACTATCCACTGAAGTGTTTGTACAGCCTATGCAACTGTGATATCTGTATTTCTCTAAAATATTTTAAAATTAATGCTCTTGGTCAATTCCTTAAAGTTTGGAGAAGGAAACTGTTTGTTTCAGTCACAGGATTTTTGTTGTTATTTGCTCATTTGTTTGTTCTTGTGGGTGGGTAGAAATTTGTCAAGAGATGAACAGGGAAAAAAAAAAATTGAATTTGGTTCTGAAACTGAGAGTGATCAGTTTTCTGCCTTGTAAGTGTAATCTTACAAGATAGGCTTAGCTGTTCTGAAAGTTGTGACATCATTAGTTGATTAACTGTGTCAGTGAAAAGCAGGTGTTATAAGAAGGCTTGGACAAAGGAAAAGGGTAATTCTACCTTGTCCAAGCTTTCTTACAACTGCTTGGCCAAGCATAACCCCAAGAAGATCTATTGTTCTGAATAGGGACCTTCACCTCAGTATCCAGCAGGCTATTGGAGTAGGAAACAGAGTATTGCAAGGAAGTGTCTCTGATTTGTGCTTCCAAATGCATAAAGCTCCAAGATAAGCATGGCAGTGTCTACAAATACTTAGGTGACATTCTGCTCTCTGGTCATGTTCCTTTCTAGACATGCACACAAGCGGGATTTCTTGCTACAGTGGCTATTTGGGCGACATCTTAAGGAATCCAGATGAGTCTAAATAAACCCCATTTAGAAAATCTGAGGACAAATATCTTTGAGAGGAGAGAAAAAAAGCTGCTTCTTACTAATGTTACTCAGTCTTGTGTAGGTAGATACCATGCCTCCACATGCTGTTTTCATAGAGGCACTGAGAAAGCTGAGGGATGGTGCTGTTTACATGTGATAAAAAGGAGACTTAGATCTGTGGGTTGGCTCACAGACTGCCAGCATGACAGTGTTCGTTATCTTACCAGCTCTCCCAGCAGCTTTGTACAGACACTGGGTAATGTGGAGGAAAGTTCTGATTCTTAAGGGTTCCCTGATGTGGACTCTGGAAGTGAAAGAGCAATTTCCCGGACCTCTTCTGTTCAAGTGAAGCAGAACAATATTGCTATTGACTGTTGTTCATTCTCTCTGGCAAAAGTCATGGAGTAAGCATGAGACATTAGTGCTTTGATTTCTTTATTGAAGTCTTGGAAGGATTAAAGCCATCAGGCTTTCCTCTACTGATGAATGCATTAGAAGGAAGTCCAAACCTTTCCCCCAAAACAGTAATTGTTTTGATTCTTCAGTCCTCCATATAGCACTTATTATTCATACAGGTCTCATACAGCTTTTTGGTAGAAAATAAATTTTGCCCCAAACTCAGTTAATGGAATCAATGCTAGCATTTTCTTGCATGCTGGAAGTTAGCAGTAAAGAGAAATAGTCCCTTGGTTTGTACAGGAGAAGGAGGAGGCTTTCTTTTCTTCCAAAATAAAATAATAATGGAATCTTGAAAGGAAAATTAGAGAATATCACTTCTTGCAGACAGGAATAAAGTATGTAACTGCCATATTTACTCTAGATTATATGCACATTATAGAAAGGTGTTTCTTCTTATGCTTTATTGCTATATCTAGTGGATATCTTGGAGTTCTTATATCCCTGTAGGCACCTGTGAATTAGCTTGTAAATGCAGGTAGCTGCATTTAGTATCTATGAAATTCACTGACGAGAACAGGACTAGACAACTGAAGAAGGAATTGCAGAATTATTGTCATGTTAGCTTATAAAGTGCACAGTTCAGATTCTCACCATTACTTGCAACATTCAGACACTCTTGATCCACATGCTCTATACACTGACCTCCCATGAGAATGCTTACTTACCATACAGCTTCTTATTTCCTTTCAGAAACTTAACGATAATGTGGTCATTTCACTGAATGTGTGCTGTATGAAAATTATTCTATAATCTGACAGCAATCATCCCAAAGACTTGTGCAGGGCTGTTGAAATGTTTCCATTTCTGATGGGAGTTGCGGTTAAACTTCTTGATGTGATTAAGAGGTCTTAAGAATATAGAAAGTCTCTAGGAGGTATTTAAAGCATTAGAAGGTCTGATTTTTATAGCATGTAATCATATATTTACAGTGCTTCCTTAGGCTAAATTAGAGGTGTGGTAAGCAAAACAACAGCCACTTTCCATAGAAGTCAGGAGAGGACTGCCTGCCTCAGCAGAGCAAATGGCTATATTGTTCAGAACAACAAGCCAGAAAAGATCTATTTGTTCCACCTTCTGGGGAAAGAAATAAAGGGAAAGAATTGATGAGAGAGGAAAGGAGGGCAGGGAGCAAGGAAGGGAAAACAAGAATATGTATATCTTGCCAAAGCTCATGTTAAGATTCCACAATTAAATACAGCAGGTGAGGAAATGTAGAAATTTTCTATTATAACACCAAGCTCCTTGCAAAACACAAACTAAGTACTAACTTGCACCTTTCACTTTATTACCAGTTATCCAAAACAAAACCTGTAGTTAAGGTTGAATTACTTTAATACCATTAACATCTGTATTTGCTAGCAAAGGAATGTTATTGAAAAATAAGATTATAGCATCCTAGATTTTTGTATTTAATTCCCCAAAAGCAAATGTAAAATAATTAATTGCAGAAAATTATTTTTAAATGTTTACAGCATTATTCCAGGGAAGTTACGCAATTGTTATTTTGGCAACTCTAGCCTATAGGCATGTGTCTACTGTAGATTTAGGAAGAATACAACCAACACAGAGATGTATATCTTAGAATTTTATTTGCCTTGCAGCCAGAGAAGTCCATTAGGGATTAATGTACCTACAAATCTGTTGATGCTTTTTGTTGTTGATGGTGGCTACCCATTCAGGATTAGGTTCTTCTCTGTATCCTAGGCTGTGCTTGCTTCATGCTCTTGGAGGACATAGCTACATTGTGGCATAGGTTGGGAGCTGCTCTAGTTCCCAGTGTAAGAAGCTCACAGGAGGAGTAAATCATAGCCCTGATGACTGGGGACCCAAGTGGCTGTTCTGGCATCCAGAAATTGTTGAGGAAAAGACAAGATGCATCTTTGACAGGAAAAGCAAGGAAGCTGATATTAGGAAACCAGCACAGAGCTATATAGCCCACTATGCTATTGCAAAGAGAGTAGATGCAACCTTGGGATGCATGAGCAGAACAGGCTGCAGAAGCAATGACAGAACCCTTCAATCTTACAGAGACTGTAGATGAAACTCTGAGGCTAATCCTAGGTAGTACATGTTACGAAAGGTGTGCACCAACTGCAGAGAGTGCAGAGGAAGAATGATCAAAGCACGACTTGCAGCTTAAGTATGTTTAGTCTAGAGATAGGAAGAGCAGACTAGATATTAGGAAAGAAATTTTAACAATAAGGATGGTGAAGCTTTGAAACACATTGCCAAAGAAGGCTGTGAAGTCTCTTTCACTGGAAGTTTTCCAAAAGACTAAGCAAACATCTGTTAAAAATGATGTAAGCATATTTGATTCTCCCTTGGACCATGGAGAAGGACTAAATTGTGCTTAAAGAGATGAAATAAACTAGCAATTTTCAAACTCTGGGTCATGCTACTCTTGAATTCAAAGGAGTCTTAAAGTGTTAGCAGTGGCTACGTCTAATAGCATTTGACCTTGGAGTTTCTGGCCCCTATTCACATAATTGTTGCAAGAAGATATATAGCCAGAAAGGGAGTTCTGCTTTTCAGAAGATGAAAGTCATTGTAATAAATGGTTTTTGAAGGTTCCTCCTGGCCTTCTGACTCTGTGATTCCACAGAACTGCTAGAGCAATGCAAAACAGAGTGGGCAGAGCAAATCTGAAATTCAGATTTCAATTTTGGTTAATCTTTAGCACTCTTTTTCTTTTAATGAATAAATGTATATAATGGTCATTGCTGTCAAAATTTAAGGTAAATGGCCATTGCTTTTTGATATTGCAGTAATTTCTTTTTCTATAACTACTCAAAATGTTTCTGCAGAAAGACGTGCTAAAATATTCTATTATTTTCCTTGTGCAATTTATAAAATGGCCAGAAATATTAGCTCACTCCTGTGGACAAAGAATAATTATAAAATGTTCTACCTACAGACATTTCTTTTAAAGAGGCATTTATGCAAAACAGAGCATGGCAAAACACAGGAAGTTTAAAAGTCTACCATGAACAAATTTCCCTTTAAGTCTTGGTAACAGAGGAAGGCTGTTAATTCTGCAACTTGGACACAAATAAAAATGTCTGCAGAATGCATGAGTGAACCATGAACTAGTCAGCTCTTTTAGTGGGATGATGCCTCAGTGAGAACTACTGATGATACCTTAGGAAATGACCATGTATTTACATCATTTAAATTTGGGGTTTACAGTAATGTAAACTACAGTAACAGTAATGTTACTAGCTTTTAATGTATGCACAACAAAAGAAATAGGTTTTTCTGAGTAAAAAGACTTAAAAATAAAAAGGAAAACTAAGAAATTATATGGTATAACAAAAGCATAGAGTAATTTCTATTGGAAGGTTCCTCTGTAGGTCATCTTGCCTGACCATGTACTCAAAGCAGTACTGACTTCAAAGTTAGATCAGCTTGCTCAGAGGCTTCTTTCATTTGGGATTTGAGTATATCGAAGGATGGAGATCCCACACCCTCCTTAGGTGCCTGATACATTGTTTGATCACCCTCATTGTAGGAGAGAAAAAAGAGCAAAACAAAACCCCAAAACAAACAAAAAAACCACCCAAACCAACAAACAAAATTTAAAAATCCATATTACAATTTTTCTGGCCATAATTTGTGTCTATTGTCCTTTATGTTGCGTAGTTTTGAGCAGAGTTTGCTTCCACTGGCTATGGACCCTTCAATTAGGTCATTGCAGTTGAAGGCAGTAGCTAGATCTCCCCCCAACTTCAGCTTTCTCCAGGCTGAGCAAGCCCAGTTCCTTCTGCCTCACCTCACACATCATCTGCTCAAGTCCCCTGATAATTTTAGTATGTCAGTATCTTGCTTGTATCTTTGGTGGAGAGGCTAATGTAGCCTCACATGCTGAATAGGGAAAAATGACTGCTTTCCTGTAATTTTTAGTGTTATTCCTCCAAATGTGACATTGAGATCACTTTGGCATTAGCAAAGTGATTCATACTGCAAATTAGACACCTGCCATGCCTTGTTGTGTGTCCAGGTGATGAGTAGTAAAAGGCTTCTAATTCTCTAAAGCTTTCAAGGTAATTGAGCAGTGGTCAGGGCTCCTTGTAAAGAGTTGCCTGTTTTTAGCACCAGACATCAATGTCTAGTTGTCTCATTTTACCACAGCAAAACAACTGAGAATCTACTTAAAGTCTGATTTCATGGTTAACCATGTGGAACTCCTGTTTTACACGAGGTGCGTGGCTGCAGCTTCTGGTGAAGTCAGAGACTTGGAGTTTAAGAGGATGTGCTGACAAGTGTCTAAAAAATGACAACAAAAAAATCCCAACAATGCTGGAGCTGTTCTTTCAATACAAGTTCATAGAGGTATTTCTGAATATAGAGCTCAATATCCACCAGTACCTCTCATCTGGCTACTAAGATGAGAAAACTCTATATAGGTCTAAGCACGAAGATCAGATTCATGTTTTTTCAGCGTGTGAGGTTTTTGGATCCACCATTATTATTTAGGCCTCTATATTTTCAATTATATTTAAAATAATAACTTCCTCTAAGCTTATCCCTTCTTTCTACACAAAAGAATTGCTCTGGCCTGGTATCTTAGGTGCATTGGTTGAGCATTACTGTAGTCATTAAGAAGAATAATGGCTTGCTCTACATGTATTGATACACAAAATATCATGGATAAGCCAGGAGAGAGTTTGCATAGAGCTTCTGATGAAACTCTCCTCTCTAGAGAAAAAATACCCTCTAAAAAAAGCTGACATGAATAAAACCGATTGAGGGTTTTTTTCTTTTTGCTTTTTTTCTGCGTACCTACCATAAGCTATTTTTCCTTAGCATCTGTGCAAGTTATTTATGTAAACTCAGACCCTAGTAATGTCTACTTCAGACTTATCCTAGGCAGAGAAAGAAAAACAGTTCTAGTTGAATCAAATTTTTAAAAAATCCTCTGTTTTATTGTAGGATACTTTTATATCCATTCAGAAGGCAGGACAATGTGATTGTGGTTTTGTTGTTTGTTTTTTGTTGTTGTTGTTTTTAAGGTGTATATATACTTTTATTAAGTTTTTGTCACTGTTTTATTGCATCAATAACAGGGAAATAGACCAAGCAAAGCATTGCCGTGCTGCATGGCAAGGCTTGCTGTCTTTGTGCACTCACATATGCATACATATACAGGCAAATCCAATAATTAATTGAAGCTGGGACTTTGCCCAAGATAATTATGGGTCAAAGTTTCTAATAGATATACAGAAAAGGAGTTGAAGCAGGTGTAGAAGCTACACAGGGCTTGTCCCAGGTGGAAGGACTCGTTGAAGTGTGACACGTTGCTGATAACTAGATCACTGCTGCCTTAATGCAAGATTCATGTTTGTTTGTTTGTTTTTTCTTTGAAACAGAAAAAAGCTAATGAAGTGAGGTGGCAAAAAAAAAGAGTACCACTTCAGTGCTATAAGACTATGGTCCCAATGAAGATAGCAGAAGCTGTTTTAAATGTCTTTGGACACAGGAAATTTTTAACCATTGAATGTAGAAGTTCTGGTGTGTGGACTATAAACTGATAGCATTTTATATAGAACCTAGTTATAGCTATGAACTCCTTTAGCTGTGCTTGATTCTTATTAAGAGGTTCATAATTTCATAGGTATATGTTTGAATCTTTATAACTAAGGGTGTGCTTGGCATAATTATGTTTAGTTTGATTCTTTTGAAAGAGATTCTCTGGAAAATTTTATCTGTATAGTAGTGTTTCTGTCATTATTTCGATTTGTACTCTAATGCAGTGAAGAGTTCATTCTAATGTGATTTTTTAATTTTTTTTTTAACGTAAAATTCCTTAAAGATCAAAATACATTTGAAAAATATATTCTGAAGTATGCTTAGTACTAGTGTTCAACATGAGTTTTTCACACTGAACATATGCTTTTGATAAGATGAAAAGCACAGGGCAAATATGCAATAATACAAACTGCCTCAGCATAAATTCCAAAGAAAGTATCTTTACTGGCTTATTAAGTCTGTCTCTTGACAAGATTACCAGGAAGAAGGCCACTTGGCAATAATGATGATTGACACGTGGATAACATGTTGTAGGAACTAACATGAGACCAAGAATTCAACTTATTTCTTTTTAGTAATATCTGTTTAGACAAACTTATTGTAACAGATTACATCTCTTTGGTACGTGATCCAGACATAGATGATGATAGGAAGTAGCTCAAGTTTCTTCTTCCAAATACAGTATAAGTTACATTGGCAGGATGACAGTGCTTCTTGCTGTCTCCAGCCATCAGTTTTCCTGTGAAAGACTAAGATTTTCTGTGGACATCTACATCTGTTTCTTTTATATCATCCTATCACTTCATTTGACCAATGTCAAATTAATACATTTGACACTACCTAGTAATTTCTACATGCACCTCTTCTTGGTTTTTTGTTTGTAACTCCAGAGTCTTTTCAGCAAACAAAAACTGGAGGGATAGGAGGGGAAAAGAGGGAATCACGGAATGTTAGGGATTGGAAGGGACCTTGAAAGATCATCTAGTCCAATCCCCCCACCGGAGCAGGATCACCTAGACCAAGTTGCGCAGGAACGTGTCCAGGCGGTCTTTAAACGTCTCTAGAGAAAGAGACTCCACAACCTCCCTGGGCAGACTGTTCCAGTGCTCTGGCACCCTCACCGTGAAGAAGTTTCTTCTCGTATTTAGTTGGAACCTCCTCTGTTCCAGCTTACACCCATTGCCCCTTGTCCTATCATTAGACACTACCGAAAAGGCTCCATGCTCCTGACACTTTCCCTTAATGTATTTATAAACATTAATAAGGTCACCCCTCAGTCTCCTTTTTTCCAAGCTAAAGAGACCCAGCTCCCTCAGCCTTTCCTCGTAAGGGAGTGGAGCATCCTTAATCATCTTAGTGGCTCTGCGCTGGACTCTCTCAAGCAATTCTGTGTCCTTCTTGAACTGAGGGGTCCAGAACTGGACACAGTATTCCAGATGTGGTCTCACCAGGGCAGAGTAGAGGGGGAGGAGAACCTCTCTTGACCTACTAACCACACCCCTTCTAATACACCNGCACCTCTCCTGTTCTCCATGATTTACTAAAGATGATGGAGAGTGGCTTAGCAACGACTTCTGCCATCTCCCTTAGCACTCGCGGGTGCATCCTATCAGGACCCATGGATTTATGGATGTCTGGATCACTTAATTGGTTCCTAACCCAGTCCTCACCAACCAAGACAAACTCTTCCTTTGTCCTGACTTCCTCTGGGGCCTCAAGGGTCTGGGGCTCCTCAGGACAGCCTCCAGGAGTATAGACAGAGGCAAAGAAGGCATTTCAGTAACTCCGCCTTCTCTGTATCCCCTGTCACCAGGGCACCCGCCCCATTCATCAGTGGGCCTACACTGCCTCTAGTGTTAGTTTTATCTGCAATGTATTTGAAGAAGCCCTTTCTGTTGTCCTTGACCTCTCTTGCAAGGTTGAATTCCAAGGAGGCCTTGGCTTTCCTAGTTGTGGCCCTTCATCCTCTGACTAGAGTCTTCAATATTTCAGAGTCATTTGGATACCAGACCTCCTGGAATTTTCAAAACCTGAGAGCATGCTCTCTCAAGTGTCAACGAGGACTGTGACAGAAGGAGCAATCTTGAATTCCTGTGTTTAATTCCTTGAGTCTCTAACAAAATCGTGGTTTAATTCAGAAGGTTTATAGGTTCAACCTAAACTCCATCTAAAGTTGATGGAAAGCTGATGTCCTAATCACCTATGAATGCTCTTTACAAATGTGACATTCTTGTCTAGGGTAGACCAACACTTTAAGTAAGAGCACCTCATTTTTGTTACTTGTGACATAAATACAATAACTTCTGCTTTGCCAAAGGTTCTATGTCCAAATAGCTGTCTACTTACATCTCTCAAGAGCCAGTTCAATGGTGCATTGAAAAGAAGCAATTTCAGTCTGTTAGCCAATCTTTGATAATTTTTGGCAGCCACACGGAGTTTTTGGCACTCTTTTACAAAACATTGTTGCCGAGACTTGACAGGAGTTAAGAAAGCAGTCAAAGACCGGACTGTTTGGGTTGCAGAACTCTTTCCTGGCATTGAATCACCTTAATCCCTGCCAATCTTATTTCATTTTTCAGTATTCTATGGGGTTTTTTCCCACCTTTTCTTCAATATCTATTTTCCAACTTGTTGGCTGTACATGATCACATTCCTTCTCTCTAGACTCAAAACAATGTGGAATATTTTATTTTAAAAAGAAGGCTGCCTAGTGGAGGCAGTCATGAGCACAAGTGCAAATTCTTAGGATAAGAAAGCATTTAAATGTTTGGAGACCTTTTTCCTGCTCTACAGGTGTTTAGGTTGTGTTGTTTAGGGGGTTTTTTTAAGATTATGTCTTAAAATATATAACCTGATTAAAGCACTGCTGCCTGTTGAATTCTGACAATTTAAAAAAATAACTTTTTCATGCCTAAAATTTTGGCTCCTATGACTAATAATTTGATAGGATTCTTTGGAAGTTAACTTAAATTCTATATACTTAATTTTTCTTTGAAGATACTAATTCTCTAACTTTTCCAATTATTAAGTTGATCACTCAGATACTCTTTGACATTGATAATAGTAGCTTCTAAGTAAAGAGGAGCATGCAGCTAGTGTCAAGGATATTGAAGTTGCTCTGCAAGAAAAGTACTGATGCAGGATATCAGAAGTTTAAACTTTAGGAGTTCCTGCTGATCACAGGCCTCAGTTCTGTATTTGAACAGATCAGTTCAAAAGACAGTTGTGGTATCAATTTGGTGGAGTTCTGTCATACAGGTAGACAACTGTTTATTAAAATGAATATAATTGAAATACCAATAAAAATTCATCGTGCTGATGGACAAGTTAGCTATCGGCTTCAGCATCAATACCAGATTCAGGATAAAAGGCAATCTGAATAGTCTTTTTGCCTTTCATGTTGAATTTTTCCAGAAATTTTGTAGGACTACATTCCAGGTTATGATGTTTAGTTTGCTTTTATACCTTACATCACGGAATAGTAGGGGTTGGAAGGGACCTCTGGAGATCATCTCGTCCAACCCTCCTGCAAAGAAGGTTCATCTAGGGCAGGTTGCACAGGAACATGTCCAGGCAGGTTTTGAAAGTTTCCAGTGCTCCATCATCAAGGTAAAGAAGTTTCTCTTCATGTTGAGGTGGAACTTCCTATGTTTCAGTTTGTGCCTGTTGCACCTCATCCTATCACATCACAATGATCACGCCACTTTAAAATGTTAGCAGCAAGATTTGCAAATTTTACAGACAGATCATCTTTTCCAGTGTGTTTTCCTGAAATCTGTCCTTCTGATGAATTCAGGAATGGTTGACTTACAGCACAAAACTAAGTCAAAAAAAAAAAAGGTAAGCAAAGTTACTTTGAATATGTTTGAGCTTTGGAATGTGTATTCTGAGACCCCTGTGAAAAACACTGAGGTTTAGGTGGCAGGATAAAGTACCACTCTGTTGGTACTTTCTTAAACATAATCTGGTTACTTCCAGATATGCGTGGCTACTTTTTCTTAATGTATATTCTGCTGATGTTTTGAAACAATTTCAGAGACAGTTTAAGATCTGGTTTTCTCACAGAATTAATGAAAAACAAGTGAAGAAACATAATGCAAACACTTTTAGTTCATGTTTCACTGATTGCACCAATTCAGAGGAAATGTGTTTATTTCTGCCTGTGTTCAGTTCCAGGGTCTACAGTTCCTATTTTTAGCAGCCACGCACTATTGTTAATCTGAAAATTTTGACTATCCGATGAGTCAGAAGGTCTGACTGCCCAGAGGTACATGAGTCAGACAGGCAGGAATAGTCTGTTCTTCTTCAAGACACCAAGAGACATAGATTTTTAAAAAGGAGGTTTCATACTTAGTGAACAATACAAATGGAAACATAATGTATAAATAGAAATCCTTTCACCCTTCACATTGGATTCCTTTCCTGGGAAACTCTTGTCCCAGAATTGTTACTTACTACACTATCTATTTGTATGTGAAAAAGGATAGCTTGTCACTCTTCTTACTCTTTTCATATCCCCTGTCTACTGGTTAGTTACTGTATTTCTAGGACACACAATCCTCTTACTGTGACATAGTTATTCCCCCAGTAAAAGAAGGAATACATAAGAAGCCTAGACAAGGGTTGTGGGTCAGGAAGGAGAATTTCATAATCATTTAAATTTATCTTCTGAAATTGTCTCTCTGGGAAGGGCAAATTCCATTAAAATGGCAAAGACAAAGGAGTGTATGTGGTCTTGAAGTTTCCTTCTGCAATGTATTTTGGTTTTTATTTTCATATGTGAATACATGAGCCTTTCTGACTCCATTTATGACAATGGAAAACTATTAATAGCTGTAGGGCTACATATAACATGTAATCTAGGTGTGTAACTGTAGCCTGTAAAAAGATGAATGTTAGAAGTTGATGTTCAGCCCTAGCCTCTGCAGAGTTTCCCTGAGGAGGGTAGAAATGTCCAACCAACAATAAAATTTGGTGGATTCTGAGCTTGGAATCAAGTTGAATAAGTAAGTGCAAGACACAAATCCACACTGGAATGCTTAGTAATGGAGTAACAGTTCCTTGGCAGCTCAACTGTTCAGGAATCAAACAAGGATACTATTACTTAGAGGTCATTGGTTTAAAAGCTATCTGAATCACAAGAGACTAAAAGGCATGCCAGTATCCAGAGGAACTGACATTGGTAATCTTAGGTCTAATAAGACCAGAGGGGAACACAAACAGCATCAGCTGGCTGCCTTTTGGTCGAATTCAGCAGAAAGGATAAAAATTAAAGTTACCTCCTCTTTGGGTGAAGAAGGCACACTGAATCTCAAAGAATCCAGAAGTTCTTTTTCAGAATGAGTTACTAAGAAAATTATTTTCTAAAATCTATATTTAGAGAGAAATTCTGAAGACCTCCATGGACTTCTAAATTGAGTGAGAGCTTAATATGCTCAAAGTCCCCTTCAGATTTGGTTCAAGATAAAGAAGTCTCATGAAATGATTTGGACAGCCACCTCATAGAGCTATTTAGAAAAATAGTGGCTTGTAAATTAAGAACTGAATTAAACATGTAGTAAGATAGTTTAATTTATTTTCAAAAAATAAAAGCAATTGGCATTTTATTTAGCCTTTAGTTTGGTGTCTGTAATATTTGTATGATCTGTTAAGCTCTTCTAGGACCTGAAGCGGTGCATGATTTCTTTTGAGCCAAGTATCTTCCATGTGACTAGGATATTAGAGTAGAATAGAATAGTTTAGTTGGAAAGGACTTGCAATGATCATCTAGTCCAAGTGTTTGACCAAAAGGCTTTGCCTATTGCTAGCAAGAAAACCTGTTTGAACTATCTGTATTCTTGGAGCTGTCTTTTCTTAACATGTCTTCAGTGTCTACTTCTTTCTAAGCCCCATGGTCACTTGGGTGTTATTTAACGACAGCATAGTTAGATCTGCAACTGACAATTCAGAAACATCCAAACTGAAAGGCTGCCTGAATAAGGACATTGTCTTGTAAACAGTAATGAGCACATCAGTTTTTCGTTGCTGGAGGCATCAAGTTGTATGACAATTCGCCCAAGTGTAGTATTTTTCCTGAGAACAATAGGGAACTCACATCCATACTTCACTGGATGTGGCTCATCTGAATTTCAGTTGTTTCTTCCCTCTCAACAAACGTTCTAGAAAGCATTGCCTTTGTCAAGAAGACTAATCAGAGCCAACATTTTCACAAAGATGCTGCCGAGTGCACTACATTGAACAGAAGAGTCTGTCCAACCGTTACTGATGGATGTCTGTATTGTTCCCAAAAATGGAACTTTTGTGCATTGTAATACATGTTTTGGCACATACTTGTTTCATGAGAAGTGCTTTTAAAGATGGTAGTCATTTCAATTCTTTGACACAATCAATGACCATTTTTGATAATTGATCAACGTGTAATATGCAGATATCAATAAAAGGAAACTAATTTTTCATAATTGAATGGTAATTTCTTCAAGTGAATGATCAACCAATCTATCGTCTCACCACAAATGTCATCTGACTTCACATTCCATTGAAATGAGATTGATAAAAGTAATATGTAAAGTTTACAAGATTTTTACACTGAGGCCAGTTATGTCCTTGTTTTGCTTGACAATCATCGAGACAATTTCAAAATTATTGTGTTCATGTGACTTCTCTAGTGATGTTCTCCTATTGCTCTGTCATTCAATCTCAAGCTAAAGCTGCTTAAATCACACCAATTCCCACGTCAAAGCCAGGCTTAAGCAAAAAATCATTAAAGCTAGGAAAATCATAAGAAATATCCTTTAAAAGATCTTTTGCAGAACTCATATTGCCGAACTCATAACTCATATTCATACTTAAACTGTACCCCTTCATAAGTTCATTAAATAAAACTAATAACTCTTTTAAAAACGAAATTTTATTCATGAAAACATTTTAAAAAATTAGTTTTGGATCCAGAGCTAAAATTAATTACAAATGTGATAATTTCAGGTGGAAGCAGAAATAATAGATTAATCTACCACTGTTTCTATGGTCATAATATTAATCCAGGTGATCCTGGGAATAGAAACAACACAAGTTGGCTGATACTATATATCAGGATAATTCTGAATTGAATTATCATGCAGATTAGCAAAACAGTTAACCTGCAAGACGTAGATTTGTAAGATACTAAATCAAAAGTCTAAATATTGTGATCTGTGTGGGGCTGAATTCATAGCAACTGTCCCAATTTGTTGAATAAATTGTCTGTAATAATTCTGTGTATTGCTATAGATTGGCAGAAACAGTCAGACCGGTATCACTGTGTTTTCAATAAATGGGTGATTCCAAGCTGTATTGTTTTACATACAGAAGTAACAGTGATTTTGTTAATAGTTAAATACAGAAACCATTTGCATCTCTTCAAAAGAACTGTATACTCCTGTCAGCAGAGCAGTACTGAACCCAGGCTGGGGAAGTGCAATAGTGAATTCAGGTCTGTGGTACTTTGGAAGATCCGTATGAGAGCAGGGAGTTGGAGGTGCAAGGGTGCTGGTTTATATCCCAGGACAAATTTTAATGCTAGCGTGATATGGCAT
>VYZX01028927.1:0-11037 GCA_013401335.1 Brachypteracias leptosomus | reverse complement strand
TTTCTCTAATGCCAAGTGTATGCTTTTTCAATAAAATATAACTGATCAAAGGAGACAGAGGGAAAGAGACAGAAAGTAATCCAAAGCCAGCCGTGCTTTATATAGGATTTTCTAGCTGATTGGATTCATAGTTAAGAGACTTAGAGAGAGAAAATGAAACCATTTAGTAGCAAATATTTTAAAAACATTACTTCATGATGGTGTGGAGACTATTGAGGCAATTACTCTATAAAATTCAAATGGAAAAAAAAGTCCCAAGCGAACACAGAAAAAAGCACTTTATTTGTGAGGGTTGAATGTAATTATAAAAATTCTGATCAANCTGTATTACTCCTGTCAGCAACTGGGTGCAACTTTGATAGAAGTCCTTTACTTGGGCATTTTCAGACAAACTCCTTCTGAAAGCAAAAATTGATAAGAACTTTAAGATTACACTTATCTTTCCTTCTTCTTTTTCATACTAATGAGAATAATTTTATCAAATGTCTAATTTTAATTAATGTGTTTTGGCTTCTGCTTCCATACCTGAAATTTGCGAGGCATTTATTGTATGCTTTTAAAATTAATTTGGTGTCCCAGAAGTTTGATTGTAGTGAGGATAAACATGATTAAAGGAGCTTCTAAAGAGGCAAATGATTACTTTTTGAACAAATTAGCTAGATACATATCTCTTGAAGTCAAGCACTTTTTAGTTGTCTAAAAATTTGATTTAAACGTGTAAATTTAAAATTGTATAACAACCAGGAAAGCCTAGTCGCCAGTTATATAATTAATCCAGTAGATCATGCCGCCACTTAGCTCTGCTATTAAGAAATGTGTGCCTATGCAGCCTCTCTGAAATGGGACCTCCTGATGAGATAGATAATGTATTAGAGAACAATGACAAGTTGTTATAGAATGAAACCAAACTCCCTATAATCTATGGCTACGCTGGTTAAACAGAAAAAAAAAAAAAGCTGTTCAATCTATTCTTTCAAGAGGCATTATTCTGTGCTTAGTCTTTCCTTTAAAAAAGCACTGTAAAATAGCTTTCCAGAATCCCTTCTCCAAGGTCAAAAGTCTACTGCATCTTGTTTTGTAAGCGGGAATAGGCAACAAGTAGATAAAAGGTAGTGTTGTCAGAGAAAAGAGACCAGAGTTTCAAAACATACAGGTATCTGAAGACACAGATATGTGCCTAGTGAGATTTTTCTGAAGTGCCTAAGCGGGTTAGGGCCTGGGAGATGTATGCCTTTACTTGGTTAGTTGTGTCTGAAAATCTCACTTGGCTCTATTAGCCCTTTCAGTCTTCTCAATACCTTTGAAAATTTGGCTAAGGGAGCTGAAAATCTGTTTTCTCTATTCTAGAAACCTGGCAAGTCCTGTATGCCCTGGGTGTTGGGGAAGTTCCAGTGATTTCCAACGGACAGGTTTATTTATCTGTCCTCTTGGTTTATAGGCATGTGTTCCAGACAGTGCAGGCCATTACAATAGCCAAGGATTCATCTTTCTTTTGTGTTTTTATAATATCTGCTTAATGTGGTAAACTATTTTGTGAGGTACATATGCTGCCATATGAACTAATATGCAGGTATAAGAAAGTAAGATATGCTACGGGTTCAGGAACGCTCAGTTAACAAGTGTGGTGCATACATGTATTGGCTTTCACTTGAGCTGCACCTCGGCAATTCACAGGGAGTCTAAAACCTGGACCTTCCCAAGCTGTTCTTATCTTGGCTCCCATTCAATCTAGGGAGCAAAGGCAATCATATTCCTCTTCTTCTCCAGTTCTGAGGTTGCTACCTGGTATANGATAGTAATCATATTACCATAGATGGAGGCCTGAAGCAAGAAGGATACAAAAAGAATATATCTGGTTTTTTACCCTATTTTTAAAAATCAAAACATGTGGCTTAAATGGGTCTTCAGGTTGTTTATAATTAAATTTTCCTGAACAATGTAGGAGTTGGCCATTTCTCAACCGTTTGGGGCATCTGTTTTCACATACTTCAAATACNATTTTTTTTTTTTTCTTTATTTTATCCATTAGTTAGGCTAGGCACTGCATGCTTCTGGTCCAGGAAAAGTGGTCAGGGATATCCCTTTAGAAAAGGGAATTACATAGATGACAGGAGTGCTTAATCACTAAAAATAAAAGCACTACATAGCGAATGAAAACAGGAAGATAAACCAAAATCACTTTTTCNGTTTTTTTTCTCTTTGGACTTCCTGTACAACAAAAGTACAAAAGGATGTGAGTTTATAATTGGATATGCCTTTTGGGTATGAACAGCTGGAATAAAAGCTGCATGAACCAAATTTTGCCCTTAGTTATTTTTAGATAATCTCATGGAGCTTAAATTCTACAAGTGTAGATAAGAGACAAAACTATTCTTAATCATTCTGTGTAGAGCATCTGTATCTTCTAAGGAAACACTGGTTTAGCAATCAAAATAACAAACTTTAGTCAAAAAACCCTGATCTTATTATTTTATTTCAATCTGTCTTGCAGTCAAGCTCTGTTTCTGCCATTTGTCATAGAGTCGGTGTCAAAATATTTTATTACATGTTTTTTCATCCCTTTGCTGTAACTTGAATTTTTTGACCTCTTCAATAAACTTCAAGTTGCTTTGGTAGCACAAAAAATACCCGCAAAGTTGGAAAACTAGACTATTAACTACTTAAGGAACTAAAAGTTCTTAAACTTTTCTCACACAGAAATTCAGACTGGTTCGGTGTCACAGACTCTGGGGTTTTTTTCCTGCTGTTTCTTATAAACTTCTTCTGGTGCATGGAAACAAAAGCTGGTCATTCTTTCTTAGTAAGGACATTTAGTGTCAAGATGTTTATCTTCATTTTGTCAGTCAAAGAGAGATAGATTTATTGTCCATTTTACAATAACTTTATTTGAGCTTCTCATGTTAAATCAATGTGAGGAAAAACTGTACCATTATGTTTAAAGCATTTCAGCAATATTGCAGCCTGCTTTTTCTCTTTCTTCTTCTGTAAAAGGCTGTAGTGAGTGTAATCTTCTATTTGTCATGTGATTCAGAAAAGGTATGTTCTGAATGAAGCACCTCTGTGACCATTTGAGAAACATGTCCAATAGCAGCTTGACGGTATCACACAGACTTTTTTTTGTTTGGTTTTCTACATATCCAGAACTGTACTATTTATTATGCTAAAGGAAAATCATGTCTTCAAAGATTTTAAAGTACTTGACTTGGTGGTTTTCTGGAGTTTCTCTCTTTTTAAACTTGTGCTAGTATCTGGACTATTGCTTCTAAAAGTAAATTTTAGGCTCTAAAGAAAGAATGTTTTTACTTTGTTCCACAGTAGTGATAAACTGAAAGGATTTGGGATGTATCTGCAGAGCTGCATGGCCCAATTTACCAGTAGAATTATGCAGCAGATTTACTTTTCCATGTAAAATTCTGTAATTTAGGCAGTTCCTAGATAAAGAAACTCTTAAAACCTTTTGGGCTTAGTTTGTTTATTTGTTTTCCAAAAAAGCAAGAGGGCACTTTTCAAAGACTGATTATTTTCAGATAAGTTCAGCAGATATTTTAGGAGAAATAAATGGAATGTGCAGAGAAGATACCAAACTTGATGAGCAAGTATATTTAATACTGGGCTAGTGCAAGGAGGTAAATATTGCTTATATAAACTTTTTGTGGCTCCACATACAATTAGTTCCTCTTTCATTGTGAATTCATAAGGAGATTGTTGTTAGAAAACCAGTACTGGAATAGTGGTTTTCAGCAGAACTGTTCTTTTCTTTCCATTATGTATAACGAAAAATAGATCATAGAAAGTTTTTATATGAGGACTTAGGAGAAGGTGATTTGGCTCGGAATTATAGATCTTTTCTCTTCTTTGCTTCAATTCCCTATTCCTTTTATTCCCCTGTTAATATACATCATCGCACCAGCTCTGGTTTGAAATTCCTCTTCATAATATGGAATTGCCCTAGGAACACACACATCAATATCTCTGTCTAAGGAGACTGATCTATAAGGGTTAGAGACTTCTTTTCATCACTAAAGTATTTTTTGGAATGGATAGTTATCCCCTCATATTTTGCATAACATTTTAGTTCATTTCTCAGATCCATGAGCATTGCTACAGTTTTGATAAACTATGGAAAAATATGTCCATGTTGCATGTTTCTGAAGCCTATTTTGCTTGAGTAATGTTTTGAATATAGTACAGGAGGTGAAATTTAGTATGTGAATGACATAGTAAGAATGGTTACTATTATATTCACTTTCATGTCTATGTGGGCTATGGACTGTAGAAGTCTTTCTGAATATTCCTCATTTTTCTTATAAAGAGATGCTGTAGTGCATTGCACACAGCAGTGATTCTTTATCTTGATTCACTGCTATAAAACTTATTTCATTATACTTTTATTCCCAAGTTAAAAGGAAAAAAAAATGGATTGTGACCATATTTTCCCAAATCAGTGAAATCTCTCCGCCAGAATGCACACAAATATGCAATTTTTTTGTTTTCCCATATTAAAAAATGGTACTTCAGAATTTTGAGAGATTAAGCTAGAATCTGATTAATGGTAGTGTACATAGCTTAAAGGATTATAAGAGTTTCAAATAGTCCTGCCATGAAAGCCATTTAGAATATATAAGCTAGTTTAGATAAAATAAAAGCCAAGTGCAATCCTCCCACAAAACTCTGATGGAGCTCTTTTTGTAATTCAAAAATGTTTGACCACTTTTTTGCCTTAATTTTTCATATTTTTCATATCTCTGCACTTTGTTCAGAAGCATCAAGAAATTGCAATAAAGACTATTCTGTAGACTCAAGGGATTATGATAAGTGTCAGATATTCTGAATGCCCATCTGAACCTTCAAGGTATTTGCAGTTTGCCCATGACTAATTTCTGCCTGGCTGTGCAGGGAACAGCTCAGGATGACAATTTTTCCATAGCAGTGTACCTGGAGGTACTATATTTTCACCAAACAAACCTTTAAGAAAGTTTTCTTCCCCTTTCTGGGATGTCTGTTTGTGAAGCATTCCTTTGATTTTTCTTCCATAAGATGAAGGGAGGGGGAAAAAAAACCCCCAACAACCCACAACCTCTGCCATTTCTTTTCTTTTGGTTTATGTTGTTCATTTGCTTGCTTCAAGTGATGGTAGGGATTGCTAATGGATAATACAGGGTCTGCCAGTTGTCCTTTTGCTGTTGATACAGCTCTTAACATGCATTTAGTATAAACAGGTAAAATGTCAGGGTAACTGAAAAAAAAAAAGAGCAGTTAAGTCAGTTGATTTGATGAAACACTACATGGGAAATTCTACCCTTAGGCATACCTGACTGAGCTCCTCAGTGTCAGTGATATTTCGGGTGTAAAGGGCGGCAGACCATACCTGGATGTATTTTGCTGAAAATGTGAATGGTGATAGTGTCCTCTTGGAGGAGACTATGGTTACAGGCTGCTGTTGTTGGCACTGTGCATGAAATATCTCAAGGGAACACACTTCCATGTAATAACTTGGGAAATCACCTCTTTCTAAGGAGCCTAGAGTGTTTTGACAGTAGCAATTTTCATGGTATCTTGAGGATTAGTAAGGAAGTATAGAAACTTGCAAGTAGCATAAATGTGGGGCCTCTGACTGACTGAAAAATAGCTGGGGAAGTTTTGGACAAGAGCAAAAGTGTAGGTAATTTCTTTTTGATTATGATAGCATTTGCCTATGCCAGAGTGACAACTCTTTAAAATGCAATTTTTATGTCTTCAAAATGAGTAATATTTTCATCCATTTGTTTCTGACCATTAATTAGCATTGTATTTAAATCAGGAGAGGGGGAAATGGAGATTTTATTTTTTTGTTATTATTATTAATCTCCTTGCTGGTCATTTCTCTTACATCTGGAAAGCTTCCATTTCTAGAACATTCATAGTACACAAAGAACTTGCAGACAATTCCCCTCATAGCTACAGCAATTCAGGATGCAGGATATTTTCAGAAGAGTATGTTTGACTTTACAATATGATAAAGAAGAATAGGTAGCTATTTTCAGGGACAGGCATACTTCATCTATCTCCATCTGTTATTTAATTCTGAATCTCAAGAAATATAATCTATAGTACAAAATAAGACTAGGTTTCTGTAGGTTCATTAGTGAAGCACAGATCTGTTCTCCCAGCCAATATTTCAATCTGTACTTCAGTCTGACAAGTGCTTAAATCTCTTATTAATCATTTGGTTTAAGACAAACTTAACTAACACTCTAGACAGATAAAAGGAAAGCCACCCTGAAAGAGAATTTACTTTTTTTTTAATAGCATTGAGGATGTAATTATGCATAACAGAGAATAACCACTATAAGTTGTCCCTAGAGTAACAGTGTACAAATCATTGAGATAAGACTACATTTAAGCATATTTAGGCCTTGTGGATAAACCCTGTGTTTAGACCAGAGATGTGGATCCTCTTTGAAGAATCTGTTCTAACAGCAAATGCCTGTTTGACAATTTTACTTTCTACAGTGTTTAGAAAACTGTTTCTAAATAGATTGTGCAGCAAATATAACGTAAAACAGAGTATCAGCTGGAGATGGTAGTGCATTCTCAGTCAGCTTTTTCTGCTGGCTTCTCCTTTATAAGTCGCCTCTGTAACATGTTGGGATTTTTCCTCTTTTGTTCTTGCTTCTCCTTGACTAGCTAGCTGGTTTGGCATCTTATACTCATGAGTATTTTTAGCATCTCTTGAAAAACTCAGAGATGGATTCCTGCTGTTGCTCACCCAATGCTGCATTCTCCAGTAGTTGCTATGAAAATATCTTCTATCTGCTTCCTTGGCACTCTTTACTCACCTATTTTTTCTATTAAGTGTCCATAATATTTACCTCCTAGCAAATTTACCTCCTACCTTCCCTCTTTTGGGGAAGTAAACCTATGAATTCCAGCTTGTACTCTGGATGTCTTTTGCCCAGACTCTTGACTTGCTGTTTAAATACCTGTCAAAAAATTCAGGGATGTATTGCCGTGGTGATTGTAACATATTTACTGTAGTATCTGCCTTGTATTTTTTTGTGTGTAAGAGGTCCTCTTCTATCTTTGCATGGCTTTTTGTGATACTGCAGGAATGTGCCTTACATTAACTCTGACAAAATAACCTTTCTGTGTATATAATGCAATGAGGGGTTTTTTTTATTGCCGAATAGCTAAAACTAAGAGAGGAATTGTCTTCTGAACAAAGACAGACTCTAGGGGTGGTTTTTTTAGACCTACCCAGTACATCTTCTCCTGATGCAATAGTTGCCTTATATAGAAACCTGATCTTGCTGGCTTTAAACTCAGAGAAAATGTTCTCTGTTATTATAGGCTGTTTATTAGCAATGGCAGTTTTCATATCAAAATTTCCAGAATCATTATCCTTCTGCCTGGCCTCTTTCGTGACACTTGCTGGGACCCTAGAGTGGCTGTGCTGTATTTACTGCTGTGTTCCTGGGACATTTCTTGCTAAAGCTTTTGCTAGGGTAAAAATCAGTTTGAAGCATGGGCAAACAAGTAAAAGGCAAATCTCAAAGTGAGGTAAGATTTGGTTCACCTCTCTCATCACCTGGAGTGCTGTGTGGCTGCTACTGCACCTGCCCAATTTTCAGTCCACAGCACAAATGACCAGGTACCCGTTTACAACTGGGTCAAATGAGGACAGTCTTTTACACAATTTCAGTAAGAGAGCTCTGCCACCTACATCTCTGAAATGAACAACATGTTCTTTATTTCTTCATAACTCTTCTCACTTTTAAGGGCCAGATTTCAGACCTCCAAAATACATTAATTGGATTCAAACCAGATTTCTGAATTAGCAGACTTTTTCTGGGAAGCACTCTAGGAGGAATGGGAACATGCCTGTTGATGTGAGTTCTCTTTAACTTCAACTTATGGAGAGAGCATTACAAATAGTGCATGTGGTGCTGGCAGGTATTCCCCAGGTGTGGCTTAGCCTTTACAGCATTACCCTGGAGAGTTTATTATTGTATGTTCATTACTTCTCCTGTGCCTGTCCATTTTCACTATTTTCTAGTCATGTGGGAAAGATTAAGCCATGTTCTATTCCTTGCTCACTAACCTGAAGCAGCAGCACCTACACACTGCACATTTGTCATCAGAGGATGGAGCAGCATCTTGGAAACTGCTGGTTTATCAGTAGTAGCCTTATATGCAGAAAGCTCTGGATGTCAAGTTTCATAATAAGAAGCATCAGTGATACTTGTGCTCAAAATGGCGGGGGGGAGGCAGGGGGGAAAAAAAATAAAGAAGAATGAATTGAAATGTCTACTGATGATATGTGGGGGTTTTTAGTTCACTGCTACCACAGGATACTATAAAGAGAGAGAACAATCGGTGCTCACTAAAGTGGTGAAACAGAGGCACAAAGTCAAAGGGCTGACTGCGAATTTCCATTCTCACTGACTTGGGTAGGTATGCAGCTGATGCTTGCTGTATCACATCCAGCTGCTCTCACAGCTCTATGATGTTTAACTTAAATGTTTCACTGAAATCTTATTTATTCTCTTCTAGAAGCTTATTTCTTATCCTTTCAAAACTTCTCGTGATGTCAGAGACTTGGACATACAAAGAGTACAGCACTGTGTACTCTGGTTTAGAGCTGCTCAACCCTTTCCTCCTAATTCACTATAAATATATTAAAATTGAATTTATTGCGTGCAAAGATAAGGCTTTGATTTTCAAAAACAATCAAATGGACCTCAGTAATATCCCAAAGGTTTGGTTTTCTTCTGTTTTGCTAAGAAAAAAAATACCAACTAATATATCTTATATTTTCCCAGTGCCTTTCTTTAAACGGAAACTAATTTAAGTGAACTCTCAGTTAATTGGTTTAAAAATATGAAAAAGCTCAACTAGGGTGTGCAGTCAGCTTTTCATAGCACATCCCGGAGTCAGTTACCATGGCACTGCGAAAGATTTTGGTCTCCATGGCAACCTCAGGTCGGCTTGTCGCACCTTTTATCTTATGCAGACTGAAAGCAGCAGCTTGTGGTATCTGGAGTTAATATGTCGAGGCAGAGGTAGATACACTACCAGAGAGGTGTTGTGTTGGTTGGGTTTTTTTCCCGTGTTTTAAACTCAATCAGTTTCTTAATTACTGCTAATCAGGCTAATGGCAGGAGCTGGCAGCAAGGGGCGAGTGGAAACCGCACTGCCTGATGGGTACGTGGAGAGGCAGGGTGCTCCCGGGAGCCCAGCAGCAGCGGAGAAACCTGCCCCATTCCCTCCTGGTGAGCAGCCAGCAGAGCTGGAAAGCCACAGCTCCATGTACTTTTTGAGATCCCTTTGCAGCCGGTTGCTCCGGGCGGGTCTTTGCTATGAAATGGGCCGTGCCTTTGGTCCCCTGTACGCAGCATGTTCCGTCAGGTGGCTTTGGCTCAATGCAAATTCTGGCTCTGGCCACAGGTATTGCATGCCCTGGACCCTGCTGCTAGCATCCCTGGTGTGCACCTGTGAGTCCAAGCCATCAGTTCTTCCTCTCTCTGATGGCTTCAGCTCTTGCTCCATCTGTGATACAGCCTGGGCAGGGTGTTTTCCTGCTGCCTGGGTCCAGTGAGAGGAAGAGGCCATCCCAGCTCAGGTAAAGCTGGGGGTGGCCTTCATGCAGGAAGCAGGGCAGGACAAAGAGTAGGCACCAACTTGGGCACTGGGAAATCATGCTTCAAGTTCATGCTTTCTTTCTCAAATATCTCATTGTGTAAATGCTGGGTGACTTATTTTTGGAGGTGGAACAGGTGGTATCCTTTAGCTTTATGGTCCGGCTGTGCAGGCTGTGGTGTATGCTTGTATGGAATTTATTTTACTTGTGCCTGTTGGAGCTAAGCAGGATACACCTTTAGGCACAGTTATTACTGTTACAATTGGTCCTTTGTAGCTGTGAAATCTGGGGCTGGAGGGAGAAGCTGTATCCTTGCTCTTCTTACTTAAGGACTGCCTGGCAAAGCAGAATGCAGGAACATGCAGTCTCAGCACTCCTAACTTCCCTTGCTCACATGGTCCTCAAGCATTGCTGTGTTGCTCTGTTAGATTGCCATGTTTAAGGGGCTGTTGTTACAGAAAATAAGGTGATGTAGGAGGACCATCTCTGTCCATTGATTTGGCTTGTCTTGCAAAATCATGCTGGTGGTGTTCAGGCCCTCTCGCTGGAAAGCACAGAAGAGTTTCTGCAAAAAAGGAAGTGTAACACTGTCAACCTGGTACTCAGAGCTTCTTTATATGGGCTTTCATACACTCACTACATGTTTAACTTGAAATTGTAATGGCTGAGAGAGCAGGCTGATGAGGAAGACTGGCAATGGAGGCAGGAATTAAGGCAATATTTTCTATTCCAGAACAGGTTGAAAACTCTGTATGTTGATCTTTTCAGGGATTTTGTGTGCTCTCAGGGCTGAGTAGCACATGTAACAAGAAGATAGTTGTTTAGCAGTGGGTGTATGTGGTGTGAGGTGAAGGCTCTCTAGTTAACACTGTTGACTAAAAATAACCAATGCTTAACCTATGTTATCAGTGATTTCTAAATGGTTAGTCTACCAGGAGCTTCCTTCTTAATAGTCCAATACAGAGTTTTCCGACTGTCTGTTTTTAAAGCAGAAGATACTACAAACAGTAGAAGCAGATAAGTTTTGCTTTCAATGATGAGTAGATGGTCTTCCTATGAAACTGGCAGCCCTGAAAATTAGGTAGCTAGTAGACAAGTGAGCATTACAATACACTTAAAATGCCCTACATTTTTCATACATATTGTCTTGGATTCATACAGCAGCTTGTATTGGGTTTGTGTGGCAAGCAGGACTACAGGGGTGGCTTCTGTGAGAAGCTGCTCAAAGCTTCTCCATGTCTGACACAATCAATGCCAGCCAGCTCCAAGCAGGGGAAGAGTGTGGGGAAGGAGTGATAGAGACAACTGACCACAGCCTCCATTCCTTGTTCCTTTGTGCTGCTCAGGAAGACAAGGGTAGAGAAGATTGGGAGTAAAATTAAGCCAGGGAAGGTGGAGAGAATGTGTTTTTAAGATTT
>VYZX01028924.1:20966-39463 GCA_013401335.1 Brachypteracias leptosomus | reverse complement strand
TCCCCCTCTACTCTGCCCTGGTGAGACCACATCTGGAATACTGTGTCCAGTTCTGGGCCCCTCAGTTCAAGAAGGACAAGGAACTTCTGGAGAGAGTCCAGCGCAGAGCCACAAAGATGATTAAGGGAGTAGAACATCTCCCTTATGAGGAAAGGCTGAGGGAGCTGGGTCTCGTTAGCTTGGAAAAAAGGAGACGGAGGGGTGACCTTCTTAATGTTTATAAATACATTACGGGAAAGGGTCAGGAGGATGGAGCCAGGCTCTTTTCGGTGGTGTCTAATGATAGGACAAGGGGCAATGGGTGTAAGCTGGAACATAGGAGGTTCCACCTAAATATGAGAAGAAACTTCTTCTCAGTGAGGGTGACAGAGCACTGGAACAGGCTGCCCAGGGAGGTTGTGGAGTCTCCTTCTCTGGAGATGTTTAAAGCCCACCTGGACATGTTCCTGTGCAATGTGGTCTAGGTGATCCTGCTCCGGCGGGGGGATTGGACTAGATGATCTTTCGAGGTCCCTTCCAATCCCTAACATTCCGTGATTCCGTCATTTTTGCCATAGTCTTATTTTCTGTTCTTTTCACACTTGTACTCACTGAATCACTATAATGAAGATCTGTAAGAGCTGAAAAAATCATGGAATATATTGATAAGTCCGTACAAGTCAAAGAAAAAAAATACTACAGAGTCTAACAGGAACCCTAATTTGATGCATCTTGCATAATTCAATTTTAACTTCCATTTATTTTTATTTGATTTTTAGCCACCTCTGAGTTTGGTTGAAAGTTTCTGTTTGCTACTTTACGAAAGTTATTTCATACTAACTCTAAGACAGTTAATAATGTTTAACTATTGGGATCAATTAAAATGAAAATACAGACTCGCTCAGCTGCTTTCCCAGGATATACATGCTTCTTTTCCAGCATTTGTCCCAGTTCCCTGTGCAAGGGTAGCTAGGGCAGGTGACCTCCACCTGTAGCAGAAGGAGAGAAGAGCAGAAGTAGCTGGTCATCTGCTCCCAGGATCATGAAGGAGCATCACTTTGGTGCTGGTGTGCTCTGTGTGCAATCAGATTTTGCATGTATATTTATGCACCAGGTTAAGCAATTATTTGATAGAAGTCTTTAGTAACACTTCTACATACAAGAGAAGACTTGTGTGGGAGCCACCTCTTTAATAACTGAGAGAAATTTCTTAAAGTGCAATATTTATGGCTATTCTTATCTTTAGAGAAGGGTTCTGTAAACAGTGCTTTATCTATACCTTTCACAGAATATTGATTCAAGATAAGTTAAATCAGTTCCCTACTTTCTTGGTCTTACTCCTTAGCTGGTACTATTTATTACACAGATCTAGCAACACATTGATTCTGGACTGCTATACTACAACAATTATGCCTGTCTGTTTTTCTTAGGTTTCCTAATTTTTCCAGTTCCAGGAAAATTTATAAGCAGTACTAAATACATTTCTCCGATCTTACTTCAAGAAAGAACTTGCACATGTCTGCAGCTCATCTCCTCTCAGGGAAGCATGTAAACACATGCATTGTGTTTAAGTGCTCTCCTAAAGATATTTCCTTAAGTCAGGACTTGAACTCAGGTCCATAGTAGGTGGTTTTCAATCATATATTTCTTATACATACATTTCTTTGTGACTGAGATGACACAACTTGACATTAGCTCCTGTGAACAGGCCATTTACTTTGTCATCTCAGAGGAGTGGCATTAGCCCGAGAAAACTTGCAATATCAACCCATCCTCTTACGGTCACTGAGAAATTCAAAGGAATTCTGAATAGAAGAATATTATTTATGTACCTATGTAGAGCATTCTACTTGCTGGATATTATTTCTGAGATTAAATTAAAACCATAAAAAACTTTGTCATGCATTCCTGTAGTTCCTTCAAGCAGGGCTTTATGATCAACCCTGATGATAATTACTTGCATAGGAAAAAATGCAAGTAAACTTGCCTAACTAGGTAGCCAGACTTATGCTAAAACAATTTTTTCAGTGAGCTGTTAGATAAAAAGTCATGAGAGAAACTGTATCTGTAATCTTTATTGAAAACGAAACCAGTACTTGTCTAAAAATGTTCAGTGTTACAGGAATTGTATTAAGAGAATCAAAATCCGAATCTAAAACTACTTCTCTTTAATATACACCATACTCTAGATTGCCTGTCAAGCTGGGGAACACTGCAGATATGAATGCAGCCAGTACATATGCTGGCTTTCTAAATAAAACCTTTCAGCTTCACATTCAAGGGTCTGTTTTCCATGGCTGTCTTCTCAAGCTAACCAATCTCAGCGCTCTACTGTAAATTAAAAAACGAAGTTCCCAGGAGTGTGGCTGTTGCTCAAGAGTGGAGACAGCAATACAGATTTTTGATGCCTTCCACTGCCTAAGGCATGGACTTATGTGGGTAGTTAGGAAGAGCTGTGGGGATGTGCCCTACTCTGCTGCTCCCAGGGCTGTGTGGTGGTGTGCTCTGCCCCACTCCCCTCCATAAAACAGATATTCACATCTGAGCTATTTCAGCCCTGACATCTGAGTTATTTAAGCCCTCACTGCTGATATTGAGCTGTGTTTCTGGGATGGCCTCTACTATAAATTATCAGTTATGGCTGAAGTTGTGGTCTCTTCAAAACCAATGACAAAAACCTCAATGAATTTTCAGGATTTTTGCCACCCACCTAGAAAGGGTCGCTTTGCATTTGTGAGTCATATTTTTTACTAGTTCGATACTTATAAAAGAAGTTCTTCACTGGAAGCGTTCAAGACCAGGTTCGATGGTGCTTTGCACAACCTGTTCTAGTGGGAGGTGCTCCTGCCCATGGCAGGGGGATTGGAACTAGATGATCTTTAAGGTCTCTTCCAACCTAAAACATTCTATGATTCTTGATTAGGTAAAGTAGTTAGTTGCCTCTAAAGTCATAGGTTCATTTATTTCAAAGCCCATTTGTGTTCCTACTCTTCACAGCTTGCTGCCCATATTAACTGATACAGTCTCAGTACTCATCTGAACTCCTCCACCTACTCCATTCTCTCTTATCTGATTTAATTTCAGAAATCGCTTAGGACAAGGTTTGCCTTTCTGCCCCCTGTGTACATAACATACAGGGTCCTCTCTGTGCCTGGAGCTCCACGTACAATATTAATTCAGCTTGGAACTAATAACTCTGAAAGGGTCCACAGGGCATTTCCAGCTCACGTGTGAGATCCACAAGATTGGTGCCAATAGAGGACCATATATACCATCCTCTGTTGGTTGCCGTGTTCTTGGTTCAGTGCATTAGAGTGACAACCTTGCAGGCACCTGCAGGCTCTACACAGAGGGCTTTGGATCTAAGACAGAAATTATGAACTGGACCTTATTCAACAGGAACCCAGGCAGACAAGCATAGTGCAAGGTGATGTGTTGATGGTAATCTGCATTAGTAAGCTGGTAAGTGGCTTGCAGCAGTTAGAGGGTTTTCACAGTATTTATCTTAAGACCTTGATGTAATGAATTGCAATACTGCAAGTTAATAAGCTTATGTACTTGGATCATGATTTCTAGACCTTTCTACAAAAAGGAGGCTCAATCTTCAATCTGATCAGTGGCCAATAGAAATAGGTGTGCTTTAAATATAACAGTACGACATCAAGATAAGCCTGCTGGATCATTCCCTTCACAGAGACACTGTGTAAATAAGGTCTAAATTCATACATTGAAAAGCCAAACAGTCAAATTACAGTACTATCTTCTTAAATGAAATACTTCGTTAAAGGAATAAAACAGGATAGAATCAATTTTTATTGGTCTATCATGCCTCTAAACCAATCTCAGCTATAATAAAATTAGGGATCCCGTTTCACTTAAAGCAAGGAAAGTAATTTTATTTACTTTTTCAGTCACACCCCCACATAAGCACATGCACAGAGCAATCAGCTGCTGCACTTGTTAGCTTGCTGATTAAATACTTTGTCACTTAAGTTTGAAATAATTAAAGAGAATTGAAACTGCCTATGCGTCAGCCAACATGGTATTAACCTTAACCAAAATTCCTATGCTTCACTCATTCCTTGTCTGCAGCGCTAGGGGAGGGAGATCCTTTTTGCATCTTTTAGCCAGCAGTTCTACTAACAGATCCATCCTTGGCTGCTGAGAATTCTTTGATCAATAACTTGTAACAGCTGTACTAAAACAATAAAATTTCCCTATATCTGCAGTCTTGTCAGCTTTGCAACACACAAGTGCTCGGCGTGTGTGCAGTGGAAGTACAGCAGTGAAAGACAGCTAACAGTTCAATATCGCAGTTCTAGATAGTATCTCATACACACTAGTGACGTTGGAAGGCACACAGACCCTGATTATCTAACTGCTGAAAATGTTTTTGTGTCAAAATAATTGCTAATTGTTAGAACTTGTTTAAAGTTCCGTCCCCTGGATGTCTACTAATTCATGAAAACCATAGCTATGTTTTTATTTTTATTGTTATTATTATTATTATTTTGAGAGAAATTCTAAAGCCTCAAAATGTAGGGACTAATTAAAAAGATTTCAAAGTCTTGATTTCTAATACAACATCAGGATTCCTGAGAGCTTGACTTGCCAATTTCAAATTTTGTCACCAAAGCATAATTATAGCCCAGGAAAAACATAGAGCCCAGGAAAAGCCTTCTCATTCCAAAGTTAACTACTCTAAACATATGAATTTGTCCTCTACCCTCCAAACAAAATACAGTGTACTGACAAATGAAGTATAGATTAGTTAGCTGTGTAGGTATATGTCTGTGTTTGTAGTTTATGGAGCTGATAAGTTAATCTAGACTGACAGACTATACATGTTTCACCATATCAGACAGATGGTGCATGAACATCACAATATATTCTCAGGTTCCCAGAAGGGGTTAACAATTTTTTTTAGAATGGCAGCTCATGATATAGCATAACTAAGGTTGCATCACCCTCCTCCCTATAAACTATGATTTTCAAGGCTTTATGATGTAACCATAAAAATTCATTCAAGCTAGAAAAATAGCCTGAAACCAAGAACTCAGTTTTTGTTGAGAAATATCAGGCAAGCTATCCCATTATTACAAATTTTTCATTTTTCAGATTTTCCCCATGCATTCATATAAGTTGGGAGAAGAGGGAAGCGAGAGGCCCTAAAAATAAGTAAATATTTTGAAGAAGGTAAATACTTTGTATTTTTATGTCTAATTTTAAAGAGGTTTAGTACATGCCAAACAGGTTTTTATTATACTTGCACATGTTATAAGCCAACAAAAGCTGGGAAACTCAAAATAAAGAACAATACTCCTTCATGGCCAAAGCATTTTTTTTTTAACGTCTGAAATGGAGATATTTAGAAGGCATAAATTAGGTTTTTAAAATATCCATATAGATTGTGCACCCAAAAGTTTGTTTTCTCCATGTCATCTCCCAGTTTCAAATAGTTTAGCCTCTGCCCTGAGGATATTTAAAAGCAGCAGGAAAAAAAAAAAAAAAAGAAAGAAAAACAAAGTTCATTGATATCAAGCTGTAGAAGCATCATCTTGCTCTCACTACAAGATGGGTTGACTTCACTTTTGTTTCACCTCCTTTTCACAGGTGAAAACAAAAGGAGAATAAGGTCTGGAGAAGGAAAGTATGAGCCTTCACTTGAACTTTGAAATCTATGGTCACACTGGAAAATTTTGTTTGTAACTTTGGACAGGTTCAGGCATGTGTATGCAGACATACGCAGACATGCCTTCTGTTACTGTACTTTGTTTTAAATATATCAAGCCTGCCCTGCTGAGCATCCCTTGTTGCCTGTCTCTGTGTTTCATTCCACTCTGTCATCCCTGTAGTTTACACTGTTATCCCTAGATTTTGGGGGCCCTATGCAAAGTAAGATGTATAGGGCCATATCCACCTCAAAACTTGCTCTCCTTAATTCCACAAGTTAAGCTGTGCATTATTTCATTTTGGAAGCACTGCAGGTTAGACAGCTGACGAGATGAGAGAAAAAACAAAACCATGCAGCATTTCAGAGCTGCCTCCCCTATTATTTCACTCTGCTTCACTCCAGTTTCCATCTCTTTCATGTTCCTTGTCATTTCTCTTATGGTTGGGGTTTTTTTGGTTTTGTTCGGGTTTTTTTTTCTGTATGAGTCTGTAAAATGGGGCTTCCCAGCAAAATTTCTCAGATTCCCATATGAATAATTGCCCATGCACATTGTGTAAATGTGGTTTTGGTAGAAAGGCACACAACAGCACGCCTGTGCCAAGCAATATCACAGCCCCTGGCAAACACAGCGCAAACAAACCCCCCAAAGCTGCCCATGAACAGCACCGCGAGTGCTGACCCCGGACCCATGCAGCAGTGGGGAACTGGGGCAGCAGAGGGAAATTACTGAGGGAGCAGGCAAATTGTAGCTAATTCTCTTGACTGCAGAACAAAATTGCTTGTAGTGGGAGGCCTGGGATACGTCACTAGCTCTGTTGAGACACAGCTCAGCGCTGACATGCAGGCTGTGGGTGACTCATTTTGCTTTGCCTGGCTAAAACACAGGCTTGTCCCAAACAGCCTCTCTGCACATCCCCATGAGGAACACAAGTGGCATAAAAGTCAGAGAAGTACACATCAACTGACTGGCCCATAAACAGACAATACCAAGGAAAAGCAACATCACAGTCTTATGCCCTAGGCCTCCTGCTGTCCTAAGACCCCAGGAGGCCACAGAGCTAAATTAGTGCAGCAGAAGCAAGCGACCAGCTGTGACCTGGCTCATGTATTACACCCCCATGGCAGTCTGGGGGTTCAGCTCTGGTCCCCAGTATGCTGCTGTCTGCTCTGACTTTTACACATATGAACATCAGGGTGATCCTCAACTATTCCTTTATGGCAAGTTCTGGTTGGACTTCACCAAAACAGAGGTCAAAAATAGGATTTAGAGGACGTGTAATACAAAATAAAAGTTATACGCACACAGGACTAGAGAAAAAGTGTGACATTTGTTGCAAAACAGCATTAATTAGGTATTACTTTAAATTATGAATCCTGAACCATTCCCATGTTAACAGTTGGCAAATGTACTGTTACAATCAGGTTGGTTTTGGGGGCCTAGGGGTGTTGGATATTTTTTGACCAAGATACTTTGTTATAATCACAGTCTATTAAGACTTTTGCTTGTTGTCTGCATGAGCTACAAAGTGTCTCATGTCCCCCTAAACAGTATTTCTATTGAATATAAAACAATGGCATTAGAGGTAAAAACATCAGCAAAATACATTAATAATGTCTTTTGAAAGTGTAGGCTTAATTTGCAGTCTTTGTGATCATTTAAGTAGTGAAAAATTCCTGTCCACAACATCCTTGTTTATTCCAGTTGATTGCTACATGATCATGACTTCTTTTGTTTTCCTCATTCAGCATATGTTCCATGCCTTATAAACTGCATACCTGTAAGAAGCATCCTGTCTTCTTTAGATTAGAGAGATTTGTACATACTGTGCTCTTTTTCTGAACAGATTTGCCTGGAACGCTTTCAAGCTGACATTAACAAGATAAGACAATATGCAATAGAGACATGCTACACTACTCAGAATAATTTTTGAGGTTAATTCTGTGCAAGTATGGGTTGTTTGTATTTTTTTCATTTAATGTAGGCCCACACCTGTCTATGATGTTAGTGATGGTCAGTGATTTTTTACTAATTTCAAACAAAGTTTTCCCTTGATCTTTCCCATGCCAGAGAAAGTGAAATCTATTGCCTCGGCATACTGAGGGAAAAACTTGGTTCAGCAGTTCCTAAATTATACTATTGTAAGGATACTGCAGTTTTTGCTGGTTCCTTGTATGCATAGCTGTAGGATAGGGTTAAATGCAATTTAGGGTTAAATGCTTCCAAAACCTGATAAAATAGTTCATTTTACATCTCAGTGCTTATCCGGTAAAATAAAGAGAAACTATTTACATCATTGGCAGTACAATATCTATAACATTCCAGGAAAAAAAAATAAATCAGAGTACGATTTGGCTTTGATGACAAAACCTTTGGCGCAAAGACTGTCTTCTCACACAGTACCCAAGACACACTGAACCCACATCATGACTCCAACTTTTAGGAACAAAGAGGAATAACACAACAATGCCCATTATATGATATCCTATCATGTCTTTGCTGACACCTTGCATATCGACTACATATTGCTTGAATCCCTTAGAAGGGGTGAAACACCAAGATGCCTGTTTTCGCTGGCCTACCATGCACGTCATTTAACATTTTTAAGATCCTTAGTTTGACAATCACAATTTGTCACTGTGTAAAATATGGGAATTGTCACTTTTTAAAAAAGGCTATATTTAATACACACAGAAACTGGATTCAAATGCAGTTAAGGTTGTCACAAGCTATAAAGTGTGTAAAATTACAAATAATGCAAAACGTGCTCCTTAGAGAAATTAAAGATTTCAAAGCGCATGAAACCTTTGCCTCCTTCCCATGTAATGCAGCAGTGAAGAGCTGACAGCAGGCTGAACAGCTGGTATTTTGCCATACCATCGGTAAAGAAAAAAATGTTTCTTTTTATTCGCTCTTTCTATGGAAAATTTTCTTCAATTTTATTATATTGCAGTGCAAGTATAAAGTTTATTCTTAGCAGCATGTCTCTTCAGTCATGTTGTGAAAGCAATTGTAATGAAGGGAATATGAAACTATTACTAGTAAGAATAACATCTTACTTTTATGCAGATCATTTTGTCCATAAGTCTTTCTAGTCACTCTTGCAAACCATTGGCACCATTTCATTCTCAGAGGCCCAAGGCAGTGCTCAGCCTCAGTGCTCAGCTGTGCCTGCATGCGCAGAGCCCAGGCCTCCTAGTGCCTCAGCACAGATGAAGAAATCCTGATGAAAGTCACATCTCTCTATGAATCTGAGATCTGAAATTGCTTTTACCTTTACCTCTCAAAATGCTTTACCTCTTGTCATACCTGTCTCCCAGTGGCTTCTGAAAAATATCTCAACTCCTTGGCATTTCTGCTGAAACCTTAAGTCGTCTTGTGGAACTGTGGCCAAGATACTTTCAGCCTCTGCACGCTTCTTGTATGCACGTGGCTGTTAAAACTGTGAATAGGCCACTGGAGAAGGCTGAAAGATAGAGTATTGACTTAGAGAAAGCAAGCTTTCTGAGGATAGTTTGTACTCAAAGGTCATGGATCCTTTTCCTGATTTAGGAGTGAAATACATCTGGATTGCTTGTTCCTTCAAAAGCAGAGGGAAATTTGGGCATGCTGGTGTGCAATAGGACTCCTTTGGGGGGACCATTCATTTAGGCTTTATCACTTCTATTTTATGCAACTATTGTCCACTAAAATTAAGTGTTATCTCTGTGGTTGGCTGTGATAATTCTATACCCTAATAAAGCACAACATTATGTGGCAATTTTGCTTACTTCCACAAAGTATTATACCATGCTAAGATTCTTGCTGCTGTCACAAATGAAGCAGCGTAATTACCTGCTTAGAATCTCTGAGAGGGAAAAATATAAATGAGTAAATCATTATGTAATTATAGTTTTCCATCTCTTCCAAACAATGGTATTTTCAGCAGGCTACAATGCTGGTTTAGTAGAATGTTCTTATTAAAAGTATTTTGATGTTGAGTGGAAGAGTCTGGTAATTATATTCCAAAAGTCAGACTTCGGGTTTCAAAGCACTCTGCCCTATAAAGCAGGGTGCACCCTTCAGTCTAGGTTGGACAGTATGTAGAGGGGCTGAGAATTGAGATGTAAAGTTGCCTGTTGATGCAGGAGGACAAAAGAGGTCATCAGATCAAACACAGACAAAATGTTCTGAACTGGCCAAGAGGATTCCCCTGGAGTAGAACAGAAAGGACAGAGAGAAAACAGATTTTTCAGGAGACCAAAAAAAGAAATAAGCTAGAAGAGCAAAAATGAAAACGCACAAGTCCTAAGCTAATGAATTTGCATGAAGAGCAAGGCAAACGTGTGTGTGTGTCTGCGCATGCACATGGCTGGACACTCAACCTCCTGTGCAACCAACATCATCTTGGGGGAGAACTAAGGCTTTGCACTGACAAAACTATGCATCTCCCCTCCCTTTTAGCTTTTATCATTTATTCAGTCTTCTGACTAGAAATAAATGGCTTGGCCACGATTAACTGTCAAGAGAAGTAACATCTGTTATGGAAGGCAAATTGGCAAGGAGTACATTAAAGTGGGATTTGAATAATGGTTGTTTTCCTCAAAATTTAGACTGTTCCAAATTTTTTTATAACTACAGATATAATTAATCAATTTGTATAGAATCAGGCCACCTACTGCTTTTATTCCTGGACTTTATCTATAAACAGTTATATTCTGATGAGAATCAGGCCTAAATTTCAGTCTCCAAAATTTTCCCCCAACCGGAAAGGACTCAGAGTTAGGGCACAGTTTGCCTCAATTTTATATTTGTTTTTCACTTCAATAAATTCTGTGGAGTAGTTTCAGATTTATTCTTATATCCTTATGAAGAAAATCCTTGTACAAAATTTGGTCCCAGAAAGCAGCTTGCTGTCTCGTTCTAAATTTACTTGTCACATTGACCTAGCATTCATAGTCCTACTTCTATTTCTAATTTTCACCAGAAGTATATCAGCCACAAATGTGATAAATACACATACATATGCTGTATTTCTATTTATTGTACCATGGAAAAGTACTTTATGCTGTAATAAAAACAAGTGTATATATAGTAGGAAGCATTAAAATGTAGAATCAGCCACTATATTTTGAAGAAACACTTCCTTTTTCAGCCTGTGTGGGCCTTTACCTATTCAAATAACCACCACATCAGGAAAGGGATTCCAGTTATGTATTTGCCTGATATCAACAGCTTCACTTGAACAGTGCAGTGCAAACAGCATAGGCAGCAACATAAATTCTCTTTTTTATGCATTCTATTAACATACAAAAATATTAAATTTGCATTTAATCCAGACTACTTTAAAAGAGTTGAGAGGACACAAGGAGGAATATATGCTCATTCCTGTACAGGTTTCTAATTCCTGCTTGGGATTCTGGTGAGAGCAGTAACCCTGGAAGTGATATCAGCTCAAGACTTCGGTTTATGTTACCAAAACTTGAAGTTGAAATTACAGTCACGGCATAAGTGTATTCTGGGGGAAATAATGTATGGGTATGTACTAGAAAAACTGCTCTTGTCCTTCCCCTAGTTGTTCTCCTGGCCTCCTCCTCTCCCCATTTTATAAACTCCAAACAATAAACTGTCACAATGAATCTATCTTTTTTTGCTAAATTACAACTGTTCTGAATTTAGCTCCCTGTATGATTACCCAGGGGAGCTGCCATCTTCCTGTCCCTTTACACTTCTTGAGTGAGATTTTTGCCCAAGGGAGCTCTACCACTTGCTAAAATGTAATTCAGCATTTTTGTCATAAGCTGTCAGTGCTGCTTCTAGTAAGCCAAAGCATAGCAACATCAGTCAGTGTGCACTGGGGCTTTGCAAGAGCTCCTCCCCACCATGATTTGTTGGTAAATGAGTAGGAGGCATATAAAATGTATCAACCAACACATTTTGGCAATTAAAGAAAATCAAGGTTTCCCAGGTCATATTTATTCTTCCCCATGGGAAATTCAAATCTACATGAGGCACACTGGGCAGTAGCCTCACACCTGAGGGCAGAGCTGTTTAAAACTGTCCCTCCGGCACAGTCTGCACGAGAGGTTGGAGCTAGGCAAGCTGGAGCTACTGTCTTAGTTTCAGGGGGACTCCAGGATGGGTACCACCACCAGAGAGAAAGGAGCTACTCACCGGCTGGAGCCATGGTCACTTGGACAACCACTGTATCTTGCCCCTGCACCACATCAAATCTCTACCTGCACCAGAGCTCATGCTGCCAGTTGTGATTTGCCATTGCTATGTTAATTTTCAGAAAGAGTGGGCAGACTACAGCTTCAGGTTTCATTCACTAACACTTTCAAATGTATTTTAACATGGTCTAACAATGTAACTTTAGTTCTTGTTCCAATTTCACATCTTTTTGGCTGAAAGATTCTTCCTTTGGAAAATACAGCATTGCCAACATATTATTTATCTGCAGGAATAACTCAATTTTGTTTAAAGGTCTTTGTCTTCTAGCCAGTACATCTGAAGAACAATTGATTCAAAGTAGCATTTCAAAATAGCTCTTATTTTAAATAAAAATTTGAAACAATTATTTTTATTTTTGCTTGCTGATTCTAAATGGGAAATTTGATTTTAACGTGAAATTGCTTCTGAATGACAGAGCAGTCAGCACCTCCTCCTTTGACACTTCTGATCTAAAACTTTTTGAAAGTTTTTTCTCTTGTGGAACTGTTGAAAATATCAACTTTCATTCTAATTTGAACGTGAGATAGTACCAAATTATAACTATTCTCCCATGAAAGGACAATTCTGTTTCAGATACAGTGTGGGAGCAGGGAGAGATCAGTAAATTTCTGCGATGAATGAGCAAAGTAACTGCTCGTGCTTCTCTGATTTTTTTGCTTTTTACTGCCGTATATACTCATCTGTGTGGTTTTTTCCTAGGCAGACTGCTTTTTTCAATGAGAATTATGTATACAGTTTATTCCAGTTCCAGACTAATGCAGGTTTTATACTCAGTGTTTAAAGGCACAGGTTTCCATTTTGCATCTTAGTTTAGGAAATAAAGTGAAAGAGTCAGCAATGCCATACAATGATTACGAGAACATTTGCCCAGCCTGGCTATGTACCCAGTCACGTTCAAGGCGCATCCGACAGAGAGGTATGGCAAGCGCTGCCAGCAACACCAGGGCTGGCAAACCACACTCAAAGCTCACTGTGGTTCACTGATTCACAAGACGAAGGGGAGACCATGTAAACAGCTCCTGAAAACTGTGCTACTAAGCCACGGGGAAAGGCAGCTTCTTCCAGGAACAGGATCTGCCACAGCATTACAGCAGTTTCATCAGGAACACAGCTAGAACCCCGGGGAGGAGAGAAGGAGTGGGCAGCTGGCACCCTGCATCACTCCAATCTTCTCGTTAAGCTTCCGAAAAACGTAGCAAGAGGGAAGGCAGTACAACTCAAACAGGGCCCTCCAAGAGCTGATTTTTAGGTCTATTGCCTGCCCAGAAAGCAGCATAGCGTTCATAAAAACAAAGATGCAAGTGATCCACAGGAGCCTCTGTGGGCATCTGTGCTGGAAGAACAGCTGTCCCAGACCTTTGCCCCTCAGCACCTGCCCTGCTCCCAGGCAAGGACCCTGGCTGGCACATCTAGGAATGGTAACATCACAAACAAAAGCCATGTCAAGAATCACAGAATGTTAGGGGTTGGAAGAGACCTCAAAAGATCATCTAGTCCAATCCCCCTGCCAGAGCAGGATCACCTAGATCAAGTCACACAGGAAGACGTCCAGGCAGGCTTTAAACATCTCCAGAGAAGGAGACTCCACAACCTCCCTGGGCAGCCTGTTCCAGTACCCTGTCACCCTCACTGAGAAGAAGTTTCTTCTCATATTTAGGTGGAACTTCCTATGCTCCAGCTTATACCCATTGCCCCTTGTCCTATCATTGGATGTCACTGAGAAGAGCCTGGCTTCATCCTCCTGACACTCTCCCTTAGCATATTTATAAACATTAATGAGGTCACCCCTCAGTCTCCTCTTCTCCAAGCTAAAGAGACCCACCTCCCTCAGCCTTTCCTCATAAGGAAGATGTTCCAGAGTTTCAGCTCTGGCAGGGACACTGCTGCTACTCTTCCCCAATAAAAACATCAGAGTCAGAGACCCAATACAATCTTTCAGGAGCAATTCCTCTGCCTGCATGGGGAGGGGACGGCTGTGCCGCCAGGCAGCCCAGCTTCAGGGGGAAACACAGAGCCAAGGTCCCAGGGACAGCAACTGCTCAAGAGCCCAAGGCATTTCCTGCAAGTGTGGGAGTGTTAAAAATAATAGTATCTGGGAGAAATTTCAATTTGGATAAACTAAATTACTGCTGGATTCACAGTCACATATAGAATTATTTTTCCTTTCTCTGCCAAATTGTTCTGTGGTATATCCGAGCTACTGTGGCCCAGACCAGAAGCAGGTGAAATGATTAAATAATTCCTGACTTGGGATGAAAAGTGTCTTTTCATTCTCTTTTTTTTTAAAAACAACAACAACAACAAACTAAACACAAAACAAAAAACAACCAAAAAATAACTTACAGAGCAGCTAAAATTGAAATCTAGAAGTAGTGATACGATACTTATTCACTCTATTTTGTATACAATTAAAGTAATGATGTGTAAGACTGAAGTGCTGTTATGACATACTTGATTATTTCTAACAGTACTTGTGTGAGGTGACCATCAGCTCAGCTCTGGGATTAGTAAATCTATTGTATTCTAAAAGGAGCCACAGAGAGGTTATTCTCCAGCTTGAAATTTATACCTCTCTTGTTAAATAATTTCTGTCTTTGTTACTGTTTCTTTTCTTATAGATTTGCCACCCTTGGTATTCAATGGATCATACAGAGAGGTAATCTAAAGGGTATGCTTCTATTTATTTTAAATGATGGTAAACTACTTCCTTACTGTCCACATGAAATCACTAGATATTATCCTACTAGACATGCTTATAATGTGTGCGTGTAATTTATCTATGCAAAATAAAGGAGATAAAAGCATAAGAATTGGAAAATGCTTTTCACCAAACTTCTGTTTGTGACCTGCAAAACACAGTTAGTTTGTTTTACCTGTGATTTTTCTCTTAGGATATATGGTCAGCTATTAAATTGAATGAAGCATTTCAGATATATTTTATGCACTGGTCCAAAAGTCTGATCATCTAAAAAAAAAAAGTGCCTTATGATATATCCATACAAATGGAATAATAATAAAGGGAATTTGAAACTTAGATTTTTGCAAGGGTTTGTAAATTTCTCCTATGAACAACTCTATGGAAGAAAAAGAAAAAACATTTGATGGAGGAATACTAAATTACAAATCACCCTATTCTCTGACGGAAAGTGAGAGAATGTGATTGCCCAAGTTGTGTTTCTTATTGGCTCCTGTATTATTGATTTCTTTTGGCACTTTCTATCGAGAACACAATTAAATTGTTCAATCTTCATCATCATGCTACCTGCCAAGCTTTGCACTGCCTGAATTGCACTGCTTTGTTTGGAAAGAATTAAAAATTATGTACCAGAAAGGTTGAAAGTGTTTGATGCTCAGTTTCAGAATGAGCAGCTGCTCTCGTAGTCATCTAACAGAGTATCAAGAACACATTATTGTTGCGTGTGCTGCATATAAGAATTCCTGAAAAATATCTGAGAGACAAAAAAGCAAGTGTAGATCATGATTTTTTGCTTGTAAAGTCTGTGCTCATGTTTCATTACCATGGCATCATCCATCTGATTCTTCTCATAATCCTCAGGTTGTTATCAAGACAGAAGTCAGTGTATGGGAGGTGGAGCAGTCCTAGCTCCTTTACTTCATAAGGTCTTGCAGATATCAAAACCTACAGGAGATTGTAGCTATGACTCTTCTAAAAATTACCCAAAATTAGTTTACTTGCATCCCAGCAGGTGAAGCCATTGCTCACCAATGGAGCGGCATGGACAGAAACAGACTCCTCTACAAGCAGCAGATCCACTGGTGATATAAAAGACTGGCTAGGAGTTACAGCATTTGCTGCTGTCCTGATCCTATTGCATGAGTTGAGATGAGTACTCCTCTGCAATCCAATTTTAAGAAAGAGCAGTATGTCTGAAAAAATAACTGAAAATTGAGGACAGCCATAAATAAGAAATATCTAAGCAACATCTACTGTGGGCATGCCTCTGGCTAGAGAGGCCACCATCAGGACTTTATTCCCACAGATAATAACACAGAGGTGCAATTTGAAGCAACAACAATGTGCTTTTAATTGTTCATGATTAGAGGGGAAACCGAAGCAACAGAGTAAATAACAAGCAGAGTGTGAGCATTGCATTGAAGAGGCAGTATTCTTGCAAGGCTGATAGAGAACCCAGACCAAAATTTGCCAGTGTTTCCTCACTAAAACTGCTGATCTAATAAAAGGCATTATCCTTTCAAAAACCTTGCCCATTTAAATCTTTAGAACATCAGCACTACAATAACAATACTACTAGGCTCTTACATATACATATATAAAAACACATATCTCCATTATAAAGGCTTGTACTGATAAGCAGTTTGTTTAGGATATTTCTTAGGGTTTTCAGCATAGTAAAGAACATCACATGATCAAGGAGGGGCATTTTAGAAAGGATAATTTCTCTAACCCACTTACCATGAATAATGATCTATCCTTATGATTTATGATCAGCTGGGGAAAATATTTAAGTTAAAGATACAGCAACTACCTCTCCTCCAGGACAGATGTAACTATCAAATTCCTTCATTTATTTGCAGATAAAATTACGGAACAACACCTAAAATGCAGGTATTTGGTGTTCAAAATCAGTCCAAGGAACAAAGGCAGCTTAAGTCCTCTGTAGCCTGCACTTAAGATTCCATTTCTCAAATTCTGAACACCTCCATAATGCCAAAAAGCCACCGCCAAAAGCCAGAATACCCCATTTGGAAAATCACTTCCTAAGTTCCCCAAAACACAGATGGTAAATTTAATGTGAGGATGAAGGTGTGTTTGTAAGGAATTGAGGAAAAAGTACACCTGCTCACAGGGAAGTAGCTTTCTCAAGGCAAAGTCATCTTTTTCTCTCCTTTTCCCTGGTCCCCACCCCTTTTTTTGCTACTGAGAGGATAACTGAAATTCCTTGTGCTCACTGCCCAAGTTCAGCCTGCGTTAAAGTAACAAAGAGCCACGGCACTAAATCCCAGCGCTAGCGTTTGGCACCAACTGCACCGAGAACAGGGTCCCAAAACGGCAGCAAAGGACTGGCTCCCCAACGCGCCCCAGCCTCCCACTCCATGCCGGACCCGCCTTCCCCACCTGGCAGGGCCCACGGCTTTGGGAAGGACGCAGGACACGCTGAACCCGCGGGAGCAGGGCGCTGGTGCCGGCCGGGGCTCAGGAAGAGGGCCGGGAGGGAGCCGGCATTGCTGCTGACTCAGCTCCGGCACGGCCCGCGCTGAGCAGGGGCTGCAGAGACGGGAGCGGGCAGAGGAAGAATGGGAGTCATTAAAACGCTTGCAGCTAAAAAACAAAACAAAACAAACAAACAAAAAAAACCCTGCCTGGCAAGCTTAGAAACTGCTGCAGTCAGTAGAAATTCGTAAAATAAATTTTATTGTAAAATATATTATTCTGGGATTTTCTTCTTATAGCAAGCTTTATTTTTTGAAAATTGATACTCAGTCTTACGAGATATTTACAGCTCTTACAAGCACAGTGATTCCTGCTTTCCTTACTGTTTTGATGTTAGAACTCGATGAACACCTCCAGATGCTTCGATCTGTATTATCAACCACAGCTACATTAAAAACTCAAAGGAAAAAAAATGTTGGCTCACCTGCTTGTAAGAGCCATTCATTACAGTATGCAGAGAATTGGGCTGCACATAAACTGTAATCACAATAAGTAGGAGGCTAGAAATATTTGTCATTGCCAAAACAAAACCAAAAATTCCCCAAATCATGGACTAACATTTTTATTATTTATTTATTGTTAAAACAACTGAGGTGATTCTACTCTGCAGACACCGAACTTGGTGCCCATGAAGCCAATTAGCATAGTCACTGTTTGTTCATTACTCAAACCTATGTCCTCCAATTTACACTACCCATATGTTGGGCTAATTTCGTATGGTATAAGATGCTAGAGAAAGGTGCCAGATTACTAATACATAAAAATTACAAATACTGCAGTGGCTCAGCTGACAGGCAGGACTCCTTCCAGGATGGAGCTCTGAACTAGTCTGTCACAAAATTCACCCTGCCCATATGAATCCTTTAAATCATTTTTTCCCAGGCTAAAATTAGATTTTAGCAACGTGAGGGGGCAGAAGGGAAAGGATTTTCCATGATAACTGATTTTGATGGTGACTCTGCAGAATTGTATGAGAGGTATTGAAGAGATTAAGGGATCCCTCTCTAACAGTTTGAAGGGGTGTGCATGTGTAAACATGCATTTATCAGAGAAATAACTCTTATAAGAAAGAAAATTTTCCACACCAATCCTCTTTCTTTGCCCCAAACTCACAGCATATAACATAAGAGAGCTGTATGATTAAGCCTACAAAACAAGGTATTGCAGAGATGATGCTGAGGTGAGGTCTGACACGGAAGTCCAGGTTTTCCTGGGTGTAGGGTGGGGATCTCCCCATTTTAAGATCCCTAGACACCATTTGTGATGCAGGAAGGAACCAGCTTCAATAGAACATGGAGATTTTTGTAGCTGATATAGATGCAGCGGTGAGATTTTTGTCTGGAGGAAGGAAAGTCTCTCCTGTTTAACCCCTTGGTGTCTTGCAGGAACTCTTGCCAAGGGAAGGGAAGGGAAGGGAAGGGAAGGGAAGGGAAGGGAAG